>OU342735.1:523590358-523765428 GCA_910589765.1 Avena atlantica | reverse complement strand
CAAAACTCGTTATTTTTGTGTGTTACGGCTGTTTTTATGAGCTATTGCCCATAGTTTTTGGGGATTTAGGGCGATTTGCATAGCCTGTAAGACCCGATACATATTTAAGAGTTAGGGCCAAAATCTCGTTGATTTCGCATTTTAGGGCCGTTTTCAAGAGCTTTTGCCCACAGTTTTGCGGATTCCAGGGGGATTTCCAAGGCCCGTAACACCCGAGACATGTTTGAGAGCCCTAACCAAAAACTCGTTATTTTTTATGTTTTATGGTCGTTTTTATGAGCGATTGCCCATAGTTTGGGGTTTTAGGGCGATTTACACAACGACCGTAAGACCCGATACATGTTTGAGGGTTATGACGAAAAACTTGTCGTTTTCGCGTTTTATGGCCATTTTCTTGAGCTATTGCCCATAGTTTTGGTATTTTAGGGCGATTTGCATGGCTTGAAAGACCCGATACATGTTTGACAGTTAGGAGCAAAATCTCGTTGTTTTTGCGTTTTAGGTGCGTTTTAATGAGCTATAGCCCAGAATTTTTGGATTCATGGGAATTTGCATGTCCTGTAAGACCCTATGCATGTTTCAGAGTTATGACCAAAAACTCGTCTTTTTCGCGTTTAGGGCCGTTTTCATGAGCTATTGCCCACAATTTTGTGGTTTTAGGGAAATTTTCATATCTTTTAAGACCCGATAAATGTTTGAGAGTTAGGGCCGAAATCACGTTGTTTTCACATTTTAGGTCCTTTTCATGAGCTACTACCCACATTTTTCGGATTCTAGGGGGATTTGCAAGGCCTGTAAGACCCGAGACTTGTTTGAGAGTTATTACCAAAAACTCGTTATTTTCGTGTTTTATGGCCGTTTTAATGAGCTATTGCCCACATTTTTTGGATCCCAGGGTGATTTGCAAGGCCCGTCAGACCCGGTATATGTTTGAGAGTTATGACCAAAAACTCATCGTTTTTCGCATTTTTTGGCCATTTTCATGAGCTATTGCCCATAGTTTTGGGGTTTTAGGGAGATTTTTATATCTTGTAAGACCCGATACATGTTTGAGAGTTAGGTCCAAAATCACGTTGTTTTCGTGTTTTAGGGCCGTTTTCATGAGCTATTGCCCAAAGTTTACGGATTCCAGCGGGATTTCCAAGGCCCGTAACACCCGAGACATGTTTGAGAGTTCTAACCAAAAACTCGTTATTTTTGTGTGTTACGGCTGTTTTTATGAGCTATTGCCCATAGTTTTGGGGATTTAGGGCGATTTGCATAGCCTGTAAGACCCGATACATATTTAAGAGTTAGGGCCAAAATCTCATTGATTTCGCATTTTAGGGCCGTTTTCAAGAGCTATTGCCCACAGTTTTGCGGATTCCAGGGGGATTTCCAAGGCCCGTAACACCCGAGACATGTTTGAGAGCCCTAACCAAAAACTCGTTATTTTTATGTTTTATGGTCGTTTTTATGAGTGATTGCCCATAGTTTTGGGGTTTTAGGGCGATTTACAACGACCGTAAGACCCGATACATGTTTGAGGGTTATGACGAAAAACTTGTCGTTTTCGCGTTTTATGGCCATTTTCTTGAGCTATTGCCCATAGTTTTGGGGATTTAGGGCGATTTGCATAGCCTGTAAGACCCGATACATATTTAAGAGTTAGGGCCAAAATCTCGTTGATTTCGCATTTTAGGGCCGTTTTCAAGAGCTATTGCCCACAGTTTTGCGGATTCCAGGGGGATTTCCAAGGCCCGTAACACCCGAGACATGTTTGAGAGCCCTAACCAAAAACTCGTTATTTTTATGTTTTATGGTCGTTTTTATGAGTGATTGCCCATAGTTTTGGGGTTTTAGGGCGATTTACAACGACCGTAAGACCCGATACATGTTTGAGGGTTATGACGAAAAACTTGTCGTTTTCGCGTTTTATGGCCATTTTCTTGAGCTATTGCCCATAGTTTTGGTATTTTAGGGCGATTTGCATGGCTTGAAAGACCCGATACACGTTTGACAGTTAGGAGCAAAATCTCGTTGTTTTTGCGTTTTAGGTGCGTTTTAATGAGCTATAGTCCAGAATTTTTGGATTCAAGGGAATTTGCATGGCCTGTAAGACCCTATACATGTTTGAGAGTTATGACCAAAACTCATCTTTTTCGCGTTTAGGGCCGTTTTCATGAGCTATTGCCCATAGTTTTGGGATTTTAGGGCGATTTGCATAGCTTGTAAGACCTGATACATATTTGAGAGTTAGGGCCAAAATCTCGTTATTTTCATATTTTAGGGCCATTTTCATGATATATCTCCCACAGTTTTAGGATGCCAGCGGCATTTGGAAGGCCCGTAAGACCCGAGACATGTTTGAGAGTTATGACCAAAAACTCGGTGTTTTGGCATTTTTTGGCCATTTTCATGAGCTATTGCCCACAATTTTGGGGTTTTAGGGAAATTTTCATATCTTGTAAGACCCGATAAATGTTTGAGAGTTAGGGCCGAAATCACGTTGTTTTCACATTTTAGGTCCTTTTCATGAGCTACTACCCACATTTTTCGGATTCTAGGGGATTTGCAAGGCCTGTAAGACCCGAGACTTGTTTGAGAGTTATTACCAAAAACTCGTTATTTTCATGTTTTATGGCCGTTTTAATGAGCTATTGCCCACATTTTTTGGATCCCAGGGTGATTTGCAAGGCCCGTCAGACCCGGTATATGTTTGAGAGTTATGACCAAAAACTCATCGTTTTTCGCATTTTATGGCCATTTTCATGAGCTATTGCCCACAGTTTTGGGGTTTTAGGGCGATTTTTATATCTTGTAAGACCCGATACATGTTTGAGAGTTAGGTCCAAAATCACGTTGTTTTCGTGTTTTAGGGCCGTTTTCATGAGCTATTGCCCAAAGTTTACGGATTCCAGCAGGATTTCCAAGGCCCGTAACACCCGAGACATGTTTGAGAGTTCTAACCAAAAACTCGTTATTTTTGTGTTTTTATGAGCTATTGCCCATAGTTTTGGGGATTTAGGGCGATTTGCATAGCCTGTAAGACCCGATACATATTTAAGAGTTAGGGCCAAAATCTCGTTGTTTTCGCATTTTAGGCCCGTTTTCAAGAGCTATTGCCCACAGTTTTGCGGATTCCAGGGGGATTTCCAAGGCCCGTAACACCCGAGACATGTTTGAGAGCCCTAACCAAAAACTCGTTATTTTTATGTTTTATGGCCGTTTTTATGAGAGATTTCCCATAGTTTTGGGGTTTTAGGGCGATTTACAACGACTGTAAGACCCGATACATGTTTGAGGGTTATGACGAAAAACTTGTCGTTTTCGCGTTTTATGGCCATTTTCTTGAGCTATTGCCCATAGTTTTGGTATTTTAGGGCGATTTGGATGGCTTGAAAGACCCGATACATGTTTGACAGTTAGGAGCAAAATCTCGTTGTTTTTGCGTTTTAGGTGCGTTTTAATGAGCTATAGCCCAGAATTTTTGGATTCAAGGGAATTTGCATGGCCTGTAAGACCCTATACATGTTTGAGAGTTATGACCAAAAACTCGTCTTTTTCGCGTTTAGGGCCGTTTTCATGAGCTATTGCCCATAGTTTTGGGATTTTAGGGCGATTTGCATAGCTTGTAAGACCTGATACATATTTGAGAGTTAGGGCCAAAATCTCATTATTTTCATATTTTACGGCCATTTTCATGATATATCTCCCACAGTTTTAGGATGCCAGCGGCATTTGGAAGGCCCGTAAGACCCGAGACATGTTTGAGAGTTATGACCAAAAACTCGGTGTTTTGGCTTTTTTGGCCATTTTCATGAGCTATTGCCCACAATTTTGGGGTTTTAGGGAAATTTTCATATCTTGTAAGACCCGATAAATGTTTGAGAGTTAGGGCCAAAATCACGTAGTTTTCACATTTTAGGTCCTTTTCATGAGCTACTACCCACATTTTTCGGATTCTAGGGGGATTTGCAAGGCCTGTAAGACCCGAGACTTGTTTGAGAGTTATTACCAAAAACTGGTTATTTTCATGTTTTATGGCCGTTTTAATGAGCTATTGCCCACATTTTTTGGATCCCAGGGTGATTTGCAAGGCCCATCAGACCCGGTATATGTTTGAGAGTTATGACCAAAAACTCATCGTTTTTCGCATTTTATGGCCATTTTCATGAGCTATTGCCCACAGTTTTGGGGTTTTGGGGCGATTTTTATATCTTGTAAGACCCGATACATGTTTGAGAGTTAGGTCCAAAATCACGTTGTTTTCGTGTTTTAGGGCCGTTTTCATGAGCTATTGCCCACAGTTTACGGATTCCAGCGGGATTTCCAAGGCCCGTAACACCCGAGACATGTTTGAGAGTTCTAACCAAAAACTCGTTATTTTTGTGTTTTTATGAGCTATTGCCCATAGTTTTGGGGATTTAGGGCGATTTGCATAGCCTGTAAGACCCGATACATATTTAAGAGTTAGGGCCAAAATCTCGTTGTTTTCGCATTTTAGGGCCGTTTTCAAGAGCTATTGCCCACAGTTTTGCGGATTCCAGGGGGATTTCCAAGGCCCGTAATACCCGAGACATGTTTGAGAGCCCTAACCAAAAACTCGTTATTTTTATGTTTTATGGCCGTTTTTATGAGCGATTGCCCATAGTTTTGGGGTTTTAGGGCGATTTACAACGACCGTAAGACCCGATACATGTTTGAGGGTTATGACGAAAAACTTATCGTTTTCGCGTTTTATGGCCATTTTCTTGAGCTATTGCCCATAGTTTTGGTATTTTAGGGCGATTTGCATGGCTTGAAAGACCCGATACATGTTTGACAGTTAGGAGCAAAATCTCGTTATTTTTGCGTTATAGGTGCGTTTTAATGAGCTATAGCCTAGAATTTTTGGATTCAAGGGAATTTGCATGGCCTGTAAGACCATATACATGTTTGACAGTTATGACCAAAACCTCGTCTTTTTCGCGTTTAGGGCCGTTTTCATGAGCTATTGCCCATAGTTTTGGGATTTTAGGGCGATTTGCATAGCTTGTAAGACCCGATACATATTTGAGAGTTAGGGCCAAAATCTCGTTATTTTCATATTTTAGGGCCATTTTCATGATATATCTCCCACAGTTTTAGGATGCCAGCGGCATTTGGAAGGCCCGTAAGACCCGAGACATGTTTGAGAGTTATGACCAAAAACTCGGTGTTTTGGCGTTTTTTGGCCATTTTCATGAGCTATTGCCCACAATTTTGGGGTTTTAGGGAAATTTTCATATCTTGTAAGACGCGATAAATGTTTGACAGTTAGGGCCGAAATCACGTTGTTTTCACATTTTAGGTCCTTTTCATGAGCTACTACCCACATTTTTCGGATTCTAGGGGGATTTGCAAGGCCTGTAAGACCCGAGACTTGTTTGAGAGTTATTACCAAAAACTCGTTATTTTCGTGTTTTATGGCCGTTTTAATGAGCTATTGCCCACATTTTTTGGATCCCAAGGTGATTTGCAAGGCCCGTCAGACCCGGTATATGTTTGAGAGTTATGACCAAAAACTCATCGTTTTTCGCATTTTATGGCCATTTTCATGAGCTATTGCCCACAGTTTTGGGGTTTTAGGGCGATTTTTATATCTTGTAAGACCCGATACATGTTTGAGAGTTAGGTCCAAAATCACGTTGTTTTCGTGTTTTAGGGCCGTTTTCATGAGCTATTGCCCACAGTTTGCAAATTCCAGGGGGATTTCCAAGGCCCATAACACCCGAGACATGTTCGAGAGTTCTAAAAAAACTCGTTATTTTTGTGTTTTACAGCCGTTTTCATGAGCTATTTCCCAAAGTTTACGGATTCCAGGGGGATTTCCAAGGCCCGTAACACCCGACACATGTTTGAGAGTTCTAACCAAAAACTCGTTATTTTTGTGTGTTACGGCTGTTTTTATGAGCTATTGCCCATAGTTTTGGGGATTTAGGGCGATTTGCATAGCCTGTAAGACCCGATACATATTTAAGAGTTAGGGCCAAAATCTCGTTGTTTTCGCATTTTAGGGCCGTTTTCAAGAGCTATTGCCCACAGTTTTGCGGATTCCAGGGGGATTTCCAAGGCCCGTAACACCCGAGACATGTTTCAGAGCTCTAACCAAAAACTCGTTATTTTTATGTTTTTATGGCCGTTTTTATGAGCGATTGCCCATAGTTTTGGGGTTTTAGGGCGATTTACAACGACCGTAAGACCCGATACATGTTTGAGGGTTATGACGAAAAACTTGTCGTTTTCGCGTTTTATGGCCATTTTCTTGAGCTATTGCCCATAGTTTTGGTATTTTAGGGCGATTTGCATGGCGTGAAAGACCCGATACATGTTTGACAGTTAGGAGCAAAATCTCGTTGTTTTTGCGTTTTAGGTGCGTTTTAAAGAGCTATAGCCCAGAATTTTTGGATTCAAGGGAATTTGCATGTCCTGTAAGACCCTATACATGTTTCAGAGTTATGACCAAAAACTCGTCTTTTTCGCGTTTAGGGCCGTTTTCATGAGCTATTGCCCATAGTTTTGGGATTTTAGGGCGATTTGCATAGCTTGTAAGACCCGATACATATTTGAGAGTTAGGGCCAAAATCTCGTTATTTTCATATTTTAGGGCCATTTTCATGATATATCTCCCATAGTTTTAGGATGCCAGCGGGATTCGGAAGGCCCGTAAGACCCGAGACATGTTTGAGAGTTATGACCAAATACTCGGTGTTTTGGCGTTTTTTGGCCATTTTCATGAGCTATTGCCCACAATTTTGGGGTTTTAGGGAAATTTTCATATCTTGTAAGACCCGATAAATGTTTGAGAGTTAGGGCCGAAATCACGTTGTTTTCACATTTTAGGTCCTTTTCATGAGCTACTACCCACATTTTTCGGATTCTAGGGGGATTTGCAAGGCCTGTAAGACCCGAGACTTGTTTGAGAGTTATTACCAAAAACTCGTTATTTTCATGTTTTATGGCCGTTTTAATGAGCTATTGCCCACATTTTTTGGATCCCAGGGTGATTTGCAAGGCCCGTCAGACCCGGTATATGTTTGAGAGTTATGACCAAAATCTCATCGTTTTTCGCATTTTATGGCCATTTTCATGAGCTATTGCCCACAGTTTTGGGGTTTTAGGGCGATTTTTATATCTTGTAAGACCCGATACATGTTTGAGAGTTAGGTCCAAAATCACGTTGTTTTCGTGTTTTAGGGACGTTTTCATGAGCTATTGCCCACAGTTTGCAAATTCCAGGGGGATTTCCAAGGCCCATAACACCCGAGACATGTTCGAGAGTTCTAACAAAAAACTCGTTATTTTTGTGTTTTACAGCCGTTTTCATGAGCTATTGCCCAAAGTTTACGGATTCCAGGGGGATTGCCAAGGCCCGTAACACCCGAGACATGTTTGAGAGTTCTAACCAAAAACTCGTTATTTTTGTGTGTTACGGCTGTTTTTATGAGCTATTGCCCATAGTTTTGGGGATTTAGGGCGATTTGCATAGCCTGTAAGACCCGATAAATGTTTGAGAGTTAGGGCCGAAATCACGTCGTTTTCACATTTTAGGTCCTTTTCATGAGCTACTACCCACATTTTTTGGATTCTAGGGGGATTTGCAAGGCCTGTAAGACCCGAGACTTGTTTGAGAGTTATTACCAAAAACTCGTTATTTTCATGTTTGATGGCCGTTTTAATGAGCTATTGCCCACATTTTTTGGATCCCAGGGTGATTTGCAAGGCCCGTCAGACCCGGTATATGTTTGAGAGTTATGACCAAAAACTCATCGTTTTTCGCATTTTATGGCCATTTTCATGAGCTATTGCCCACAGTTTTGGGGTTTTAGGGCGATTTTTATATCTTGTAAGACCCGATACATGTTTGAGAGTTAGGTCCAAAATCACGTTGTTTTCGTGTTTTAGAGCCGTTTTCATGAGCTATTGCCCAAAGTTTACGGATTCCAGCGGGATTTCCAAGGCCCGTAACACCCGAGACATGTTTGAGAGTTCTAACCAAAAACTCGTTATTTTTGTGTGTTACGGTTGTTTTTATGAGCTATTGCCCATAGTTTTGGGGATTTAGGGCGATTTGCATAGCCTGTAAGACCCGATACATATTTAAGAGTTAGGGCCAAAATCTCGTTGTTTTCGCATTTTAGGGCCGTTTTCAAGAGCTATTGCCCACAGTTTTGCGGATTCCAGGGGGATTTCCAAGGCCCGTAACACCCGAGACATGTTTGAGAGCCCTAACCAAAAACTCGTTATTTTTATGTTTTATGGCCGTTTTTATGAGCGATTGCCCATAGTTTTGGGGTTTTAGGGCGATTTACAACGACCTAAGACCCGATACATGTTTGAGGGTTATGACGAAAAACTTGTCGTTTTCGCGTTTTATGGCCATTTTCTTGAGCTATTGCCCATAGTTTTGGTATTTTAGGGCGATTTGCATGGCTTGAAAGACCCGATACATGTTTGACAGTTGGGAGCAAAATCTCGTTGTTTTTGCGTTTTAGGTGCGTTTTAATGAGCTATAGCCCAGAATTTTTGGATTCAAGGGAATTTGCATGGCCTGTAAGACCCTATACATGTTTGAGAGTTATGACCAAAAACTCGTCTTTTTCGCGTTTAGGGCCGTTTTCATGAGCTATTGCCCATAGTTTTGGGATTTTAGGGCGATTTGCATAGCTTGTAAGACCTGATACATATTTGAGAGTTAGGGCCAAAATCTCGTTATTTTCATATTTTAGGGCCATTTTCATGATATATCTCCCACAGTTTTAGGATGCCAGCGGCATTTGGAAGGCCCGTAAGACCCGAGACATGTTTGAGAGTTATGACCAAAAACTCGGTGTTTTGGCGTTTTTTGGCCATTTTCATGAGCTATTGCCCACAATTTTGGGGTTTTAGGGAAATTTTCATATCTTGTAAGACCCGATAAATGTTTGAGAGTTAGGGCCGAAATCACGTTGTTTTCACATTTTAGGTCCTTTTCATGAGCTACTACCCACATTTTTCGGATTCTAGGGGGATTTGCAAGGCCTGTAAGACCCGAGACTTGTTTGAGAGTTATTACCAAAAACTCGTTATTTTCATGTTTTATGGCCGTTTTAATGAGCTATTGCCCACATTTTTTGGATCCCAGGGTGATTTGCAAGGCCCGTCAGACCCGGTATATGTTTGAGAGTTATGACCAAAAACTCATCGTTTTTCGCATTTTATGGCCATTTTCATGAGCTATTGCCCACAGTTTTGGGGTTTTAGGGCGATTTTTATATCTTGTAAGACCCGATACATGTTTGAGAGTTAGGTCCAAAATCACGTTGTTTTCGTGTTTTAGGCCCGTTTTCATGAGCTATTGCCCAATGTTTACGGATTCCAGGGGATTTCCAAGGCCCATAACACCCGAGACATGTTCGAGAGTTCTAACAAAAAACTCGTTATTTTTGTGTTTTACAGCCGTTTTCATGATCTATTGCCCAAAGTTTACGGATTCCAGGGGGATTGCGAAGGCCCGTAACACCCGAGACATGTTTGAGAGTTCTAACCAAAAACTCGTTATTTTTGTGTGTTACGGCTGTTTTTATGAGCTATTGCCCATAGTTTTGGGGATTTAGGGCGATTTGCATAGCCTGTAAGACCCGATAAATGTTTGAGAGTTAGGGCCGAAATCACGTCGTTTTCACATTTTAGGTCCTTTTCATGAGCTACTACCCACATTTTTCGGATTCTAGGGGGATTTGCAAGGCCTGTAAGACCCGAGACTTGTTTGAGAGTTATTACCAAAAACTCGTTATTTTCATGTTTTATGGCCGTTTTAATGAGCTATTGCCCACATTTTTTGGATCCCAGGGTGATTTGCAAGGCCCGTCAGACCCGGTATATGTTTGAGAGTTATGACCAAAAACTCATCGTTTTTCGCATTTTATGGCCATTTTCATGAGCAATTGCCCACAGTTTTGGGGTTTTAGGGCGATTTTTATATCTTGTAAGACCCGATACATGTTTGAGAGTTAGGTCCAAAATCACGTTGTTTTCGTGTTTTAGGGCCGTTTTCATGAGCTATTGCCCAAAGTTTACGGATTCCAGCGGGATTTCCAAGGCCGTAACACCCGAGACATGTTTGAGAGTTCTAACCAAAAACTCGTTATTTTTGTGTGTTACGGTTGTTTTTATGAGCTATTGCCCATAGTTTTGGGGATTTAGGGCGATTTGCATAGCCTGTAAGACCCGATACATATTTAAGAGTTAGGGCCAAAATCTCGTTGTTTTCGCATTTTAGGGCCGTTTTCAAGAGCTATTGCCCACAGTTTTGCGGATTCCAGGGGGATTTCCAAGGCCCGTAACACCCGAGACATGTTTGAGAGCCCTAACCAAAACTCGTTATTTTTATGTTTTATGGCCGTTTTTATGAGCGATTGCCCATAGTTTTGGGGTTTTAGGGCGATTTACAACGACCGTAAGACCCGATACATGTTTGAGGGTTATGACGAAAAACTTGTCGTTTTCGCGTTTTATGGCCATTTTCTTGAGCTATTGCCCATAGTTTTGGTATTTTAGGGCGATTTGCATGGCTTGAAAGACCCGATACATGTTTGACAGTTGGGAGCAAAATCTCGTTGTTTTTGCGTTTTAGGTGCGTTTTAATGAGCTATAGCCCAGAATTTTTGGATTCAAGGGAATTTGCATGGCCTATAAGACCCTATACATGTTTGAGAGTTATGACCAAAAACTCGTCTTTTTCGCGTTTAGGGCCGTTTTCATGAGCTATTGCCCATAGTTTTGGGATTTTAGGGCGATTTGCATAGCTTGTAAGACCCGATACATATTTGAGAGTTAGGGCCAAAATCTCGTTACTTTTCATATTTTAGGGCCATTTTCATGATATATCTCCCACAGTTTTAGGATGCCAGCGGCATTTGGAAGGCCCGTAAGACCCGAGACATGTTTGAGAGTTATGACCAAAAACTCGGTGTTTTGGCGTTTTTTGGCCATTTTCATGAGCTATTGCCCACAATTTTGGGGTTTTAGGGAAATTTTCATATCTTGTAAGACCCGATAAATGTTTGAGATTTAGGGCCGAAATCACGTTGTTTTCACATTTTAGGTCCTTTTCATGAGCTACTACCCACATTTTTCAGATTCTAGGGGGATTTGCAAGGCCTGTAAGACCCGAGACTTGTTTGAGAGTTATTACCAAAAACTCGTTATTTTCATGTTTTATGGCCGTTTTAATGAGCTATTGCCCACATTTTTTGGATCCCAGGGTGATTTGCAAGGCCCGTCAGACCCGGTATATGTTTGAGAGTTATGACCAAAAACTCATCGTTTTTTCGCATTTTATGGCCATTTTCATGAGCTATTGCCCACAGTTTTGGGGTTTTAGGGCGATTTTTATATCTTGTAAGACCCGATACATGTTTGAGAGTTAGGTCCAAAATCACGTTGTTTTCGTGTTTTAGGCCCGTTTTCATGAGCTATTGCCCAATGTTTACGGATTCCAGCGGGATTTCCAAGGCCCATAACACCCGAGACATGTTCGAGAGTTCTAACAAAAAACTCGTTATTTTTGTGTTTTACAGCCGTTTTCATGATCTATTGCCCAAAGTTTACGGATTCCAGGGGGATTGCGAAGGCCCGTAACACCCGAGACATGTTTGAGAGTTCTAACCAAAAACTCGTTATTTTTGTGTGTTACGGCTGTTTTTATGAGCTATTGCCCATAGTTTTAGGGATTTAGGGCGATTTGCATAGCCTGTAAGACCCGATAAATGTTTGAGAGTTAGGGCCGAAATCACGTCGTTTTCACATTTTAGGTCCTTTTCATGAGCTACTACCCACATTTTTCGGATTCTAGGGGGATTTGCAAGGCCTGTAAGACCCGAGACTTGTTTGAGAGTTATTACCAAAAACTCGTTATTTTCATGTTTTATGGCCGTTTTAATGAGCTATTGCCCACATTTTTTGGATCCCAGGGTGATTTGCAAGGCCCGTCAGACCCGGTATATGTTTGAGAGTTATGACCAAAAACTCATCGTTTTTCGCATTTTATGGCCATTTTCATGAGCAATTGCCCACAGTTTTGGGGTTTTAGGGCGATTTTTATATCTTGTAAGACCCGATACATGTTTGAGAGTTAGGTCCAAAATCACGTTGTTTTCGTGTTTTAGGGCCGTTTTCATGAGCTATTGCCCAAAGTTTACGGATTCCAGCGGGATTTCCAAGGCCCGTAACACCCGAGACATGTTTGAGAGTTCTAACCAAAAACTCGTTATTTTTGTGTGTTACGGTTGTTTTTATGAGCTATTGCCCATAGTTTTGGGGATTTAGGGCGATTTGCATAGCCTGTAAGACCCGATACATATTTAAGAGTTAGGGCCAAAATCTCGTTGTTTTCGCATTTTAGGGCCGTTTTCAAGAGCTATTGCCCACAGTTTTGCGGATTCCAGGGGGATTTCCAAGGCCCGTAACACCCGAGACATGTTTGAGAGCCCTAACCAAAAACTCGTTATTTTTATGTTTTATGGCCGTTTTTATGAGCGATTGCCCATAGTTTTGGGGTTTTAGGGCGATTTACAACGACCGTAAGACCCGATACATGTTTGAGGGTTATGACGAAAAACTTGTCGTTTTCGCGTTTTATGGCCATTTTCTTGAGCTATTGCCCATAGTTTTGGTATTTTAGGGCGATTTGCATGGCTTGAAAGACCCGATACATGTTTGACAGTTGGGAGCAAAATCTCGTTGTTTTTGCGTTTTAGGTGCGTTTTAATGAGCTATAGCCCAGAATTTTTGGATTCAAGGGAATTTGCATGGCCTATAAGACCCTATACATGTTTGAGAGTTATGACCAAAAACTCGTCTTTTTCGCGTTTAGGGCCGTTTTCATGAGCTATTGCCCATAGTTTTGGGATTTTAGGGCGATTTGCATAGCTTGTAAGACCCGATACATATTTGAGAGTTAGGGCCAAAATCTCGTTACTTTCATATTTTAGGGCCATTTTCATGATATATCTCCCACAGTTTTAGGATGCCAGCGGCATTTGGAAGGCCCGTAAGACCCGAGACATGTTTGAGAGTTATGACCAAAAACTCGGTGTTTTGGCGTTTTTTGGCCATTTTCATGAGCTATTGCCCACAATTTTGGGGTTTTAGGGAAATTTTCATATCTTGTAAGACCCGATAAATGTTTGAGATTTAGGGCCGAAATCACGTTGTTTTCACATTTTAGGTCCTTTTCATGAGCTACTACCCACATTTTTCAGATTCTAGGGGGATTTGCAAGGCCTGTAAGACCCGAGACTTGTTTGAGAGTTATTACCAAAAACTCGTTATTTTCATGTTTTATGGCCGTTTTAATGAGCTATTGCCCACATTTTTTGGATCCCAGGGTGATTTGCAAGGCCCGTCAGACCCGGTATATGTTTGAGAGTTATGACCAAAAACTCATCGTTTTTCGCATTTTATGGCCATTTTCATGAGCTATTGCCCACAGTTTTGGGGTTTTAGGGCGATTTTTATATCTTGTAAGACCCGATACATGTTTGAGAGTTAGGTCCAAAATCACGTTGTTTTCGTGTTTTAGGCCCGTTTTCATGAGCTATTGCCCAATGTTTACGGATTCCAGCGGGATTTCCAAGGCCCATAACACCCGAGACATGTTCGAGAGTTCTAACAAAAAACTCGTTATTTTTGTGTTTTACAGCCGTTTTCATGATCTATTGCCCAAAGTTTACGGATTCCAGGGGATTGCGAAGGCCCGTAACACCCGAGACATGTTTGAGAGTTCTAACCAAAAACTCGTTATTTTTGTGTGTTACGGCTGTTTTTTATGAGCTATTGCCCATAGTTTTGGGGATTTAGGGCGATTTGCATAGCCTGTAAGACCCGATAAATGTTTGAGAGTTAGGGCCGAAATCACGTCGTTTTCACATTTTAGGTCCTTTTCATGAGCTACTACCCACATTTTTCGGATTCTAGGGGGATTTGCAAGGCCTGTAAGACCCGAGACTTGTTTGAGAGTTATTACCAAAAACTCGTTATTTTCATGTTTTATGGCCGTTTTAATGAGCTATTGCCCACATTTTTTGGATCCCAGGGTGATTTGCAAGGCCCGTCAGACCCGGTATATGTTTGAGAGTTATGACCAAAAACTCATCGTTTTTCGCATTTTATGGCCATTTTCATGAGCAATTGCCCACAGTTTTGGGGTTTTAGGGCGATTTTTATATCTTGTAAGACCCGATACATGTTTGAGAGTTAGGTCCAAAATCACGTTGTTTTCGTGTTTTAGGGCCGTTTTCATGAGCTATTGCCCAAAGTTTACGGATTCCAGCGGGATTTCCAAGGCTCGTAACACCCGAGACATGTTTGAGAGTTCTAACCAAAAACTCGTTATTTTTGTGTGTTACGGTTGTTTTTATGAGCTATTGCCCATAGTTTTGGGGATTTAGGGCGATTTGCATAGCCTGTAAGACCCGATACATATTTAAGAGTTAGGGCCAAAATCTCGTTGTTTTCGCATTTTAGGGCCGTTTTCAAGAGCTATTGCCCACAGTTTTTGCGGATTCCAGGGGGATTTCCAAGGCCCGTAACACCCGAGACATGTTTGAGAGCCCTAACCAAAAACTCGTTATTTTTATGTTTTATGGCCGTTTTTATGAGCGATTGCCCATAGTTTTGGGGTTTTAGGGCGATTTACAACGACCGTAAGACCCGATACATGTTTGAGGGTTATGACGAAAAACTTGTCGTTTTCGCGTTTTATGGCCATTTTCTTGAGCTATTGCCCATAGTTTTTGGTATTTTAGGGCGATTTGCATGGCTTGAAAGACCCGATACATGTTTGACAGTTGGGAGCAAAATCTCGTTGTTTTTGCGTTTTAGGTGCGTTTTAATGAGCTATAGCCCAGAATTTTTGGATTCAAGGGAATTTGCATGGCCTATAAGACCCTATACATGTTTGAGAGTTATGACCAAAAACTCGTCTTTTTCACGTTTAGGGCCGTTTTCATGAGCTATTGCCCATAGTTTTGGGATTTTAGGGCGATTTGCATAGCTTGTAAGACCCGATACATATTTGAGAGTTAGGGCCAAAATCTCGTTACTTTCATATTTTAGGGCCATTTTCATGATATATCTCCCACAGTTTTAGGATGCCAGCGGCATTTGGAAGGCCCGTAAGACCCGAGACATGTTTGAGAGTTATGACCAAAAACTCGGTGTTTTGGCGTTTTTTGGCCATTTTCATGAGCTATTGCCCACAATTTTGGGGTTTTAGGGAAATTTTCATATCTTGTAAGACCCGATAAATGTTTGAGATTTAGGGCCGAAATCACGTTGTTTTCACATTTTAGGTCCTTTTCATGAGCTACTACCCACATTTTTTAGATTCTAGGGGGATTTGCAAGGCCTGTAAGACCCGAGACTTGTTTGAGAGTTATTACCAAAAACTCATTATTTTCATGTTTTATGGCCGTTTTAATGAGCTATTGCCCACATTTTTGGATCCCAGGGTGATTTGCAAGGCCCGTCAGACCCGGTATATGTTTGAGAGTTATGACCAAAAACTCATCGTTTTTCGCATTTTATGGCCATTTTCATGAGCTATTGCCCACAGTTTTGGGGTTTTAGGGCGATTTTTATATCTTGTAAGACCCGATACATGTTTGAGAGTTAGGTCCAAAATCACGTTGTTTTCGTGTTTTAGGCCCGTTTTCATGAGCTATTGCCCAATGTTTACGGATTCCAGCGGGATTTCCAAGGCCCATAACACCCGAGACATGTTCGAGAGTTCTAACAAAAAACTCGTTATTTTGTGTTTTACAGCCGTTTTCATGATCTATTGCCCAAAGTTTACGGATTCCAGGGGGATTGCGAAGGCCCGTAACACCCGAGACATGTTTGAGAGTTCTAACCAAAAACTCGTTATTTTTGTGTGTTACGGCTGTTTTTATGAGCTATTGCCCATAGTTTTAGGGATTTAGGGCGATTTGCATAGCCTGTAAGACCCGATAAATGTTTGAGAGTTAGGGCCGAAATCACGTCGTTTTCACATTTTAGGTCCTTTTCATGAGCTACTACCCACATTTTTCGGATTCTAGGGGGATTTGCATGGCCTGTAAGACCCGAGACTTGTTTGAGAGTTATTACCAAAAACTCGTTATTTTCATGTTTTATGGCCGTTTTAATGAGCTATTGCCCACATTTTTTGGATCCCAGGGTGATTTGCAAGGCCCGTCAGACCCGGTATATGTTTGAGAGTTATGACCAAAAACTCATCGTTTTTCGCATTTTATGGCCATTTTCATGAGCAATTGCCCACAGTTTTGGGGTTTTAGGGCGATTTTTATATCTTGTAAGACCCGATACATGTTTGAGAGTTAGGTCCAAAATCACGTTGTTTTCGTGTTTTAGGGCCGTTTTCATGAGCTATTGCCCAAAGTTTACGGATTCCAGCGGGATTTCCAAGGCTCGTAACACCCGAGACATGTTTGAGAGTTCTAACCAAAAACTCGTTATTTTTGTGTGTTACGGTTGTTTTTATGAGCTATTGCCCATAGTTTTGGGGATTTAGGGCGATTTGCATAGCCTGTAAGACCCGATACATATTTAAGAGTTAGGGCCGAAATCTCGTTGTTTTCGCATTTTAGGGCCGTTTTCAAGAGCTATTGCCCACAGTTTTGCGGATTCCAGGGGGATTTCCAAGGCCCGTAACACCCGAGACATGTTTGAGAGCCCTAACCAAAAACTCGTTATTTTTATGTTTTATGGCCGTTTTTATGAGCGATTGCCCATAGTTTTGGGGTTTTAGGGCGATTTACAACGACCGTAAGACCCGATACATGTTTGAGGGTTATGACGAAAAACTTGTCGTTTTCGCGTTTTATGGCCATTTTCTTGAGCTATTGCCCATAGTTTTGGTATTTTAGGGCGATTTGCATGGCTTGAAAGACCCGATACATGTTTGACAGTTGGGAGCAAAATCTCGTTGTTTTTGCGTTTTAGGTGCGTTTTAATGAGCTATAGCCCAGAATTTTTGGATTCAAGGGAATTTGCATGCCTGTAAGACCCTATACATGTTTGAGAGTTATGACCAAAAACTCGTCTTTTTCGCGTTTAGGGTCGTTTTCATGAGCTATTGCCCATAGTTTTGGGATTTTAGGGCGATTTGCATAGCTTGTAAGACCTGATACATATTTGAGAGTTAGGGCCAAAATCTCGTTACTTTCATATTTTAGGGCCATTTTCATGATATATCTCCCACAGTTTTAGGATGCCAGCGGCATTTGGAAGGCCCGTAAGACCCGAGACATGTTTGAGAGTTATGACCAAAAACTCGGTGTTTTGGCGTTTTTTGGCCATTTTCATGAGCTATTGCCCACAATTTTGGGGTTTTAGGGAAATTTTCATATCTTGTAAGACCCGATAAATGTTTGAGATTTAGGGCCGAAATCACGTTGTTTTCACATTTTAGGTCCTTTTCATGAGGTACTACCCACATTTTTCAGATTCTAGGGGGATTTGCAAGGCCTGTAAGACCCGAGACTTGTTTGAGAGTTATTACCAAAAACTCGTTATTTTCATGTTTTATGGCCGTTTTAATGAGCTATTGCCCACATTTTTTGGATCCCAGGGTGATTTGCAAGGCCCGTCAGACCCGGTATATGTTTGAGAGTTATGACCAAAAACTCATCGTTTTTCGCATTTTACGCCCATTTTCATGAGCTATTGCCCACAGTTTTGGGGTTTTAGGGCGATTTTTATATCTTGTAAGACCCGATACATGTTTGAGAGTTAGGTCCAAAATCACGTTGTTTTCGTGTTTTAGGGCCGTTTTCATGAGCTATTGCCCAAAGTTTACGGATTCCAGCGGGATTTCCAAGGCCCGTAACACCCAAGACATGTTTGAGAGTTCTAACCAAAAACTCGTTATTTTTGTGTGTTACGGCTATTTTTATGAGCTATTGCCCATAGTTTTGGGGCTTTAGGGCGATTTGCATAGCCTGTAAGACCCGATACATTTTAAGAGTTAGGGCCAAAACTCGTTGTTTTCGCATTTTAGGGCCGTTTTCAAGAGCTATTGCCCACAGTTTTGCGGATTCCAGGGGGATTTCCAAGGCCCGTAACACCCGAGACATGTTTGAGAGCCCTAACCAAAAACTCGTTATTTTTATGTTTTATGGCCGTTTTTATGAGCGATTGCCCATAGTTTTGGGGTTTTAGGGCCATTTACAACGACCGTAAGACCCGATACATGTTTGAGGGTTATGACGAAAAACTTGTCGTTTTCGCGTTTTATGGCCATTTTCTTGAGCTATTGCCCATAGTTTTGGTATTTTAGGGCGATTTGCATGGCTTGAAAGACCCGATACATGTTTGACAGTTAGGAGCAAAATCTCGTTGTTTTTGCGTTTTAGGTGCGTTTTAATGAGCTATAGCCCAGAATTTTTGGATTCAAGGGAATTTGCATGGCCTGTAAGACCATATACATGTTTGAGAGTTATGACCAAAAACTCGTCTTTTTCGCGTTTAGGGCCGTTTTCATGAGCTATTGCCCATAGTTTTGGGATTTTAGGGCGATTTGCATAGCTTGTAAGACCTGATACATATTTGAGAGTTAGGGCCAAAATCTCGTTATTTTCATATTTTAGGGCCATTTTCATGATATATCTCCCACAATTTTAGGATGCCAGCGGCATTTGGAAGTCCCATAAGACCCGAGACATGTTTGAGAGTTATGACCAAAAACTCGTCTTTTGCGCGTTTAGGGCCGTTTTCATGAGCTATTGCCCACAATTTTGGGG
Organism: Avena atlantica; assembly: GCA_910589765.1. NCBI lineage: Eukaryota > Viridiplantae > Streptophyta > Magnoliopsida > Poales > Poaceae > Avena > Avena atlantica. The sequence goes on along the minus strand of OU342735.1, from coordinate 523,746,643 downwards.
TTTTAGGGAAATTTTCATATCTTGTAAGACCCGATAAATGTTTGAGAGTTAGGGCCGAAATCACGTTGTTTTCACATTTTAGGTCCTTTTCATGAGCTACTACCCACATTTTTCGGATTCTAGGGGGATTTGCAAGGCCTGTAAGACCCGAGACTTGTTTGAGAGTTATTACCAAAAACTCGTTATTTTCATGTTTTATGGCCGTTTTAATGAGCTATTGCCCACATTTTTTGGATCCCAGGGTGATTTGCAAGGCCCGTCAGACCCGGTATATGTTTGAGAGTTATAACCAAAAACTCATCGTTTTTCGCATTTTATGGCCATTTTCATGAGCTATTGCCCACAGTTTTGGGGTTTTAGGGCGATTTTTATATCTTGTAAGACCCGATACATGTTTGAGAGTTAGCTCCAAAATCACGTTGTTTTCGTGTTTTTGGGCCGTTTTCATGAGCTATTGCCCACAATTTGCAAATTCCAGGGGGATTTCCAAGGCCCATAACACCCGAGACATGTTCGAGAGTCCTAACAAAAAACTCGTTATTTTTGTGTTTTACAGCCGTTTTCATGAGCTATTGCCCAAAGTTTACAGATTCCAGGGGGATTTCCAAGGCCCGTAACACCCGAGACATGTTTGAGAGTTCTAACCAAAAACTCGTTATTTTTGTGTGTTACGGCTGTTTTTATGAGCTATTGCCCATAGTTTTGGGGATTTAGGGCGATTTGCATAGCCTGTAAGACCCGATACATATTTAAGAGTTAGGGCCAAAATCTCGTTGTTTTCGCATTTTAGGGCCGTTTTCAAGAGCTATTGCCCACAGTTTTGCGGATTCTAGGGGGATTTCCAAGGCCCGTAACACCCGAGACATGTTTGAGAGCCCTAACCAAAAACTCGTTATTTTTATGTTTTATGGCAGTTTTTATGAGCGATTGCCCATAGTTTTGGGGTTTTAGGGCGATTTACAACGACCGTAAGACCCGATACGTGTTTGAGGGTTATGACGAAAAACTTGTCGTTTTCGCGTTTTATGGCCATTTTCTTGAGCTATTGCCCATAGTTTTGGTATTTTAGGGTGATTTGCATGGCTTGAAAGACCCGATACATGTTTGACAGTTAGGAGCAAAATCTCGTTGTTTTTGCGTTTTAGGTGCGTTTTAATGAGCTATAGCCTAGAATTTTTGGATTCAAGGGAATTTGCATGGCCTGTGAGACCCTATACATGTTTGAGAGTTATGACCAAAAACTTGTCTTTTTCGCGTTTAGGGCCGCCGTTTTCATGAGCTATTGCCCATAGTTTTGTGATTTTAGGGGGATTTGCATAGCTTGTAAGACCCGATACATATTTGAGAGTTAGGGCCAAAATCTCGTTATTTTCATATTTTAGGGCCATTTTCATGATATATCTCCCACAGTTTTAGGATGCCAGCGGGATTTGGAAGGCCCGTAAGACCCGAGACATGTTTGAGAGTTATGACCAAAAACTCGTTGTTTTGGCGTTTTTTGGCCATTTTCATGAGCTATTGCCCACAATTTTGGGGTTTTAGGGAAATTTTCATATCTTGTAAGACCCGATAAATGTTTGAGAGTTAGGGCCGAAATCACGTTGTTTTCACATTTTAGGTTCTTTTTCATGAGCTACTGCCCACCTTTTTCGGATTCTAGGGGGATTTGCAAGGCCTGTAAGACCCCGAGACTTGTTTGAGAGTTATTACCAAAAACTCGTTATTTTCTTGTTTTATGGACGTTTTAATGAGCTATTGCCCACATTTTTGGGATCCTAGGGTGATTTGCAAGGCCCGTAAGACCCGGTATATGTTTGAGAGTTATGACCAAAAACACATCGTTTTTCGCATTTTATGGCCATTTTCATGAGCTATTGCCCACAGTTTTGGGGTTTTAGGGCGATTTTTATATCTTGTAAGACCCGATACATGTTTGAGAGTTAGGTCCAAAATCACGTTGTTTTCGCGTTTTAGGGCCATTATCATGAGCTATTGCCCACAGTTTGCGAATTCCAGGGGGATTTCCAAGGCCCATAACACCCGAGACATGTTTGAGAGTTCTAACAAAAAAACTCGTTATTTTTGTGTTTTACAGCAGTTTTCATGAGCTATTGCCCATAGTTTTGGGGTTTTAGGGCGAATTGCATAGCCTGTAAGACCCAATGCATATTTAAGAGTTAGGGCCAAAATCTCGTTGTTTTCGCATTTTAGGGCCGTTTTCATGAGCTACTGCCCACAGTTTGCAAATCCCAGGGGGATTTCCAAGGCCCGTAACACCCGAGACATGTTTGAGAGTTCTAACAAAAAACTCGTTATTTTTGTGTTCTACAGCCATTTTCATGAGCTATTGCCCCAAGTTTGCGGATTCCAGGGGATTTCCAAGGCCCGTAACACCCGAGACATGTTTGAGAGTTCTAACCAAAAACTCGTTATTTTTGTGTGTTACGGCTGTTTTCATGAGCTATTGCCCATAGTTTTGGGGATTTAGGGCGATTTGCATAGCCTGTAACACCCGATACATATTTAAGAGTTATGGCCAAAATCTCGTTGTTTTCGCATTATAGGGCCGTTTTCATGAGCTATTGCCCATAGTTTGCGGATTCCAGGGGGATTTCCAAGGCCCGTAACACCCGAGACATGTTTGAGAGCCCTAACCAAAAATTCATTATTTTTATGTATTATGGTCGTTTTCATATGCGATTGCCCATAGTTTTGGGGTTTTAGGGCGATTTACAACGACCGTAAGACCCGATACATGTTTGAGAGTTATGACCAAAAACTTGTCGTTTTCGCGTTTTATGGCCATTTTCTTGAGCTATTGCCCATAGTTTTGGGATTTTAGGGCGATTTGCATGGCTTGAAAGACCCGATACATGTTTGAGAGTTAGGAGCAAAATCTCGTTGTTTTTGAGCTTTAGGTGCATTTTAATGAGCTATAGCCCAGAATTTTTGGATTCAAGGGAATTTGCATGGCCTGTAAGACCCAATACATGTTTGAGAGTTAGGTCCAAAATCACGTTGTTTTCGTGTTTTAGGGCCGTTTTCATGAGCTATTGCCCACAGTTTGCAAATTCCAGGGGGATTTCCAAGGCCCATAACACCCGAGACATGTTCGAGAGTTCTAACAAAAAACTCGTTATTTATGTGTTTTACAGCCTTTTTCATGAGCTATTGCCCAAAGTTTACGGATTCCAGGGGGATTTCCAAGGCCCGTAACACCCGAGACATGTTTGAGATTTCTAACCAAAAACTCGTTATTTTTGTGTGTTATGGTTGTTTTTATGAGCTATTGCCCATAGTTTTGGGGATTTGGGGCGATTTACGTAGCCTGTAAGACCCGATACATATTTAAGAGTTAGGGCCAAAATCTCGTTGTTTTCGCATTTTAGGGCCGTTTTCAAGAGCTATTGCCCACAGTTTTGCGGATTCCAGGGGGATTTCCAAGGCCCGTAACACCCCGAGACATGTTTGAGAGCCCTAACCAAAAACTCGTTGTTTTAATGTTTTATGGCCGTTTTTATGAGCGATTGCCCATAGTTTTGGGGTTTTTGGGCGATTTACAACGACCGTAAGACCCGATACATGTTTGAGAGTTATGACCAAAAACTTGTCGTTTTCGCGTTTTATGGCCATTTTCTTGAGCTATTGCCCATAGTTTTGGTATTTTAGGGCGATTTGCATGGCTTGAAAGACCCGATACATGTTTGAGAGTTAGGAGCAAAATCTCATTGTTTTTGCGTTTTAGGTGCGTTTTAATGAGCTATAGCCCAGAATTTTTGGATTCAAGGGAATTTGCATGGCCTGTAAGACCCTATACATGTTTGAGAGTTATGACCAAAAACTCGTCTTTTTCGCGTTTAGGGCCGTTTTCATGAGCTATTGCCCATAGTTTTGGGATTTTAGGGCGATTTGCATAGCTTGTAAGACCCGATACATATTTGAGAGTTAGGGCCAAAATCTTGTTATTTTTCATTTTAGGGCCATTTTCATGATATCTCCCACAGTTTTAGGATGCCAGCGGGATTTGGAAGGCCCGTAAGACCCAAGACAAGTTTGAGAGTTATGACCAAAAACTCGTTGTTTTGGCGTTTTTTGGCCATTTTCATGAGCTATTGCCCACAATTTTGGGGTTTTAGGGAAATTTTCGTATCTTGTAAGACCTGATAAATGTTTGAGAGTTAGGGCCGAAATCACGTTGTTTTCACATTTTAGGGCCGTTTTCATGAGCTATTGCCCACATTTTGCGGATTCCAGGGGGATTTCCAAGGCCCGTAACACCCGAGACATGTTTGAGAGCCCTAACCAAAAATTCATTATTTTTATGTTTTATGGCCGTTTTCATATGAGCGATTGCCCATAGTTTTGGGGTTTTAGGGCGATTTGCAACGACCGTAAGACCCGATACATGTTTGAGAGTTATGACCAAAAACGTTTTCGCATGGCCGTTTTCTTGAGCTATTGCCCATAGTTTTGGGATTTTAGGGCGATTTGCATGGCATGACCCGATACATGTTTGAGAGTTGCAAAATCTCGTTGTTTTTGAGCTTTAGGTGCATTTAATGAGCTATAGCCCAGAATTTTTGGATTATTTGCATGGCCTGTAAGACCCGATACATGTTTGAGAGTTAGGTCAAAATCACGTTGTTTTCGTGTTTTAGGGCCGTTTTCATGAGCTATTGCCCACAGTTTGCAAATTCCAGGGGGATTTCCAAGGCCCATAACACCCGAGACATGTTCGAGAGTTCTAACAAAAAACTCGTTATTTTTGTGTTTTACAGCCGTTTTCATGAGCTATTGCCCAAAGTTTACGCATTCCAGTGGGATTTCCAAGACCCGTAACACCCGAGACATGTTTGAGAGTTCTAACCAAAAACTCGTTATTTTTGTGTGTTACGGCTGTTTTTAGAGCTATTGCCCATAGTTTTGGGGATTTAGGGCGATTTGCATAGCCTGTAAGACCCGATACACATTTAAGAGTTAGGGCCAAAATCTCGTTGTTTTCGCATTTATGGCCGTTTTCAAGAGCTATTGCCCACAGTTTTGCGGATTCCAGGGGGATTTCCAAGGACCGTAACACCCGAGACATGTTTGAGAGCCCTAACCAAAAACTCGTTATTTTTATGTTTTATGGCTGTTTTTATGAGCGATTGCCCATAGTTTTGGGGTTTTAGGGAGATTTACAACAACCGTAAGACCCGATACATGTTTGAGAGTTATGACGAAAAACTTGTCGTTTTCGCATTTTATGGCCATTTTCTTGAGCTATTGCCCATAGTTTTGGTATTTTAGGGCGATTTGCATGGCTTGAAAGACCCGATACATGTTTGATAGTTAGGAGCAAAATCTCGTTGTTTTTGCGTTTTAGGTGCGTTTTAATGAGCTATAGCCTAGAATTTTTGGATTCTGGGGAATTTGCATGGCCTGTAAGACCCTATACATGTTTGAGAGTTATGACCAAAAACTTGTCTTTTTCGCGTTTAGGGCCGTTTTCATGAGCTATTGCCCATAGTTTTGGGATTTTAGGGCGATTTGCATAGCTTGTAAGACCCGATACATATTTGAGAGTTAGGGCCAAAATCTCGTTATTTTCATATTTTAGGGCCATTTTCATGATATATCTCCCACAGTTTTAGGATGCCAGCGGGATTTGGAAGGCCCGTAAGACCCGAGACATGTTTGAGAGTTATGACCAAAAACTCGTTGTTTTGGCGTTTTTTGGCCATTTTCATGAGCTATTGCCCACAATTTTGGGGTTTTAGGGAAATTTTCATATCTTGTAAGACCCGATAAATGTTTGAGAGTTAGGGCCGAAATCACGTTGTTTTCACATTTTAGGTCCTTTTTCATGAGCTACTGCCCATATTTTTCGGATTCTAGGGGGATTTGCAAGGCCTGTAAGACCCCGAGACTTGTTTGAGAGTTATTACCTAAAACTCGTTATTTTCGTGTTTTATGGCCGTTTTAATGAGCTATTGCCCACATTTTTGGGATCCTAGGGTGATTTGCAAGGCCCGTAAGACCCGGTATATGTTTGAGAGTTATGACCAAAAACTCATCGTTTTTCGCATTTTATGGCCATTTTCATGAGCTATTGCCCACAGTTCTGGGGTTTTAGGGCGATTTTTATATCTTGTAAGACCCGATACATGTTTGAGAGTTAGGTCCAAAATCACGTTGTTTTCTCGTTTTAGGGCCGTTATCATGAGCTATTGCCCACAGTTTGCGAATTCCAGGGGGATTTCCAAGGCCCATAACACCCGAGACATGTTTGAGAGTTCTAACAAAAAACTCGTTATTTTTGTGTTTTACAGCCGTTTTCATGAGCTATTGCCCATAGTTTTGGGGTTTTAGGGCGATTTGCATAGCCTGTAAGACCCAATACATATTTAAGAGTTAGGGCCAAAATCTCGTTGTTTTCGCATTTTAGGGCCGTTTTCATGAGCTATTGCCCACAGTTTGCGAATTCCAGGGGGATTTCCAAGGCCCGTAACACCCGAGACATGTTTGAGAGTTCTAACAAAATACTCGTTACTTTTGTGTTCTACAGCCATTTTCATGAGCTATTGCCCAAAGTTTGCGGATTCCAGGGGGATTTCCAAGGCCCATAACACCCGAGACATGTTTGAGAGTTCTAACCAAAAACTCGTTATTTTTGTGTGTTACGGCTGTTTTCATGAGCTATTGCCCATAGTTTTGGGGATTTAGGGCGATTTGCATATCATGTAACACCCGATACATATTTAAGAGTTATGGCCAAAATCTCGTTGTTTTCGCATTTTAGGGCCGTTTTCATGAGCTATTGCCCACAGTTTTCGGATTCCAGTGGGATTTCCAAGGCCCGTAACACCCGAGACATGTTTGAGAGCCCTAACCAAAAATTCATTATTTTTATGTATTATGGTCGTTTTCATGAGCGATTGCCCATAGTTTTGGGGTTTTAGGGCGATTTACAACGACCGTAAGACCCGATACATGTTTGAGAGTTATGACAAAAAACTTGTCGTTTTCGCGTTTTATGGCCATTTTCTTGAGCTATTGCCCATAGTTTTGGGATTTTAGGGCGATTTGCATGGCTTGAAAGACCCAATACATGTTTGAGAGTTAGGAGCAAAATCTCGTTGTTTTTGCGTTTTAGGTGCGTTTTAATGAGCTATAGCCCAGAATTTTTGGATTCAAGGGAATTTGAATGGCCTGTAAGACCCGATACATGTTTGAGAGTTAGGTCCAAAATCACGTTGTTTTCGTGTTTTAGGGCCGTTTTCATGAGCTATTGCCCACAGTTTGCAAATTCCAGGGGGATTTCCAAGGCCCATAACACCCGAGACATGTTCGAGAGTTCTAACAAAAAACTCGTTATTTTTGTGTTTTACAGCCGTTTTAATGAGCTATTGCCCAAAGTTTACAGATTCCAGGGGGATTTCCAAGGCCCGTAAGACCCGAGACATGTTTGAGAGTTCTAACCAAAAACTCGTTATTTTTGTGTGTTGCGGCTGTTTTTATGAGCTATTTCCCATAGTTTTGGGGATTTAGGGTGATTTACATAGCCTGTAAGACCCGATACATATTTAAGAGTTAGGGCCAAAATCTCGTTGTTTTCGCATTTTAGGGCCGTTTTCAAGAGCTATTGCCCACAGTTTTGCGGATTCCAGGGGGGTTTCCAAGGCCCGTAACACCCGAGACATGTTTGAGAGCCCTAACCAAAAACTCGTTGTTTTTATGTTTTATGGCCCTTTTTATGAGCGATTGCCCATAGTTTTGGGGTTTTAGGGAGATTTACAACGACCATAAGACCCGATACATGTTTGAGAGTTATGACGAAAAACTTGTCGTTTTCGCATTTTATGGCCATTTTCTTGAGCTATTGCCCATAGTTTTGGTATTTTAGGGCGATTTGCATGGCTTGAAAGACCCGATACATGTTTGACAGTTAGGAGCAAAATCTCGTTTTTTTTGCGTTTTAGGTGCGTTTTAATGAGCTATAGCCTAGAATTTTTGGATTCAAGGGAATTTGCATGGCCTGTAAGACCCTATACATGTTTGAGAGTTATGACCAAAAACTCGTCTTTTTCGTGTTTAGGGCTGTTTTCATGAGCTATTGCCCATAGTTTTGGGATTTTAGGGCGATTTGCATAGCTTGTAAGACCCGATACATATTTGAGAGTTAGGGCCAAAATCTCGTTATTTTCATATTTTAGGGCCATTTTCATGATATATCTCCCACAGTTTTAGGATGCCAGCGGGATTTGGAAGGCCCGTAAGACCCGAGACATGTTTGAGAGTTATGACCAAAACTCGTTGTTTTGGCGTTTTTTGGCCATTTTCATGAGCTATTGCCCACAATTTTGGGGTTTTAGGGAAATTTTCATATCTTGTAAGACCTGATAAATGTTTGAGAGTTAGGGCCGAAATCACGTTGTTTTCACATTTTAGGTCCTTTTTCATGAGCTACTGCCCACATTTTTCGGATTCTAGGGGGATTTGCAAGGCCTGTAAGACCCCGAGACTTGTTTGAGAGTTATTATCAAAAACTCGTTATTTTCGTGTTTTATGGCCGTTTTAATGAGCTATTGCCCACAATTTTGGGATCCTAGGGTGATTTGCAAGGCCCGTAAGATCCGGTATATGTTTGAGAGTTATGACCAAAAACTCATCGTTTTTCGTATTTTATGGCCATTTTCATGAGCTATTGCCCACAGTTCTGGGGTTTTAGGGCGATTTTTATATCTTGTAAGACCCGATACATGTTTGAGAGTTAGGTCCAAAATCACGTTGTTTTCGCGTTTTAGGGCCGTTATCATGAGCTATTGCCCACAGTTTGCGAATTCCAGGGGGATTTCCAAGGCCCATAACACCCGAGACATGTTTGAGAGTTCTAACAAAAAACTCGTTATTTTTTTGTTTTACAGCCGTTTTCAAGAGCTATTGCCCATAGTTTGGGGGTTTTAGGGCGATTTGCATAGCCTGTAAGACCCAATACATATTTAAGAGTTAGGGCCAAAATCTCGTTGTTTTCGCATTTTAGGGCCGTTTTTATGAGCTATTGCCCACAGTTTGCGAATTCCAGGGGGATTTCCAAGGCCCGTAACACCCGAGACATGTTTGAGAGTTCTAACAAAAAACTCGTTATTTTTGTGTTCTACAGCCGTTTTCATGAGCTATTGCCCAAAGTTTGCGGATTCCAGGGGGATTTCCAAGGCCCGTAACACCCGAGACATGTTTGAGAGTTCTAACCAAAAACTCGTTATTTTTGTGTGTTACGGCTGTTTTCATGAGCTATTGCCCATAGTTTTGGGGATTTAGGGCGATTTGCATAGCCTGTAACACCCGATACATATTTAAGATTTATGGCCAAAATCTCGTTGTTTTCGCATTTTAGGGCCGTTTTCATGAGCTATTGCCCACAGTTTGCGGATTCCAGGGGGATTTCCAAGGCCCGTAACACCCGAGACATGTTTGAGAGCCCTAACCAAAAATTCATTATTTTTATGTATTATGGTCGTTTTCATGAGCGATTGCCCATAGTTTTGGGGTTTTAGGGCGATTTACAATGACCGTAAGACCCGATACATGTTTGAGAGTTATGACCAAAAACTTGTCGTTTTCGCGTTTTATGGCCATTTTCTTGAGCTATTGCCCATAGTTTTGGGATTTTAGGGCGATTTGCATGGCTTGAAAGACCCGATACATGTTTGAGAGTTAGGAGCAAAATCTCGTTGTTTTTGCGTTTTAGGTGCGTTTTAATGAGCTATAGCCCAGAATTTTTGGATTCAAGGGAATTTGCATGGCCTGTAAGACCCGATACATGTTTGAGAGTTAGGTCCAAAATCACGTTGTTTTCGTGTTCTAGGGCCGTTTTCATGAGCTATTGCCCACAGTCTGCAAATTCCAGGGGGATTTCCAAGGCCCATAACACCCGAGACATGTTCGAGAGTTCTAACAAAAAACTCGTTATTTTTGTGTTTTACAGCCGTTTTCATGAGCTATTGCCCAAAGTTTACGGATTCCAGGGGGATTTCCAAGGCCCGTAACACCCGAGATATGTTTGAGACTTCTAACCAAAAACTCGTTATTTTTATGTGTTGCGACTGTTTTTATGAGCTATTTCCCATAGTTTTGGGGATTTAGGGCGATTTACATAGCCTGTAAGACCCGATACATATTTAAGAGTTAGGGCTAAAATCTCGTTGTTTTCGCATTTTAGGGCCGTTTTCAAGAGCTATTGCCCACAGTTTTGCGGATTCCAGGGGGATTTCCAAGGCCCGTAACACCCGAGACATGTTTGAGAGCCCTAACCAAAAACTCGTTGTTTTTATGTTTTATGGCCCTTTTTATGAGCGATTGCCAATAGTTTTGGGGTTTTAGGGAGATTTACAACGACCATAAGACCCGAGACATGTTTGAGAGTTATGACGAAAAACTTGTCGTTTTCGCATTTTATGGCCATTTTCTTGAGCTATTGCCCATAGTTTTGGTATTTTAGGGCGATTTGCATGGCTTGAAAGACCCGATACATGTTTGATAGTTAGGAGCAAAATCTCGTTTTTTTTGCGTTTTAGGTGCGTTTTAATGAGCTATAGCCTAGAATTTTTGGATTCAAGGGAATTTGCATGGCCTGTAAGACCCTATACATGTTTGAGAGTTATGACCAAAAACTCGTCTTTTTCGTGTTTAGGGCCGTTTTCATGAGCTATTGCCCATAGTTTTGGGATTTTAGGGCGATTTGCATAGCTTGTAAGACCCGATACATATTTGAGAGTTAGGGCCAAAATCTCGTTATTTTCATATTTTAGGGCCATTTTCATGATATATCTCCCACAGTTTTAGGATGCCAGCGGGATTTGGAAGGCCCGTAAGACCCGAGACATGTTTGACAATTATGACCAAAAACTCGTTGTTTTGGTGTTTTTTGGCCATTTTCATGAGCTATTGCCCACAATTTTGGGGTTTTAGGGAAATTTTCATATCTTGTAAGACCCGATAAATGTTTGAGAGTTAGGGCCGAATCACGTTGTTTTCACATTTTAGGTCCTTTTTCATGAGCTACTGCCCACATTTTTCGGATTCTAGGGGGATTTGCAAGGCCTGTAAGACCCCGAGACTTGTTTGAGAGTTATTACCAAAAACTCGTTATTTTCGTGTTTTATGGCCGTTTTAATGAGCTATTGCCCACAATTTTGGGATCCTAGGGTGATTTGCAAGGCCCGTAAGATCCGGTATATGTTTGAGAGTTATGACCAAAAACCCATCGTTTTTCGCATTTTATGGCCATTTTCATGAGCTATTGCCCACAGTTCTGGGGTTTTATGGCGATTTTTATATCTTGTAAGACCCGATACATGTTTGAGAGTTAGGTCCAAAATCACTTTGTTTTCGCGTTTTAGGGCCGTTATCATGAGCTTTTTCCCACAGTTTGCGAATTCCAGGGGGATTTCCAAGGCCCATAACACCCGAGACATGTTTGAGAGTTCTAACAAAAAACTCGTTATTTTTTTGTTTTACAGCCGTTTTCATGAGCTATTGCCCATAGTTTTGGGGTTTTAGGGCGATTTGCATAGCCTGTAAGACCCAATACATATTTAAGAGTTAGGGCCAAAATCTCGTTGTTTTCGCATTTTAGGGCCGTCTTCATGAGCTATTGCCCACAGTTTGCGAATTCCAGGGGGATTTCCAAGGCCCGTAACACCCGAGACATGTTTGAGAGTTCTAACAAAAAACTCGTTATTTTTGTGTTCTACAGCCGTTTTCATGAGCTATTGCCCAAAGTTTGCGGATTCCAGGGGGATTTCCAAGGCCCGTAACACCCGAGACATGTTTGAGAGTTCTAACCAAAAACTCGTTATTTTTGTTTGTTACGGCTGTTTTCATGACCTATTGCCCATAGTTTTGGGGATTTAGGGCGATTTGCATAGCCTGTAACACCCGATACATATTTAAGAGTTATGGCCAAAATCTCGTTGTTTTCGCATTCTAGGGCCGTTTTCATGAGCTATTGCCCAAAGTTTGCGGATTCCAGGGGGATTTCCAAGGCCCGTAACACCCGAGACATGTTTGAGAGTTCTAACCAAAAACTCGTTATTTTTGTGTGTTACGGCTGTTTTCATGAGCTATTGCCCATAGTTTTGGGGATTTAGGGCTATTTGCATAGCCTGTAACACCCGATACATATTTAAGAGTTATGGCCAAAATCTCGTTGTTTTCGCATTTTAGGGCCGTTTTCATGAGCTATTGCCCATAGTTTGCGGATTCCAGGGGCATTTCCAAGGCCCGTAACACCCGAGACATGTTTGAGAGCCCTAACCAAAAATTCATTATTTTTATGTATTATGGTCGTTTTCATGAGCGATTGCCCATAGTTTTGGGGTTTTAGGGCGATTTACAACGACCGTAAGACCCGATACATGTTTGAGAGTTATGACCAAAAACTTGTCGTTTTCGCGTTTTATGGCCATTTTCTTGAGCTATTGCCCATAGTTTTGGGATTTTAGGGCGATTTGCATGGCTTGAAAGACCCGATACATGTTTGAGAGTTAGGAGCAAAATCTCGTTGTTTTTGCGTTTTAGGTGCGTTTTAATGAGCTATAGCCCAGAATTTTTGGATTCAAGGGAATTTGCATGGCCTGTAAGACCCGATACATGTTTGAGAGTTAGGTCCAAAATCACGTTGTTTTCGTGTTTTAGGGCCGTTTTCATGAGCTATTGCCCACAGTCTGCAAATTCCAGGGGGATTTCCAAGGCCCATAACACCCGAGACATGTTCGAGAGTTCTAACAAAAAACTCGTTATTTTTGTGTTTTACAGCCGTTTTCATGAGCTATTGCCCAAAGTTTACGGATTCCAGGGGGATTTCCAAGGCCCGTAACACCCTAGATATGTTTGAGAGTTCTAACCAAAAACTCGTTATTTTTGTGTGTTGCGACTGTTTTTATGAGCTATTTCCCATAGTTTTGGGGATTTAGGGCGATTTACATAGCCTGTAAGACCCGATACATATTTAAGAGTTAGGGCCAAAATCTCGTTGTTTTCGCATTTTAGGGCCGTTTTCAAGAGCTATTGCCCACAGTTTTGCGGATTCCAGGGGGATTTCCAAGGCCCGTAACACCCGAGACATGTTTGAGAGCCCTAACCAAAAATTCATTATTTTTATGTATTATGGTCGTTTTCATGAGCGATTGCCCATAGTTTTGGGGTTTTAGGGCGATTTACAACGACCGTAAGACCCGATACATGTTTGAGAGTTATGACCAAAAACTTGTCGTTTTCGCGTTTTATGGCCATTTTCTTGAGCTATTGCCCATAGTTTTGGGATTTTAGGGCGATTTGCATGGCTTGAAAGACCCGATACATGTTTGAGAGTTAGGAGCAAAATCTCGTTGTTTTTGCGTTTTAGGTGCGTTTTAATGAGCTATAGCCCAGAATTTTTGGATTCAAGGGAATTTGCATGGCCTGTAAGACCCGATACATGTTTGAGAGTTAGGTCCAAAATCACGTTGTTTTCGTGTTTTAGGGCCGTTTTCATGAGCTATTGCCCACAGTCTGCAAATTCCAGGGGATTTCCAAGGCCCATAACACCCGAGACATGTTCGAGAGTTCTAACAAAAAACTCGTTATTTTTGTGTTTTACAGCCGTTTTCATGAGCTATTGCCCAAAGTTTACGGATTCCAGGGGGATTTCCAAGGCCCGTAACACCCGAGATATGTTTGAGACTTCTAACCAAAAACTCGTTATTTTTATGTGTTGCGACTGTTTTTATGAGCTATTTCCCATAGTTTTGGGGATTTAGGGCGATTTACATAGCCTGTAAGACCCGATACATATTTAAGAGTTAGGGCTAAAATCTCGTTGTTTTCGCATTTTAGGGCCGTTTTCAAGAGCTATTGCCCACAGTTTTGCGGATTCCAGGGGGATTTCCAAGGCCTGTAACACCCGAGACATGTTTGAGAGCCCTAACCAAAAACTCGTTGTTTTTATGTTTTATGGCCCTTTTTATGAGCGATTGCCCATAGTTTTGGGGTTTTAGGGAGATTTACAACGACCATAAGACCCGAGACATGTTTGAGAGTTATGACGAAAAACTTGTCGTTTTCGCATTTTATGGCCATTTTCTTGAGCTATTGCCCATAGTTTTGGTATTTTAGGGCGATTTGCATGGCTTGAAAGACCCGATACATGTTTGACAGTTAGGAGCAAAATCTCGTTTTTTTTGCGTTTTAGGTGCGTTTTAATGAGCTATAGCCTAGAATTTTTGGATTCAAGGGAATTTGCATGGCCTGTAAGACCCTATACATGTTTGAGAGTTATGACCAAAAACTCGTCTTTTTCGTGTTTAGGGCCGTTTTCATGAGCTATTGCCCATAGTTTTGGGATTTTAGGGCGATTTGCATAGCTTGTAAGACCCGATACATATTTGAGAGTTAGGGCCAAAATCTCGTTATTTTCATATTTTAGGGCCATTTTCATGATATATCTCCCACAGTTTTAGGATGCCAGCGGGATTTGGAAGGCCCGTAAGACCCGAGACATGTTTGACAATTATGACCAAAAACTCGTTGTTTTGGTGTTTTTTGGCCATTTTCATGAGCTATTGCCCACAATTTTGGGGTTTTAGGGAAATTTTCATATCTTGTAAGACCCGATAAATGTTTGAGAGTTAGGGCCGAAATCACGTTGTTTTCACATTTTAGGTCCTTTTTCATGAGCTACTGCCCACATTTTTCGGATTCTAGGGGGATTTGCAAGGCCTGTAAGACCCCGAGACTTGTTTGAGAGTTATTACCAAAAACTCGTTATTTTCGTGTTTTATGGCCGTTTTAATGAGCTATTGCCCACAATTTTGGGATCCTAGGGTGATTTGCAAGGCCCGTAAGATCCGGTATATGTTTGAGAGTTATGACCAAAAACCCATCGTTTTTCGCATTTTATGGCCATTTTCATGAGCTATTGCCCACAGTTCTGGGGTTTTAGGGCGATTTTTATATCTTGTAAGACCCGATACATGTTTGAGAGTTAGGTCCAAAATCACTTTGTTTTCGCGTTTTAGGGCCGTTATCATGAGCTATTGCCCACAGTTTGCGAATTCCAGGGGGATTTCCAAGGCCCATAACACCCGAGACATGTTTGAGAGTTCTAACAAAAAACTCGTTATTTTTTTGTTTTACAGCCGTTTTCATGAGCTATTGCCCATAGTTTTGGGGTTTTAGGGCGATTTGCATAGCCTGTAAGACCCAATACATATTTAAGAGTTAGGGCCAAAATCTCGTTGTTTTCGCATTTTAGGGCCGTCTTCATGAGCTATTGCCCACAGTTTGCGAATTCCAGGGGGATTTCCAAGGCCCGTAACACCCGAGACATGTTTGAGAGTTCTAACAAAAAACTCGTTATTTTTGTGTTCTACAGCCGTTTTCATGAGCTATTGCCCAAAGTTTGCGGATTCCAGGGGGATTTCCAAGGCCCGTAACACCCGAGACATGTTTGAGAGTTCTAACCAAAAACTCGTTATTTTTGTTTGTTACGGCTGTTTTCATGACCTATTGCCCATAGTTTTGGGGATTTAGGGCGATTTGCATAGCCTGTAACACCCGATACATATTTAAGAGTTACGGCCAAAATCTCGTTGTTTTCGTATTTTAGGGCCGTTTTCATGAGCTATTGCCCAAAGTTTGCGGATTCCAGGGGGATTTCCAAGGCCCGTAACACCCGAGACATGTTTGAGAGTTCTAACCAAAAACTCGTTATTTTTATGTGTTGCGACTGTTTTTATGAGCTATTTCCCATAGTTTTGGGGATTTAGGGCGATTTACATAGCCTGTAAGACCCGATACATATTTAAGAGTTAGGGCTAAAATCTCGTTGTTTTCGCATTTTAGGGCCGTTTTCAAGAGCTATTGCCCACAGTTTTGCGGATTCCAGGGGGATTTCCAAGGCCCGTAACACCCGAGACATGTTTGAGAGCCCTAACCAAAAACTCATTATTTTTATGTATTATGGTCGTTTTCATGAGCGATTGCCCATAGTTTTGGGGTTTTAGGGCGATTTACAACGACCGTAAGACCCGATACATGTTTGAGAGTTATGACCAAAAACTTGTCGTTTTCGCGTTTTATGGCCATTTTCTTGAGCTATTGCCCATAGTTTTGGGATTTTAGGGCGATTTGCATGGCTTGAAAGACCCGATACATGTTTGACAGTTAGGAGCAAAATCTCGTTTTTTTTGCGTTTTAGGTGCGTTTTAATGAGCTATAGCCTAGAATTTTTGGATTCAAGGGAATTTGCATGGCCTGTAAGACCCTATACATGTTTGAGAGTTATGACCAAAAACTCGTCTTTTTCGTGTTTAGGGCCGTTTTCATGAGCTATTGCCCATAGTTTTGGGATTTTAGGGCGATTTGCATAGCTTGTAAGACCCGATACATATTTGAGAGTTAGGGCCAAAATCTCGTTATTTTCATATTTTAGGGCCATTTTCATGATATATCTCCCACAGTTTTAGGATGCCAGCGGGATTTGGAAGGCCCGTAAGACCCGAGACATGTTTGAGAGTTATGACCAAAAACTCGTTGTTTTGGTGTTTTTTGGCCATTTTCATGAGCTATTGCCCACAATTTTGGGGTTTTAGTGAAATTTTCATATCTTGTAAGACCCGATAAATGTTTGAGAGTTAGGGCCGAAATCACGTTGTTTTCACATTTTAGGTCCTTTTTCATGAGCTACTGCCCACATTTTTCGGATTCTAGGGGGATTTGCAAGGCCTGTAAGACCCCGAGACTTGTTTGAGAGTTATTACCAAAAACTCGTTATTTTCGTGTTTTATGGCCGTTTTAATGAGCTATTGCCCACAATTTTGGGATCCTAGGGTGATTTGCAAGGCCCGTAAGATCCGGTATATGTTTGAGAGTTATGACCAAAAACTCATCGTTTTTCGCATTTTATGGCCATTTTCATGAGCTATTGCCCACAGTTCTGGGGTTTTAGGGCGATTTTTATATCTTGTAAGACCCGATACATGTTTGAGAGTTAGGTCCAAAATCACTTTGTTTTCGCGTTTTAGGGCCGTTATCATGAGCTATTGCCCACAGTTTGCGAATTCCAGGGGGATTTCCAAGGCCCATGACACCCGAGACATGTTTGAGAGTTCTAACAAAAAACTCGTTATTTTTTTGTTTTACAGCCGTTTTCATGAGCTATTGCCCATAGTTTTGGGGTTTTAGGGCGATTTGCATAGCCTGTAAGACCCAATACATATTTAAGAGTTAGGGCCAAAATCTCGTTGTTTTCGCATTTTAGGGCCGTCTTCATGAGCTATTGCCCACAGTTTGCGAATTCCAGGGGGATTTCCAAGGCCCGTAACACCCGAGACATGTTTGAGAGTTCTAACAAAAAACTCGTTATTTTTGTGTTCTACAGCCGTTTTCATGAGCTATTGCCCAAAGTTTGCGGATTCCAGGGGGATTTCCAAGGCCCGTAACACCCGAGACATGTTTGAGAGTTCTAACCAAAAACTCGTTATTTTTGTTTGTTACGGCTGTTTTCATGAGCTATTGCCCATAGTTTTGGGGATTTAGGGCGATTTGCATATCCTGTAACACCCGATACATATTTAAGAGTTATGGCCAAAATCTCGTTGTTTTCGCATTTTAGGGCCGTTTTCATGAGCTATTGCCCACAGTTTGCGGATTCCAGGGGGATTTCCAAGGCCCGTAACACCCGAGACATGTTTGAGAGCCCTAACCAAAAATTCATTATTTTTATGTATTATGGTCGTTTTCATGAGCGATATCCCATAGTTTTGGGGTTTTAGGGCGATTTACAACAACCGTAAGACCCGATACATGTTTGAGAGTTATGACCAAAAACTTGTCGTTTTCGCGTTTTATGGCCATTTTCTTGAGCTATTGCCCATAGTTTTGGGATTTTAGGGCGATTTGCATGGCTTGAAAGACCCGATACATGTTTGAGAGTTAGGAGCAAAATCTCGTTGTTTTTGCGTTTTAGGTGTGTTTTAATGAGCTATAGCCCAGAATTTTTGGATTCAAGGGAATTTGCATGGCCTGTAAGACCCGATACATGTTTGAGAGTTAGGTCCAAAATCACGTTGTTTTCGTGTTTTAGGGCCGTTTTCATGAGCTATTGCCCACAGTTTGCAAATTCCAGGGGGATTTCCAAGGCCCATAACACCCGAGACATGTTCGAGAGTTCTAACAAAAAACTCGTTCTTTTTGTGTTTTATAGCCGTTTTCATGAGCTATTGCCCAAAGTTTACGGATTCCAGGCGGATTTCCAAGGCCCGTAACACCCGAGACATGTTTGAGAGTTCTAACCTAAAACTCGTTATTTTTGTGTGTTGCGGCTGTTTTTATGAGCTATTTCCCATAGTTTTGGGGATTTAGGGCGATTTACATAGCCTGTAAGACCCGATACATATTTAAGAGTTAGGGCCAAAATCTCGTTGTTTTCGCATTTTAGGGCCGTTTTCAAGAGCTATTGCCCACAGTTTTGCGGATTCCAGGGGGATTTCCAAGGCCCGTAACACCCGAGACATGTTTGAGATCCCTAACCAAAAACTCGTTGTTTTTATGTTTTATGGCCCTTTTTATAAGCGATTGCCCATAGTTTTGGGGTTTTAGGGAGATTTACAACGACCATAAGACCCGATACATGTTTGAGAGTTATGACGAAAAACTTGTCGTTTTCGCATTTTATGGCCATTTTCTTGAGCTATTGCCCATAGTTCTGGGGTTTTAGGGCGATTTTTATATCTTGTAAGACCCGATACATGTTTGAGAGTTAGGTCCAAAATTACGTTGTTTTCGCGTTTTAGGGCCGTTATCATGAGCTATTGCCCACAGTTTGCGAATTCCAGGGGGATTTCCAAGGCCCATAACACCCGAGACATGTTTGAGAGTTCTAACAAAAAACTCGTTATTTTTTTGTTTTACAGCCGTTTTCATGAGCTATTGCCCATAGTTTTGGGGTTTTAGGGCGATTTGCATAGCCTGTAAGACCCAATACATATTTAAGAGTTAGGGCCAAAATCTCGTTGTTTTCGCATTTTAGGGCCGTTTTCATGAGCTATTGCCCACGGTTTGCGAATTCCAGGGGGATTTCCAAGGCCCGTAACACCCGAGACATGTTTGAGAGTTCTAACAAAAAACTCGTTATTTTTGTGTTTTACAGCCGTTTTCATGAGCTATTGCCCAAAGTTTACGCATTCCAGTGGGATTTCCAAGGCCCGTAACACCCGAGACATGTTTGAGAGTTCTAACCAAAAACTCGTTATTTTTGCGTGTTACGGCTGTTTTTATGAGCTATTGCCCATAGTTTTGGGGATTTAGGGCGATTTGCATAGCCTGTAAGACCCGATACATATTTAAGAGTTAGGGCCAAAATCTCGTTGTTTTCGCATTTTAGGGCCGTTTTCAAGAGCTATTGCCCACAGTTTTGCGGATTCCAGGGGGATTTCCAAGGACCGTAACACCCGAGACATGTTTGAGAGCCCTAACCAAAAACTCGTTATTTTTATGTTTTATCGCCGTTTTTATGAGCGATTGCCCATAGTTTTGGGGTTTTAGGGAGATTTACAACGACCGTAAGACCCGATACATGTTTGAGAGTTATGACGAAAAACTTGTCGTTTTCGCATTTTATGGCCATTTTCTTGAGCTATTGCCCATAGTTTTGGTATTTTAGGGCGATTTGCATGGCTTGAAAGACCCGATACATGTTTGATAGTTAGGAGCAAAATCTCGTTGTTTTTGCGTTTTAGGTGCATTTTAATGAGCTATAGCCTAGAATTTTTGGATTCAAGGGAATTTGCATGGCCTGTAAGACCCTATACATGTTTCAGAGTTATGACCAAAAACTCGTCTTTTTCGCGTTTAGGGCCGTTTTCATGAGCTATTGCCCATAGTTTTGGGATTTTAGGTCGATTTGCATAGCTTGTAAGACCCGATACATATTTGAGAGTTAGGGCCAAAATCTCGTTATTTTCATATTTTAGGGCCATTTTCATGATATATCTCCCACAGTTTTAGGATGCCAGCGGGATTTGGAAGGCCCGTAAGACCCGAGACATGTTTGACAGTTATGACCAAAAACTCGTTGTTTTGGCGTTTTTTGGCCATTTTCATGAGCTATTGCCCACAAATTGGGGTTTTAGGGAAATTTTGATATCTTGTAAGACCCGATAAATGTTTGAGAGTTAGGGCCGAAATCACGTTGTTTTCACATTTTAGGTCCTTTTTCATGAGCTACTGCCTACATTTTTCGGATTCTAGGGGGATTTGCAAGGCCTGTAAGACCCCGAGACTTGTTTGAGAGTTATTACCAAAAACTCGTTATTTTCGTGTTTTGTGGCCGTTTTAATGAGCTATTGCCCACATTTTTGGGATCCTAGGGTGATTTGCAAGGCCGGTAAGACCCAGTATATGTTTGAGAGTTATGACCAAAAACTCATCGTTTTTCGCATTTTATGGCCATTTTCATGAGCTATTGATCACAGTTCTGGGGTTTTAGGGCGATTTTTATATCTTGTAAGACCCGATACATGTTTGAGAGTTAGGTCCAAAATCACGTTGTTTTCG
The DNA here is from genome assembly GCA_910589765.1 of Avena atlantica. Taxonomy (NCBI): domain Eukaryota; kingdom Viridiplantae; phylum Streptophyta; class Magnoliopsida; order Poales; family Poaceae; genus Avena; species Avena atlantica. Next base: position 523,726,066 of record OU342735.1, on the reverse strand, counting down.
CGTTTTAGGGCCGTTATCACGAGCTATTGCCCACAGTTTGCGAATTCCAGGGGGATTTCCAAGGCCCATAACACCCGAGACATGTTTGAGAGTTCTAACCAAAAACTTGTTATTTTTGTGTGTTACGGCTGTTTTCATGAGCTATTGCCCATAGTTTTGGGGATTTAGGTCGATTTGCATAGCCTGTAACACCCGATACATATTTAAGAGTTATGGCCAAAATCTCGTTGTTTTCGCATTTTAGGGCCGTTTTCATGAGCTATTGCCCACAGTTTGCGGATTCCAGGGGGATTTCCAAGGCCCGTAACACCCGAGACATGTTTGAGAGCCCTAACCAAAAATTCATTATTTTTATGTATTATGGTCGTTTTCATGAGCGATTGCCCATAGTTTTGGGGTTTTAGGGCGATTTACAACGACAGTAAGACCCGATACATGTTTGAGAGTTATGACCAAAAACTTGTCGTTTTCGCGTTTTATGGCCATTTTCTTGAGCTATTGCCCATAGTTTTGGGATTTTAGGGCGATTTGCATGGCTTGAAAGACCCGATACATGTTTGAGAGTTAGGAGCAAAATCTCGTTGTTTTTGCGTTTTAGGTGCGTTTTAATGAGCTATAGCCCAGAATTTTTGGATTCAAGCGAATTTGCGTGGCCTGTAAGACCCGATACATGTTTGAGAGTTAGGTCCAAAATCACGTTGTTTTCGTGTTTTAGGGCCGTTTTCATGAGCTATTGCCCACTGTTTGCAAATTCCAGGGGGATTTCCAAGGCCCATAACACCCGAGACATGTTCGAGAGTTCTAACAAAAAACTCGTTATTTTTGTGTTTTACAGCCGTTTTCATGAGCTATTGCCCAAAGTTTACGGATTCCAGGGGGATTTCCAAGGCCCGTAACACCCGAGACATGTTTGAGAGTTCTAACCAAAAACTTGTTATTTTTGTGTGTTACGTCTGTTTTTATGAGCTATTGCCCATAGTTTTGGGGATTTAGGGCGATTTGCATAGCCTGTAACACCCGATACATATTTAAGAGTTATGGCCAAAATCTCGTTGTTTTCGCATTTTAGGGCCGTTTTCATGAGCTATTGCCCACAGTTTGCGGATTCCAGGGGGATTTCCAAGGCCCGTAACACCCGAGACATGTTTGAGAGCCCTAACCAAAAATTCATTATTTTTATGTATTATGGTCGTTTTCATGAGCGATTGCCCATAGTTTTGGGGTTTTAGGGCGATTTACAACGACCGTAAGACCCGATACATGTTTGAGAGTTATGACCAAAAACTTGTCGTTTTCGCGTTTTATGGCCATTTTCTTGAGCTATTGCCCATAGTTTTGGGATTTTAGGGCGATTTGCATGGCTTGAAAGACCCGATACATGTTTGAGAGTTAGGAGCAAAATCTCGTTGTTTTTGCGTTTTAGGTGCGTTTTAATGAGCTATAGCCCAGAATTTTTGGATTCAAGGGAATTTGCATGGCCTGTAAGACCCGATACATGTTTGAGAGTTAGGTCCAAAATCACGTTGTTTTCGTGTTTTAGGGCCGTTTTCATGAGCTATTGCCCACAGTTTGCAAATTCCAGGGGGATTTCCAAGGCCCATAACACCCGAGACATGTTCGAGAGTTCTAACAAAAAACTCGTTATTTTTGTGTTTTACAGCCGTTTTCATGAGCTATTGCCCAAAGTTTACGGATTCCAGGGGGATTTCCAAGGCCCGTAACACCCGAGACATGTTTGAGAGTTCTAACCAAAAACTTGTTATTTTTGTGTGTTACGGCTGTTTTTATGAGCTATTGCCCATAGTTTTGCGGATTTAGGGCGATTTACATAGCCCGTAAGACCCGATACATATTTAAGAGTTAGGGCCAAAATCTCGTTGTTTTCGCATTTTAGGGCCGTTTTCAAGAGCTATTGCCCACAGTTTTGCGGATTCCAGGGGGATTTCCAAGGCCTGTAACACCCGAGACATGTTTGAGAGCCCTAACCAAAAACTCGTTGTTTTTATGTTTTATGGTCGTTTTTATGAGCGATTGCCCATAGTTTTGGGGTTTTAGGGCGATTTACAACGACCGTAAGACCCGACACATGTTTGAGAGTTATGACCAAAAACTTGTCGTTTTCGCGTTTTATGGCCATTTTCTTGAGCTATTGCGCATAGTTTTGGTATTTTAGGGCGATTTGCATGGCTTGAAAGACCCGATACATGTTTGAGAGTTAGGAGCAAAATCTCATTGTTTTTGCGTTTTAGGTGCGTTTTAATGAGCTATAGCCCAGAATTTTTGGATTCAAGGGAATTTGCATGGCCTATAAGACCCTATACATGTTTGAGAGTTATGACCAAAAACTCGTCTTTTTCGCGTTTAGGGCCGTTTTCATGAGCTATTGCCCATAGTTTTGGGATTTTAGGGCGATTTGCATAGCTTGTAAGACCCGATACATATTTGAGAGTTAGGGCCAAAATCTTGTTATTTTCATATTTTAGGGCCATTTTCATGATATATCTCCCACAGTTTTAGGATGCCAGCGGGATTTGGAAGGCCCGTAAGACCCGAGACATGTTTGAGAGTTATGACCAAAAACTCGTTGTTTTGGCATTTTTTGGCCATTTTCATGAGCTATTGCCCACAATTTTGGGGTTTTAGGGAAATTTTCATATCTTGTAAGACCTGATAAATGTTTGAGAGTTAGGGACGAAATCACGTTGTTTTCACATTTTAGGTCCTTTTCATGAGCTACTACCCACATTTTTCGAATTCTAGGGGGATTTGCAAGGCCTGTAAGACCCGAGACTTGTTTGAGAGTTATTACCAAAAACTCGTTATTTTCGTGTTTTATGGCCGTTTTAATGACCTATTGCCCACATTTTTTGGATCCCAGGGTGATTTGCAAGGCCCGTCAGACCCGGTATATGTTTGAGAGTTATGACCAAAAACTCATCGTTTTTCGCATTTTATGGCCATTTTCATGAGCTATTGCCCACAGTTTTGGGGTTTTAGGGCGATTTTTATATCTTGTAAGACCCGATACATGTTTGAGAGTTAGGTCCAAAATCACGTTGTTTTCGTGTTTTAGGGCCGTTTTCATGAGCTATTGCCCAAAGTTTACGGATTCCAGCGGGATTTCCAAGGCCCATAACACCCGAGACATGTTCGAGAGTTCTAACAAAAAACTCGTTATTTTTGTGTTTTACAGCTGTTTTCATGAGCTATTGCCCAAAGTTTACGCATTCCAGTGGGATTTCCAAGGCCCGTAACACCCGAGACATGTTTGAGAGTTCTAACCAAAAACTCGTTATTTTTGTGTGTTACGGCTGTTTTTATGAGCTATTGCCCATAGTTTTGGGGATTTAGGGCGATTTGCATAGCCTGTAAGACCCGATACATATTTAAGAGTTAGGGCCAAAATCTCGTTGTTTTCGCATTTTAGGGCCGTTTTCAAGAGCTATTTCCCACAGTTTTGCGGATTCCAGGGGGATTTCCAAGGACCGTAACACCCGAGACATGTTTGAGAGCCCTAACCAAAAACTCGTTATTTTTATGTTTTATCGCCGTTTTTATGAGCGATTGCCCATAGTTTTGGGGTTTTAGGGAGATTTACAACGACCGTAAGACCCGATAAATGTTTGAGAGTTATGACGAAAAACTTGTCGTTTTCGCATTTTATGGCCATTTTCTTGAGCTATTGCCCATAGTTTTGGTATTTTAGGGCGATTTGCATGGCTTGAAAGACCCGATACATGTTTGATAGTTAGGAGCAAAATCTCGTTGTTTTTGCGTTTTAGGTGCGTTTTAATGAGCTATAGCCTAGAATTTTTGGATTCAAGGGAATTTGCATGGCCTGTAAGACCCTATACATGTTTCAGAGTTATGACCAAAAACTCGTCTTTTTCGCGTTTAGGGCCGTTTTCATGAGCTATTGCCCATAGTTTTGGGATTTTAGGTCGATTTGCATAGCTTGTAAGACCCGATACATATTTGAGAGTTAGGGCCAAAATCTCGTTATTTTCATATTTTAGGGCCATTTTCATGATATATCTCCCACAGTTTTAGGATGCCAGCGGGATTTGGAAGGCCCGTAAGACCCGAGACATGTTTGAGAGTTATGACCAAAAACTCGTTGTTTTGGCGTTTTTTGGCCATTTTCATGAGCTATTGCCCACAATTTTGGGGTTTTAGGGAAATTTTCATATCTTGTAAGACCCGATAAATGTTTGAGAGTTAGGGCCGAAATCACGTTGTTTTCACATTTTAGGTCCTTTTTCATGAGCTACTGCCCACATTTTTCGGATTCTAGGGGGATTTGCAAGGCCTGTAAGACCCCGAGACTTGTTTGAGAGTTATTACCAAAAACTCGTTATTTTCGTGTTTTATGGCCGTTTTAATGAGCTATTGCCCACATTTTTGGGATCCTAGGGTGATTTGCAAGGCCGGTAAGACCCGGTATATGTTTGAGAGTTATGACCAAAAACTCATCGTTTTTCGCATTTTATGGCCATTTTCATGAGCTATTGATCACAGTTCTGGGGTTTTAGGGCGATTTTTATATCTTGTAAGACCCGATACATGTTTGAGAGTTAGGTCCAAAATCACGTTGTTTTCGCGTTTTAGGGCCGTTATCACGAGCTATTGCCCACAGTTTGCGAATTCCAGGGGGATTTCCAAGGCCCATAACACCCGAGACATGTTTGAGAGTTCTAACAAAAAACTCGTTATTTTTGTGTTTTACAGTCATTTTCATGAGCTATTGCCCATAGTTTTGGGGTTTTAGGGCGATTTGCATAGCCTGTAAGACCCAATACATATTTAAGAGTTAGGGCCAAAATCTCGTTGTTTTCGCATTTTAGGGCCGTTTTCATGAGCTATTGCCCACAGTTTGCGAATTCCAGGGGGGTTTCCAAGGCCCGTAACACCCGAGACATGTTTGAGAGTTCTAACAAAAAACTCGTTATTTTTGTGTTCTACAGCCGTTTTCATGAGCTATTGCCCAAAGTTTGCGGATTCCAGGGTGATTTCCAAGGCCCGTAACACCCGAGACATGTTTGAGAGTTCTAACAAAAAACTCGTTATTTTTGTGTGTTACGGCTGTTTTCATGAGCTATTGCCCATAGTTTCGGGGATTTAGGGCGATTTGCATAGCCTGTAACACCCGATACATATTTAAGAGTTATGGCCAAAATCTTGTTGTTTTCGCATTTTAGGGCCGTTTTCATGAGCTATTGCCCACAGTTTGCGGATTCCAGGGGGATTTCCAAGGCCCGTAACACCCGAGACATGTTTGAGAGCCCTAACCAAAAATTCATTATTTTTATGTATTATGGTCGTTTTCATGAGCGATTGCCCATAGTTTTGGGGTTTTAGGGTGATTTACAACGACCGTAAGACCCGATACATGTTTGAGAGTTATGACCAAAAACTTGTCGTTTTCGCGTTTTATGGCCATTTTCTTGAGCTATTGCCCATAGTTTTGGGATTTTAGGGCGATTTGCATGGCTTGAAAGACCCGATACATGTTTGAGAGTTAGGAGCAAAATCTCGTTGTTTTTGCGTTTTAGGTGCGTTTTAATGAGCTATAGCCCAGAATTTTTGGATTCAAGGGAATTTGCATGGCCTGTAAGACCCGATACATGTTTCAGAGTTAGGCCCAAAATCACGTTGTTTTCGTGTTTTAGGGCCGTTTTCATGAGCTATTGCCCACTGTTTGCAAATTCCAGGGGGATTTCCAAGGCCCATAACACCCGAGACATGTTCGAGAGTTCTAACAAAAAACTCGTTATTTTTGTGTTTTACAGCCGTTTTCATGAGCTATTGCCCAAAGTTTACGGATTCCAGGGGGATTTCCAAGGCCCGTAACACCCGAGACATGTTTGAGAGTTCTAACCAAAAACTTGTTATTTTTGTGTGTTACGGCTGTTTTTATGAGCTATTGCCCATAGTTTTGCGGATTTAGGGCGATTTACATAGCCTCTAAGACCCGATACATATTTAAGAGTTAGGGCCAAAATCTCGTTGTTTTCGCATTTTAGGGCCGTTTTCAAGAGCTATTGCCCACAGTTTTGCGGATTCCAGGGGGATTTCCAAGGCCCATAACACCCGAAACATGTTTGAGAGCCCTAACCAAAAACTCGTTGTTTTTATGTTTTATGGCCGTTTTTATGAGCGATTGCCCATAGTTTTGGGGTTTTAGGGCGATTTACAACGACCGTAAGACCCGACACATGTTTGAGAGTTATGACCAAAAACTTGTCGTTTTCGCGTTTTATGGCCATTTTCTTGAGCTATTGCCCATAGTTTTGGTATTTTAGGGCGATTTGCATGGCTTGAAAGACCCGATACATGTTTGAGAGTTAGGAGCAAAATCTCATTGTTTTTGCGTTTTAGGTGCGTTTTAATGAGCTATAGCCCAGAATTTTTGGATTCAAGGGAATTTGCATGGCCTGTAAGACCCTATACATGTTTGAGAGTTATGACCAAAAACTCGTCTTTTTCGCGTTTAGGGCCGTTTTCATGAGCTATTGCCCATAGTTTTGGGATTTTAGGGCGATTTGCATAGATTGTAAGACCCGATACATATTTGAGAGTTAGGGCCAAAATCTTGTTATTTTCATATTTTAGGGCCATTTTCATGATATATCTCCCACAGTTTTAGGATGCCAGCGGGATTTGGAAGGCCCGTAAGACCCGAGACATGTTTGAGAGTTATGACCAAAAACTCGTTGTTTTGGCATTTTTTGGCCATTTTCATGAGCTATTGCCCACAATTTTGGGGTTTTAGGGAAATTTTCATATCTTGTAAGACCTGATAAATGTTTGAGAGTTAGGGACGAAATCACGTTGTTTTCACATTTTAGATCCTTTTCATGAGCTACTACCCACATTTTTCGAATTCTAGGGGGATTTGCAAGGCCTGTAAGACCCGAGACTTGTTTGAGAGTTATTACCAAAAACTCGTTATTTTCGTGTTTTATGGCCGTTTTAATGACCTATTGCCCACATTTTGTGGATCCGAGGGTGATTTGCAAGGCCCGTCAGACCCGGTATATGTTTGAGAGTTATGACCAAAAACTCATCGTTTTTCGCATTTTATGGCCATTTTCATGAGCTATTGCCCACAGTTTTGGGGTTTTAGGGCGATTTTTATATCTTGTAACACCCGATACATGTTTGAGAGTTAGGTCCAAAATCACGTTGTTTTCATGTTTTAGGGCCGTTTTCATTAGCTATTGCCCACAGTTTGCAAATTCCAGGGGGATTTCCAAGGCCCATAACACCCGAGACATGTTCGAGAGTTCTAACAAAAAACTCGTTATTTTTGTGTTTTACAGCTGTTTTCATGAGCTATTGCCCAAAGTTTACGCATTCCAGTGGGATTTCCAAGGCCCGTAACACCCGAGACATGTTTGAGAGTTCTAACCAAAAACTCGTTATTTTTGTGTGTTACGGCTGTTTTTATGAGCTATTGCCCATAGTTTTGGGGATTTAGGGCGATTTGCATAGCCTATAAGACCCGATACATATTTAAGAGTTAGGGCCAAAATCTCGTTGTTTTCGCATTTTGGGGCCGTTTTCAAGAGCTATTGCCCACAGTTTTGCGGATTCCAGGGGGATTTCCAAGGACCGTAACACCCGAGACATGTTTGAGAGCCCTAACCAAAACTCGTTATTTTTATGTTTTATGGCCGTTTTTATGAGCGATTGCCCATAGTTTTGGGGTTTTAGGGAGATTTACAACGACCGTAAGACCCGATACATGTTTGAGAGTTATGACGAAAAACTTGTCGTTTTCGCATTTTATGGCCATTTTCTTGAGCTATTGCCCATAGTTTTGGTATTTTAGGGCGATTTGCATGGCTTGAAAGACCCGATACATGTTTGATAGTTAGGAGCAAAATCTCGTTGTTTTTGCGTTTTAGGTGCGTTTTAATGAGCTATAGCCTAGAATTTTTGGATTCAAGGGAATTTGCATGGCCTGTAAGACCCTATACATGTTTCAGAGTTATGACCAAAAACTCGTCTTTTTCGCGTTTAGGGCCGTTTTCATGAGCTATTGCCCATAGTTTTGGGATTTTAGGTCGATTTTCATAGCTTGTAAGACCCGATACATATTTGAGAGTTAGGGCCAAAATCTCGTTATTTTCATATTTTAGGGCCATTTTCATGATATATCTCCCACAGTTTTAGGATGCCAGCGGGATTTGGAAGGCCCGTAAGACCCGAGACATGTTTGAGAGTTATGACCAAAAACTCGTTGTTTTGGCGTTTTTTGGCCATTTTCATGAGCTATTGCCCACAATTTTGGGGTTTTAGGGAAATTTTCATATCTTGTAAGACCCGATAAATGTTTGAGAGTTAGGGCCGAAATCACGTTGTTTTCACATTTTAGGTCCTTTTTCATGAGCTACTGCCCACATTTTTCGGATTCTAGGGGGATTTGCAAGGCCTGTAAGACCCCGAGACTTGTTTGAGAGTTATTACCAAAAACTCGTTATTTTCGTGTTTTATGGCCGTTTTAATGAGCTATTGCCCACATTTTTGGGGATCCTAGGGTGATTTGCAAGGCCGGTAAGACCCGGTATATGTTTGAGAGTTATGACCAAAAACTCATCGTTTTTCGCATTTTATGGCCATTTTCATGAGCTATTGATCACAGTTCTGGGGTTTTAGGGCGATTTTTATATCTTGTAAGACCCGATACATGTTTGAGAGTTAGGTCCAAAATCACGTTGTTTTCGCGTTTTAGGGCCGTTATCACGAGCTATTGCCCACAGTTTGCGAATTCCAGGGGGATTTCCAAGGCCCATAACACCCGAGACATGTTTGAGAGTTCTAACAAAAAACTCGTTATTTTTGTGTTTTACAGCCGTTTTCATGAGCTATTGCCCATAGTTTTGGGGTTTTAGGGCGATTTGCATAGCCTGTAAGACCCAATACATATTTAATAGTTAGGGCCAAAATCTCGTTGTTTTCGCATTTTAGGGCCGTTTTCATGAGCTATTGCCCACAGTTTGCGAATTCCAGTGGGATTTCCAAGGCCCGTAACACCCGAGACATGTTTGAGAGTTCTAACAAAAAACTCGTTATTTTTGTGTTCTACAGCCGTTTTCATGAGCTATTGCCCAAAGTTTGCGGATTCCAGGGGGATTTCCAAGGCCCGTAACACCCGAGACATGTTTTAGAGTTCTAACCAAAAACTCGTTATTTTTGTGTGTTACGGCTGTTTTCATGAGCTATTGCCCATAGTTTCGGGGATTTAGGGCGATTTGCATAGCCTGTAACACCCGATACATATTTTAGAGTTATGGCCAAAATCTTGTTGTTTTCGCATTTTAGGGCCGTTTTCATGAGCTATTGCCCACAGTTTGCGGATTCCAGGGGGATTTCCAAGGCCCGTAACACCCGAGACATGTTTGAGAGCCCTAACCAAAAACTCGTTATTTTTATGTATTAAGGCCGTTTTCATGAGCGATTGCCCATAGTTTTGGGGTTTTAGGGCGATTTACAACGACCGTAAGACCCGATACATGTTTGAGAGTTATGACCAAAAACTTGTCGTTTTCGCGTTTTATGGCCATTTTCTTGAGCTATTGCCCATAGTTTTGGGATTTTAGGGCGATTTGCATGGCTTGAAAGACCCGATACATGTTTGAGAGTTAGGAGCAAAATCTCGTTGTTTTTGCGTTTTAGGTGCGTTTTAATGAGCTATAGCCCAGAATTTTTGGATTCAAGGGAATTTGCATGGCCTGTAAGACCCTATACATGTTTGAGAGTTATGACCAAAAACTCGTGTTTTTCGCGTTTTATGGCCGTTTTCATGAGCTATTGCCCATAGTTTTGGGGTTTTAGGGCGATTTGCATTGCTTGTAAGACCCGATACATATTTGAGAGTTAGGGCCAAATCTCGTTGTTTTCGCATTTTAGGGCCATTTTTATGATATATCTCCCACAGTTTTAGGATGCCAGCGGGATTTGGAACGCCCGTAAGACCCGAGACATGTTTGAGAGTTATGACCGAAAACTCATTTTTTCGCGTTGTTTGGCCATTTTCGTGAGCTATTGCCCACAATTTTGTGGTTTTAGGGAGATTTTAATATCTTGTAAGACCCGATAAATGTTTGAGAGTTAGGGCCGAAATCACGTTGTTTTCACATTTTAGGTCCTTTTTCATGAGCTACTGCCCACATTTTTCGGATTCTAGGAGGATTTGCAAGGCCTGTAAGACCCGAGACTTGTTTGAGAGTTATTACCAAAAACTCGTTATTTTCGTGTTTTAGGGCCGTTTTAATGAGCTATTTCCCACATTTTTGGGATTCCAGGGTGATTTGCAAGGCCAGTAAGACCCGATACATGTTTGAGAGTTATGACCAAAAACTCGTCTTTTTCGCGTTTTATGGCCGTTTTCATGAGCTATTGCCCATAGTTTTGGGGTTTTAGGGCGATTTGCATAGCTTGTAAGGCCCGATAATATTCAAGAGTTAGGTCCAAAATCTCGTTGTTTTCGCATTTTAGGGCCGTTTTCATTATATATTGCCCACAGTTTTGGGATGCCAGCGGGATTTGGAAGGCCCGTAAGACCCGAGACATATTTGAGAGTTATGACCGAAAACTCGTTGTTTTCGCGTTTTTTGGCCATTTTCATGAGCTATTGCCCACAATTTTGGGGTTTTAGGTCGATTTTCATATCTTGTAAGACTCGATAAATGTTTTGAGAGTTAGGGCCAAAATCACGTTGTTTTCACAATTTAGGTCCTTTTTCATGAGCTACTGCCCACATTTTTCGAATTCTAGGGGAATTTTTAAGGCATGTAAGACCCGAGGCCTGTTTGAGAGTTATTAATGAAAACTCGTTATTTTCGTGTTTTATGGGCGTTTTAATGAGCTATTAGCCACATTTTTGGGATTCCAGGGTGATTTGCAAGGCCCGAAAGACCCGGTAAATGTTTTAGAGTTAGGACCAAAAAGTCATCGTTTTTCGCATTTTATGGCCATTTTCATGAGCTATTGCCCACATGTTTGGGGTTTTAGGGCGATTTTCATATCTTGTAAGACTCGATACATGTGTGAGAGTTAGGTCCAAAATTACGTTCTTTTCGCGTTTTAGGGCCGTTTTCATGAGCTATTGCCCACAGTTTCCGGATTCCAGGAGGATTTCCAAGGCCCGTAACACCCGAGACATGTTTGAGAGTTCTAATAAAAAACTCGTTATTTTTGTGTTTTGGAGCCGTTTTCATGACCTATTGCCCGCAGTTTGCGGATTCCAGGGGGATTTCCAAGGCCCGTAACACTCGAGACATGTTTGAGAGTTCTAACCAAAAACTTGTTATTTTTGTGTTTTACGGCCGTTTTCATGAGCTATTCCCCATAGTTTTGGGGTTTTAGGGCGATTTGCATAGCTTGTAAGACCCGATACATATTTAAGAGTTAGGGCCAAAATCTCGTTGTTTTCGCATTTTAGGGCCGTTTTCATGAGCTATTGCTCACAGTTTGCGGATTCCAGGGGGATTTCCAAGGCCCGTAACACCCGAGACATGTTTGAGAGTTCTAACCAAAAAACTCGTTATTTTTATGTTTTATGGCCGTTTTCTTGAGCTATTGCCATAGTTTTGGGGTTTTAGGGCGATTTACAACGACCGTAAGACCCTATACATGTTTGAGAGTTATGACCAAAAACTTGTCGTTTTCTCGTTTTATGGCCATTTTCTTGAGCTATTGCCCATTGTTTTGGGATTTTAGGGCGATTTGCATGGCTTGAAAGACCCGATACATGTTTGAGAGTTAAGAGCAAAATCTCGTTGTTTTTTGCGTTTTAGGTGCGTTTTAATGAGCTATAGCCCAGAATTTTTGGATTCAAGGGAATTTGCATGGCCTGTAAGACCCTATACATGTTTAAGAGTTATGACCAAAAACTCGTCTTTTTCGTGTTTTATGGCCGTTTTCATGAGCTATTGCCCATAGTTTTTGGGTTTTAGGGCGATTTTCGTAGCTTGTAAGACCCGATACATATTTGAGAGTTAGGGCCAAAATATCGTTGTTTTCGCATTTTAGGGCCGTTTTCATGATATATTGCCCATAGTTTTGGGATGCTAGTGGGATTTGGAAGGCCCGTAAGACCCGAGACATGTTTGGGAGTTATGACCGAAAACTCGTTGTTTTCGCGTTTTTTGGCCATTTTCATGAGCTATTGCCTATAATTTTGGGGTTTTTGCGCGATTTTCATATCTTGTAAGACCCGATAAATGTTTGAGAGGTAGGGCTAAAATCACGTTGTTTTCACATTTTAGGTCCTTTTTCATGAGCTACTGCCCACAGTTTTCGGATTCTAGGGGTATTTTTAAGGCCCGTAAGACCCGAGACCTGTTTGAGAGTCATTAACGAAAACTCGTTATTTTCGTGTTTTATGGGTGTTTTAATGAGCTACTACCCACAATTTTGGGATTCCAGGGTGATTTGCAAGGCCCGTAAGACCCGGTATATGTTTTAGAGTTATCAACAAAAACTCATCGCTTTCGCATTTTATGGCCATTTTCATGAGCTATTGCACACAATTTTGGGGTTTTAGAGCGATTTCCATATCTTGTAAGATCTGATACATGTTTGAGAGTTAGGTCCAAAATCACGTTGTTTTCGTGTTTTAGGGACGTTTTCATGAGATATTGCCCACAGCTTGCAGATTCCAGGGGGATTTCCAAGGCCCGTAACACCCGAGACATGTTTGAGAGTTCTAACCAAAAAATTCATTATTTTGTGTGTTATGGCCGTTTTCATGAGCTATTGCCCACAGTTTGCGGATTCCAGGGGATTTCCAAGGCCCGTAACACCCGAGACATGTTTGCGAGTTCTAACCAAAAACTCGTATTTTTGCGTTTTAGGGCCGTTTTTATGAGCTATTGCCCACAGTTTGCGGATTCCAGGGGAATTTTCAAGGCCCGTTACACCTGAGAAATGTTTGAGAGTTCTAACCAAAAACTCGTTATTTTTGTGTTTTACGGCCGTTTTCAATAGCCCATAGTTTTGGGGTTTTAGGGCGATTTACATGGCCTGTAAGAACCTATACATGTTTGAGAGTTATGACCAAAAACTCGTATTTTTGCGTTTTAGGGCCGTTTTCATGAGCTATTTCCCACAGTTTGCGATTCCAGGGGAATTTTCAAGGCCCGTTACACCTGAGAAATGTTTGAGAGTTCTAACCAAAAACTCGTTATTTTTGTGTTTTACGGTCGTTTTCAATAGCCCATAGTTTTGGTGTTTTAGGGCGATTTACATGGCCTGTAAGACCCTATACATGTTTGAGAGTTATGACCAAAAACTCGTCTTTTTCGCGTTTTATGGCCGTTTCCATGAGTTATTGCCCATAGTTTTGGGGTTTTAGGGCGATTTGCAAAGCTTGTAAGACCCAATACATATTTGAGAGTTAGGTCCAAAATCTCGCTGTTTTCGCATTTTAGGCCCGTTTTCATGATATATTGCCCACGGTTTTGGGATGCCAGCGGGATTTGGAAGGCCCGTAAGACCAGAGACATCTTTGAGAGTTATGACCGAAAACTCGTTGTTTTCGCGTTTTTTGGCCATTTTCATGAGCTATTCCCCACAATTTTGGGGTTTTAGGGCGATTTTCATATGTTGTAAGACCTGATAAATGTTTGAGAGTTAGGGTCGAAATCACGTTGTTTTCACATTTTAGGTCCTTTTTCATGAGCAACTACCCACAGTTTTCGAATTCTAGGGGGATTTTTAAGGCCTATAAGACCCGAGACCTGTTTGAGAGTTATTAACGAAAACTCGTTATTTTCGTGTTTTATGGGCGTTTTAATGAGCTATTGCCCATATTTTTGGGATTCCAGGGTGATTTGCAAGGCCTGAAAGACCCGGTATATGTTTTAGAGTTATGACCAAAAACTCATCGTTTTTCGCATTCTATGGCCATTTTCATGAGCTATTGCCCACATGTTTGGGGTTTTAGGGCGATTTTCATATCTTGTAAGACCCGATACATGTTTGAGAGTTAGGTCCAAAATCACATTGTTTTCGCGTTTTAGGGCCGTTTTCATGAGCTATTGCCCACAGTTTCTGGATTCCAGGAGGATTTCCAAGGCCCGTAACACCCGAGACATGTTTGAGAGTTCTAACAAAAAACTCGTTATTTTTGTGTTTTAGAGCCTTTTTCATGAGGTATTGCCCACAGTTTGCGGATTCCAGGGGGATTTCCAAGGCCCGAGACATGTTTGAGAGTTCTAACCAAAAACTCGTTATTTTTATGTTTTATGGCCGTTTTCATGAGCTATTGCCCATAGTTTTGGGGTTTTAGGGCGATTTACAACGACCGTAAGTCCCGATACATGTTTGAGAGTTATGAAAAAAACATGTCGTTTTCGCGTTTTATGGCCATTTTCATGAACTATTGCCCATAGTTGTGGGATTTTAGGGCGATTTGCATGGCTTGAAAGACCCGATACATGTTTGAGAGTTAGGAGCAGAATCTCCCTGTTTTTGCGTTTTAGGTGCGTTTTAATGAGCTATAGCCCAGAATTTTTGGATTCAAGGGAATTTGCATGGCCTGTAAGACCCTATACATGTTTGAGAGTTATGACCAAAAACTCGCCTTTTTCGCGTTTTATGGCCGTTTTCATGTGCTAGTGTCCATAGTTTTGGGGTTTTAGGGCGATTTGCATAGCTTGTAAGACCCGATACATATTTAAGAGTTAGGGCCGAAATCTCGTTGTTTTCGCATTTTAGGGCCGTTTTCATGATATATTGCCCACAGTTTTGGGATGCCAGCGGGATTTGGAAGGCCCGTAAGACCTGATACATGTTTGAGAATTATGACCGAAAACTCATTGTTTTCCCGTTTTTTGGCCATTTTCATGAGCTATTGCCCAAAATTTTGATGTTTTAGGGCGATTTTCATATCTTGTAATACCCGATAAATGTTCGAGAGTTAGGGCCGAAATCACGTTGTTTTCACATTTTAGGTCCTTTTTCATGAGCTACTGCCCACAGTTTTTGAATTCTAGGGGGATTTGCAAGGCCTGTAAGACCCGACACCTGTTTGAGAGTTATTACCAAAAACTCTTTATTTTAGTGTTTTATTACCCCTAAACCCTAAACCCTAAACCCTAAACCCTAAGCCCATAGTTTTGGGGTTTTAGGGCGATTTGCATAGCTTGTAAGACCCGATACATATTTGAGAGTTAGGGCCAAAATCTCGTTGTTTTCGCATTTTAGGGACGTTTTGATGATATATTGCCCACATTTTTGGGATGCCAGCGGGATTTGAAAGGCTCGTAAGACCCGAGACATGTTTGAGAGTTATGACCAAAAACTCGTTGTTTTCGCGTTTTTTGGACCCACAATTTGTGGGTTTTAGGGCGATTTTCATATCTTGTAAGACCCGATAAATGTTTGAGAGTTAGGGCCAAAATCACGTTGTTTTCACATTTTAGGTCCTTTTTCATGAGCTACTGTCCACGGTTTTTGGATTCTAGGAGGATTTTCAAGGCCTGTAAGACACGAGACTTGTTTGAGAGTTATTACCAAAAACTCGTATTTTCGTGTTTTATGGCCGTTTTAATGAGCTATTGCCCACAATTTTCGGATTCTAGGGTGATTTGCAAGGCCCGTCAGACCCGTATATGTTTGAGAATTATGACCAAAAACTCATCGTTTTCGCATTTTCATGAGCTACCCACAGTTTTGGGGTTTTAGGGCGATTTTCATATCTTGTAAGACCCGATATATGTTTGAGAGTTAGGTCCAAAATCACATTGTTTTCGCGTTTTAGGGCCGTTTTCATGAGCTATTGCCCACAGTTTGCGGATTCCATGGGGATTTCCAAGGCCCGTAACACCCGAGACATGTTTGTGAGTTCTAACCAAAAACTCGTTATTTTTGTGTTTTATGGCCGTTTTCATGAGCTATTGCCCACAGTTTTAGGGTTTTAGGGCGATTTACAACGACCGTAAGACCCGATACATGTTTGAGAGTTATGACCAAAAACTTGTTGTTTTCGCGTTTTATGGCCATTTTCATGAGCTATTGCCCATAGTTGTGGGATTTTAGGGCGATTTGCATGGCTTGAAAGACCCGATACATGTTTGAGAGTTAGGAGCAAAATCTCGTTTTTTCTGCATTGTAGGTGCATTTTAATGAGCTATAGCCCAGAATTTTTGGATTCAAGAGAATTTGCATGGCCTGTAAGACCCTATACATGTTTGAGGGTTATGCCCAAAAACTCGTCTTTTTCGCGTTTTATGGCCTTTTTTATGAGCTATTGCCCATAGTTGTGGTGTTTTAGCGCGATTTGCATAGCTTGTAAGACCCGATACATATTTAAGGGTTAGGGCCAAAATCTTGTTGTTTTCGCATTTTAGGGCCGTTTTCATGATATATTGTCCACAGTTTTGGGATACCAGCAGGACTTGAAAGGCCCGTAAGACCCGAGACATGTTTGAGAGTTATGACGAAAACTCGGTGTATTCGCGTTTTTTGGCCATTTTCATGAGCTATTGCCCACATTTTTGGGGTTTTAGGGCGATTTTCATATCTTGTAAGACCCGATACATGTTTGAGAGTTAGGGCCAAGATCACGTTGTTTTTACATTTTAGGTCCTTTTTCATGGGCTACTGCCCACAGTTTTCGAATTCTAGGGGGATTTCCAAGGCCCGTAACACCCGAGACATGTTTGAAAGTTTAACCAAAAACTCGTTATTTTTGTGTTTTACGGCCGTTTTCATGAGCTATTGGCACCAATTTGCGGATTCCAGGGGGATTTCCAAGCCTCGTAACACCCGAGACATGTTTGAGAGTTCTAACCAAAAACTCGTTATTTTTGTGTTTTACGGCCGTTTTCATGAGCTATTGCCCACAATTTGCGGATTTCAGGGGGATTTCCAAGGCCCGTAACACCCGAGACATGTTTGAGAGTTCTAACCAAAAACTCGTTATTTTTGTGTTTTATGGCCGTTTTCATGAGCTATTGCCCACAGTTTTGGGGTGTTAGGTCGATTTACAACGACCGTAAGACCCGATACATGTTTGAGAGTTATGACCAAAAACTTGTCGTTTTCGCGTTTTATGGCCATTTTCTTGAGCTATTGCCCATAGTTTTGGGATTTTAGGGCGATTTGCATGGCTTGAAAGACCCGAAATCATGTTTTTTTCGCGTTTTAGGGACATTTTCATGAGCTATTGCCCACAGTTTTTGGATTCAAGAGGGATTTGCCAGGCCCGTAAGACCTGAGACATGTTTGAGAGTTAGGGCCAAAATCATGTTGTTTTTGTGTTTTTAGGGATCTTTTCATGAGCTATTGCCCATAGTTTTCGGATTCTAGGGGGATTTGCAAGGCCCGTAAGACCGGAGACATGTTTGAGAGTTATGACGAAAACTCGTTGTTTTCGTGTTTAACGGTTGTTTTCATAATCTATTGCCCACAGTTCTGCGTTGCATGGAGATTTACAACGACCGTAAGGCCCCATACATGTTTGAGGTTATGACCAAAAAAACGTCGTTTTCTCGTTTTATGGCCATTTCATGAGCTATTGCCCACGGTTCTGGGGTTTCAGGGAGATTTACATGGCTTGAAAGACCTGATACATGTTTGAGAGTTATTTTAGGTGCATTTTCATGAGCTATAGCCCATAGTTTTGGATTCTAGGGTAGTTGAAAGGACCATAAGACCCGATACATTTTTGAGAGTTATGAATAAAAGTTCATTATTTTCGTGTTTTACGGCCGTTTTCATGAGCTATTTGCCCACAGTTTTGGGATTCCAGGGGGATTTGCTAGGCCCGTAAGACCAGATACATGTTTCAGAGTTATGCCCAAAAATTCATCGTTTTCACGTTTTTTGGCCATATTCATGAACTATTGCCCATAGTTTTGGGGTTTTAGGGTGATTTTCTTAGCTTTTAAGACCTGATACATGTTTGACAGTTAGGACCAAAATCTCGTTTTTTCGCATTTTAGGGCCGTTCTCGTGATCTATTTCCCACAGTTTTGGGATTCCAGCAGGATTTGCAAGGCTCGTAAGACCCGGTAGATGTTTGAGAGTTATGACCAATAACTCGTTATTTTTGTATTTTACGGCCATTTTCATGAGTTATTGCCCACAGATTTGTCTTTCCAGGGAAATTTATAATGACCGTAAGACCCGATACATGTTTGAGAGTGATGACTAAAAACTCGTTATTTTCGTGTTTTATGGCCATTTTCATGAGCTATTGCCCATAGTTTTGGGGTTTTAAGGCCCGATACATGTTTGACACTTAGGGCCAAAATCATGTTGTTTTCGCGTTTTAGGGACGTTTTCATGAGCTATTGCCCACAGTTTTCGAATTCCAGAGGGATTTTCCAGGCCCGTAAGACCTGAGACATGTTTGAGAGTTATGACCAAAACTTGTTGTTTTCGTGTTTTATGTCCGTTTTCATGAGCTATGGCCCATAGTTTTGGCGTTGTAGGGAGATTTACAACGATCGAGGACCCGATACATGTTTGAGAGTTATGACTAAAAACTCGTCGTTTTCGCATTTTATTGCCATTTTCATGAGCTATTGCCCACAGTTTTGGGGTTTTAGGGAGATTTACATGGCTTGAAAGACCCGATACATGTTTGAAAGTTAGGACCAAAATCTCGTTGTTTTTGTGTTTTAGGTGCGTTTTAATGAGCTAGGGCCCAGAATTTTTGGATTCCAGGGAATTTGCAAGGACTGTAAGACCCGATACATGTTTGAGAGTTATGACCAAAAACTCGTCTTTTTCGCGTTTTATGGCCGTTTTCATGAGCTATTGCCCATAGTTTTAGCGTTGCGGGGAGATTTACAACAACCATAAGTCCTGATACATGTTTGAGAATTATGACCAAAAACTCGTCGTTTTCACGTTATATGGCCAAACATAGGAGTTTTTGGTCATAACTCTGAGGCCCAATACAGCCGACTAAATTACACTGCCTAATACAATTCCTGAATAGTGTCAATGCGGGCTACCAAATAACTAGGAGATTTTGGCCTAGAGGTTGATCCGCACGTGCAGTCCATGCGCGTGCAAATTGCATGTGTGGGGAAAATCGCACCGGAACCAAACACGCCCTAAATGATCTCTGTCCTCTAGGATTTGCAAGTCACATAGAACACAGCAAGGACCAATTCCACATGCCACTGTTTGTGAATCATTAGATCCGTATTATTTAGGCGATCATGAATCAACAACCAAGCGAACACCTTAAGTTTGTGGAGGGCTCTAGATTTCAAAATATTTAGCCGAACCATATCCCATCGAAGATGTCCAAAGAGATGGTTATAGAATTTAGACGAGGTGTTTTTGGATCCACCACAAACAAACACCCTCTAGTCTAGGACAGGCTGGTCAGATGGGAAGTCATCAATGATCCGAGACAAACCTTGTAGCTCATGAAAAGCTTCAACAGATAGTGGCAGAGAAAACATATAGGTCACCTCTAAACTATTGATCATAGACACAACTATTAGAGTACAGGCCGGTTAGGCCTACTTGAGTGGGGTTGTAATTCTAGATCTATTAGTCTTGTACTCCAAGTTTTGTAATCTATATAAACAGGCCCTTGAGGCCTATATCAATGCAAATATTATTCTCCAATTGTGTCCAATTAACATGGTATCATATGTCTAGGTTTCGGCCCTCGGCATGGCACCGCCGCCTGCGCCGCTGTCTCGGCCGACTCGACCCCTCTTTTCCATAGCCGAGTTTCGTGCCACCGGTGCCCCAGCTTCTTCTTCTACCTCCTCCAATACCACCCAACAAATCTATCCCCAACTCCCTTAGCTCTCTTTAGCTGACACCATAACCTACGTCTCCCCCTTTATTCCGATCTAGCTTGATCTTGGCGCCCACAACTACTACCTCTAGCGCTACCTATTCACCATCCACCTTTGTCGATGCGGCCTCCGCCTCCATATAGATCCATCCTACCCTCTGCATCCCGCTGATCCTCGTTGGGTGAAAGACGA
Source organism: Avena atlantica (assembly GCA_910589765.1). NCBI lineage: Eukaryota > Viridiplantae > Streptophyta > Magnoliopsida > Poales > Poaceae > Avena > Avena atlantica. The sequence goes on along the minus strand of OU342735.1, from coordinate 523,706,090 downwards.
CCTTGCCATCATATAGTGGATCTACACCCTCATATTCATGGAGCTATTCAACCTAGTCTCCTCCGACAATGCCACCATCGCTGATCTCTGGGCGTATCTCCAACATTTGTTCTAGGACAACTCCGACGTGTGCATCAACGCGCTCAACACCGAGCTCCGCACGACCACTCAGGGAGATGCACCGGTCGCCATATTCTGTCAGAAATTCAAGGCCATCGGGGACTAACTCCATGAACTTGGCGATCACGTCGAGGACTGCACCCTCATCAACGCCCTCCATGTCAGGCTCGATGACCAGTTCGAGAAGAAGCAGTCCTTCATCCCCATGCTCAAGCCCTACCCCACCTTTAAAGAGGTGCGCTCCGTACTCCAGCAAGAGGAAAAGAATCAAGCACGCAAGACCCTATGGCCACCACAGGTGTTTCACGCCGCTGCCCCCTCTGCCGTGGCAGCGATTCCCACTGTTGTACTGCCGCGGCAGCAACGCCTCCTCAACCGCCACCAGGCTAGCACCCCAGCCCTAACTATCGGGAAAGAACTGGATCTACCGGCCTCCTCAACCTCTCCCTTCCGTGACTATACCATCGACATCGCCCGCTCCGGCAACCCTAGCTCCCTCGACATGGACAACAACGCACGACCCCTGGACCGGTCTTGTGCAGGCATGGTCGATGCCCTGGTTGGCCTCTTCGATGTACAGTTCCCCTCCTGCATACACGGGCACGTGGAGCCCCAGTCTTTACCCCGCCACCGTCTCCCATGTACTTCTTGGACCTAGGTCGCCGGCACTTGTCTACACCGCCACACCTAATCCACCACATGGTTCACCAGGACCTCTGTCCTTCTACCCCAACATGGCAGCATCATACAGCAACATCACTACAAGGAATCTGGGATTCTATGACCCTCCATTTTCGTCACAGAATCGTCATAGTAGTTTGTTTATGACGATTTTGAGATCGTCAAAAGCTGAGCGTCGCAAATGAACTATAACGATGATTTTGGTAAAATCGTCATAACCGTCTATGACGATATTGGATCGTCATAGACGTTGTGACGATCCAATATCGTCATGGACCATCTATCCTGGCCAAGTCATATCCTACGTGGCTGATCCTACGTGGAAAAACTATGACGAAATTAAATCGTCTTAAATCAAAATCGGCCCAATCCAGTTTGGTCGCTTATATGGGCTTAGCCCAGCAATTATAGCATTTTTGTGTTTTTTCTGTTGAAATTCTTGTCAGCTAAATGGGCTAAGCCCAATCATTTTAGCCTGATTTATTTTCTAGGCCTCGGCCTTTTTATAATCCAATTATTTTTTAGTTTTGGCCTTTTATCAAATGAGTTCCAACTGTCAGATTCTTGTAGAAAGTGGGCCCTGGTTGTTAGATTCTTAATTGCTAATTAATTAATAGCTGATATAGCATCTAACATGAGATATAAAAATATGACAATATTTAAATAAAAGCCAAAATCAATTCATTACAACAATATGACAGTCAAACAGATTGAACACGTGAAATTCCACTCTAGTTCACATCCGTACCAATTCAAATAACAAATCTTGGACACCCCTAATCTATAAACAAAACTTGATACTCTAGAACTTGTTTAGGCCCTTCAGCTTGTGGACTTGATCTTCTCGTCGATGTACTCTAGCCTTGATCTTCTCAGCCTCAGTGTTGTGAAGAATAGGGAGCCTTCTCCTGCAACTGAAACAGAAAAGTAGTAAGCAAATGTTTAGGCATATCAATGAATACCATCAGCACAAGAGCAATCCCATCAATATCCGAGACACAAAAGCATATATTAACTATAACAACCATTAGTAGGCACCTAGTTAATCTATAGAACATAAAAACACATAAGTTATCAAGGAATAAATAATCATACAAGAATCACTAGCTAGCATAGCATGCATAGATGATAGATCTATCATGCCATAACATGTGCCAGAAAACATCAAATTATGGACACATATCCATAATTTTAGCTACCATAACATGTGCCAACTATCTCCCAGGGACATTCACAGCAAAAACAAATTGATACCCAACACAAAAAACATGAAACTAGCAGCAATCAGTTTTCCTAGTGTTTACACTAAGCCCAACAACCAGCCCTGGATGGCAGCACCTGCAAGCCTGAATCCAAATCAGTGACGCCACACGGCAGTAATCAACCCACCTCCGGAAGTTAAACAAACACGGCCAAAGCACGATCTCTGGAAGACTCCAGCAGCAGCTGGCCAGCGCGTCTCGAGCCCCACGAGTTCCTCCGCCCGCGACCACGAGTTCCTCCAGCAGCAGAACCCTCAGCCCTCCAGCATCCAGATGATGTTCCTGTTGCGCTTTATTTGCACATAACATCAGAAATACAAGAAATTAAAAACAAGAAACATACTGAAGATGTGTAGCCATATCATTAACATAATATTATCCATGCTCCCCAAGAATGGTTGCTTATCCAATTGGGGTGCAGTTCTGAGAAACTATTGCAGCAGACATGTGTAGCATATATGTACCAGTAAGTATACCTAACCAAGCAAGAAATAGGAAGGCCAAAACTTTCAAGACTTTAAAAATGGCAATCGATCAATTAGTGTTGTACAGAATGAACCTAAGAAAAGGCAACGCACCAAATAGGAACAAACTCGAACCAAACCATTCTCGCTGCATTTTCCATACAATGATATAAAGCTACATATCTCTAAAACTGCAGGAGCAAATTGCACAAATAAATAACAAGGCAGATGCAAAAAGTGTTACCATTCTCAACACCACTAGCTCCAGGATCACCAAGTGCACATGCAGGATCGTATCCTACCAAAATGGTGCTACCATTCTTGACACCACTAGCTCCTGTAAAAAACAAGAACATCCTTAGCAGGCATGAACATCCTTAAAATATCCAATGCCTCCTGTAAGTGCAATATGAGTGCCACTACAATTAAAATCCAGACACCACATCACACACACAACTAATTAGCAGACAATGAGAACTAATAAAGCATTAGGTATTCAAATGCATGAAAAATGCTTCAGTATGGTATAACTTGTATCGTGCAACCAAAAGGGTAACTATGAGATAAAAATTGAATGAACTAACAACCAGCGCCAATTTCTAATCGCAAAAGTGGTTGATGTCATGGAGAACTGAAGACGACACCAACAGATATGTTGTGAATACTAGGGAGCTCCTCCTTGCAGAAACAAATTACACCGAAACCAGGTATTCATTTCACTTAGATTCCATACCAAACAAATGAATATACTATATACTGAACAAGCAATTCATAGGATACAGGTCATGCATCCAGTATAGATGGTACTAGTCACAAAAATGAATATAAATCGCATGCACATGAAGCAACTCAGGACTAATAACCAGTCATGATCACATCAGATGGTACTAGTCATGAACATGAATAAAAATCACATGGACAGAAGCAACTCAGGACTAAAATATGAATGACAAGTAACTATAATCTAGTCATCATCGCGGGCACTGGAGTTGGTGATGAACAGCAGGTGGGAACACCAAGGAGAGAGATCGATGGATAGGGAAAGGATACCAAGGGAGGATACTGGGATCTGTCCGTAGCTACGACAAACAAGTTTGGGCACGAAAAGGGGCCTTACCTTCCGCTCGAGTTCATGGAATGAGTTGACGCAGCTCGACGCTCCGCAACCCCTAAGGGCGCTCCCGTCCATGATCGGCACCCCGACACGTCCCGCGTACACCTCCACATAGATGACGCCCACCGCACATGACTACGAGAAGAGCGTGGCCGTCGGCACGCTACGGCTTGCCGACCGAGACAATCTCCTAGATCCACAGCTTGCCGACCCATGGGAGGTGCGGAGGCCATGGTACGGCCAGGTCCATCTCCTAGATCCGCGACATCGAGGTCGGGGGAGAGCCGATCCAGCGGCATCAAGGTCAGGGACTAGAGTTGGTGACGACGTTGGAGTTTGAGGGTGAGGAGGGGAGGAGGATGGTTGGGGCTAGCAGCGGATCGGGAGGAGGGAAGACGGACGGGGGGTGGTCGGAGAAGACGGAGCCGGACGGGGGTGGTGGAGATAGGGATCCGAAGAGAGGCGGCGGGGTCTGTCGCGTGAGTGGATTAGGGTTTGGGAGTGTGAACCCTCGGGTGCGATCTGTATGGGTGGTGTGAGGATTTTACAGTACTGCCCCTACACACTTATCTAAGCAAGACTAGAAATTGTAGCTATTTCAGTCAATTCACGTCCAGAATGTTGGCGGGAGTGGGAGGCGGGAAAACTGCGCTGTGACTTGGGACGTTGGATGGAGCTCATCTAAACGGTTGAGATCTGCTTGGTGGGGCTGATCCGTGGGTAGTCATGCTCTCTCTTCTGACTGGTTGGCTCTTTTGACCATTTTGGAAACAAGTTTAAGTATTTCAAAAAAATCGTTATGGCCAGAATTAGGGCATAGTTTGTGATAATGTGTCCATATTGTGCACACATATGTATCATGGCATGGAGAACAATGTTGCAGGAGGAAGTTTTCCTTTTCGACGCACGGAAAAACCTTTCCGTACACCCCTGGCGAAAAAGACAAATTCCTGCCGATTCGGTAAGAAGTGGGTCCGGTTTGAATTACAGGTACATGATCCGATGCCCATTATTTTTTGAAAAAATGTGTTTTAGATTCGTAATATGCTATTTCTTTAGAGATCCAATGCAAGTTTAGCGAGGCTCGGCCCTGAGCTAAGAACCTTCATGCCCGCCGTTTTGACCATAGTTTGAAACGGGCATAAAAAAATAAAAAACGGTCCGATCAACGCAAATCCTTCGCGTGGTGTCTTATTATGTGACATAATTTCAAGGAAAAATACCAAACTTGGTAAATTGAGTATGTCTCAAAAAACCCTTCACAAAATGACCTATCATGTTCGAGGTTTCGTGACTTTCGGGTCAAATGACCAATGTTATGGCCAGAATCAGGGCATAGTTTGTGATAATGTGCCCATATTGTGCACACATATGTATCATGGCATGGAGAACAATGTTGCAGGAGGAAGTTTTCCTTTTCGACGCACGGAAAAACCATTTTCCATTTTCCGAGCGCAAAAAACGGGGCGTTTTGTGAAGCAACCACCAAATGACAGTTTTAGAATGGTGCCGACACATTTTGTAAAAATATTAGACCACCTTACATGGACAATGTCCCAACAGGGATATCTCAAACCTTTCCGTACATCCCTGGCGAAAAAGACAAATTCCTGCCGATTCGGTAGGAAGTGGGTCCGGTTTGAACTACAGGTACATGATCCGATGCCCATTATTTTTTGAAAAAATGTGATTTATATTCGCAATATGCTATTTCTTTAGAGATCCAATGCAAGTTTAGCGAGGCTCGGCCCTGAGCTAAGAACCTTCATGCCCGCCGTTTTGACCATAGTTTGAAACGGGCATAAAAAAATAAAAAACGGTCCGATCAACGCAAATCCTTCGTGTGGTGTCTTATTATGTGACATAATTTCAAGGAAAAATACCAAACTTGGTAAATTGAGTATGTCTCAAAAAAACCCTTCACAAAATGACCTATCATGTTCGAGGTTTCGTGACTTTCGGGTCAAATGACCAATGTTATGGCCAGAATCAGGGCATAGTTTGTGATAATGTGCCCATATTGTGCACACATATGTATCATGGCATGGAGAACAATGTTGCAGGAGGAAGTTTTCCTTTTCGACGCACGGAAAAACCATTTTCCATTTTCCGAGCGCAAAAAACGGGGCGTTTTGTGAAGCAACCACCAAATGACAGTTTTAGAATGGTGCCGACACATTTTGTAAAAATATTAGACCACCTTACATGGACAATGTCCCAACAGGGATATCTCAAACCTTTCCGTACATCCCTGGCGAAAAAGACAAATTCCTGCCGATTCGGTAGGAAGTGGGTCCGGTTTGAACTACAGGTACATGATCCGATGCCCATTATTTTTTGAAAAAATGTGATTTATATTCGCAATATGCTATTTCTTTAGAGATCCAATGCAAGTTTAGCGAGGCTCGGCCCTGAGCTAAGAACCTTCATGCCCGCCGTTTTGACCATAGTTTGAAACGGGCATAAAAAAATAAAAAACGGTCCGATCAACGCAAATCCTTCGTGTGGTGTCTTATTATGTGACATAATTTCAAGGAAAAATACCAAACTTGGTAAATTGAGTATGTCTCAAAAAAACCCTTCACAAAATGACCTATCATGTTCGAGGTTTCGTGGCTTTCGGGTCAAATGACCAATCTTATGGCTAGAATCAGGGCATACTTTGTGATAATGTGCCCATATTGTGCACACATATGTATCATGGAATGGAGAACAATGTTGCAGGAGGAAGTTTTCCTTTTCGACGCACGGAAAAACTATTTTCCATTTTTCGAGCGCAAAAAACGGGTCGTTTTGTGAAGCAACCACCAAATGACAGTTTTAGAATGGTACCGATACATTTTGCAAAAATATTAGACCACCTTACATGGACAATGTTCCAACCGGGGTATCTCAAACCTTTCCGTACACCCCTGGCGAAAAAAGACAAATTCCTGCCGATTCGGTAGGAAGTGGGTCCGCATTTGAACTACAGGTACATGATCCGATACCCATTATTTTTGGAAAAATCATTTTTAGACTCACAATATCATGTTTCTTCAGAGATCCATCGAAACTTTTTAAGAAGACTCAATCCCTATATGAGAACAGTCACTCCCTAGTTTCAAACTCATATTTTGAATTATGGTATTGTCCCTACTATTGACTAATATGGGATTAGTAAATCCACTATTTTTAATTAATTAAAGTATTGCTAACTAATACCATAATATGTTCTACTGGATTTTATAAAAATTTAGAGACAAAAATCAATTCGTTTGGACTTTTTATGAAAAAGATATAAAAGAATTAAGAAAATAGAAAAAGAAAACAAAAGAAAAAAAATAGTAACCGGCCAGCCAGCTAGCCCGGTTGTAATATACCGCTCGGAAAGGTTAACCCGGCCCAAGTACTATGTCTGCTTCGTGGGCCGGACCTAGTTGTCATCCGTGGCCATGGTCCAACAGTCGAAGATTTTGTTAATAAGATATGTACACATATTGAAACAACATACGAAGTTGGTTGTAGTGGTTGCCTGCGGCGTCTTATTTTTATCAATTATTTCGAAAAAGGATGCGGGCCTGTTGGTTGCTATTCAGTCCATATTAACACAAACATACGTATACAAATATTGACACGTAGACCAGTTTCGAATCCCTGTCTATTAGTTTTTTGTAGATTAACCGAATAATCCTGGCGACATTCATAAAGATGTAACGCGTACTGTAAACCAACAAAATTATTGGGTGTGCTGGTTAGAGTTGCCTGTTTGTGGGATTAGGTCTCTAGTTCGAATCTTGCACCACCATGTTTTGCCTCTTATTTTTCTAAAGCCTGACATAACAACGTCAGGTTAATAAAATAAACGTGGGACTGTGCAACCAGAATATTGGCGTGGTGTGGAGGTTCTCATCTTTGTAAAACGAGCTATGGATCGAAGTACACGTGTACAAAAATTGACATGTAAACATGCCATGTAGGCATAACTAACGGGGTATAAATAAGGCTCTGAGTTGTACCGTGTAGGTTATGACGATTTAATATGATGAAATTACGACGATTCCGACACAAAACGTCATAATTTTATAGAGTTTTGACCTCTTCAGATAGCCTATCACCATCTTGTGCGAAATCGTCATAAATCTATGACGATTTCATTCCTCGTCACTATGAGAAGGTCACAAGTTAACACATTTCTTGTAGTGCATGCAAGATTCATACATGCTCAACCAGCTACCCATCTACCCTACGCCAACATGCATGCTCCTGGACCCTCTGCTCTTCCATAACAGTCGACCTGGGATCAAGCCTCCTTCATCAATGCCATGAACAACTTCACCCTAAATTACAAAGGTACGGGTTGGACTTTTGATTCTGGTGCATCCTCGCATATGTCTTCAAATATGAATTTGCTGTCAGCTTGTTTTCCCTCTGCTTTTTCTACAATCACCATTGGCGATGGCTCCACAATTCATGTCTCTTGCACTGGCCGTTCTTACATCTCCTCTTCACATGCAAATTTTCTTATACATAATATTCTCGTTGTTCCTTCCTTAATTAAAAATCTTATTTCTGTTCGCCAATTTACCATCGACAATCAGGTTATTCTAGCTTTTGACCCCTTTGGTTTGTCTATGAAGGATCTGAAAACGGGGGAGGTTTTCACTCGGTACAATAGCATGGATGATCTTTATCCGCGTCATGACGCGCCTACATCCACTCCCTGCACCATGCTTGCATCAGTTGATCTATGACATCGTCGTCTTGGCCGCCCTAATAAAACAACTTTGTCGTCTTTACTTCAAGAATTTAGTATCTCTAGTTCTAGTACCTCTCATGATTCCTCTCTCTGTAATGCCTGTCAATGAGGCAAACATGTCAGATTACCTTTTGGCACATCTATTATTTCTAGCACTTTTTCGTTCGAGTTAGTCCATTGTGATTTATGGACCTCTCCTATTCCTAGTGTTTTTGATTATAAATATTATCTTGTGATCTTGGATGACTATTCTCACTATATTTGGACCTTTCCTATCCGTGCTAAACTAGATGTACATATATTTTTTATTAATTTTCGCAAGTATGTTCTCAAACATTTGATTCATTCAATATGACAATGGCCGTGAATTTGACAACACTAAAAATCCCAACTTTCTTCTTTCCCAGGGCATTCTCCTACGTTTTTCATGCCCTTACACATCATCTCAAAATGGCAAAGCGAACACTCACTTTGTTCCATCAATGATATCCTTTGCACCTTGCTTCTTCAAGCTTCTCTCTCCCCTGTCGGTTTTGGGCTGAGGCCCTTCACACAGCCACTTGTAATATATTGTCTAGCCCTTTTCATTAGTGAGTGTTCAAATATATTCTCTAGCCTTTTCCATCAGTTTGAAATTTTGGTTGCGTTGGCTAGTTCATGCAATTCAATATGGTATCAGAGTAGGAGGTACTAGGATCAAATCCTGGCGAACGCAAGAATTAAAAATAAATATTGTGGCTGCCCAAACATACATTACAATAGTCCAAAGGGCGAAATACGTAGGGTGAGTGTTGAAATATATTGTCTTATCCTTTCCATCAGTTCGGACTTTTGGTTGAGTTGGATAGTGCATCCAATTCAATATGGTATCAGAGTAGAAGGTCCTAGGATCAAATCTTGGCCAATTCAAGAATTAAAAACAAATATTGCGGCTCCCCAAACATAAGTCACAATAGGCCAAAGGGCGAAAGACGTAGGGTGAGTGTTAAAATATATTGCTGTCTAAATCTGATTCCTCCCTATTTATTTTTCGATCTTCTAACCACATTGCATATCTCTTGCTTTATGTTGATTCTTTTCTGAACCATATTATCTCCTCTCTTAATCATCACTTCCTTGGTATTAATGTCTCTCGCACACAATCTATACCTTTTCTTTCTCAATGCCAATATCTTTTATACTTGCTCACACGCTCTGGTATGTCTGATTGTCAACCATCTTGTACTCCAACTGACATTGGTGCCAAATTGTCGACTCATGGTGATCCCGTTTCTGACCCCACTCTCTATCGTAGCATCATTGGTGCTCTCCAATATGCCATACTTACTCGTCCTGACATCTCTTATTCTGTTCAGCAAGCCTGGCTATTTCTGCATGATCCTGGCGCACCTAATCTTTCTCATGTCAAACGCATTCTTTGATATCTTAAGGCATTCTCGATCATGCTCTACTTATTAACTCTTCCTCTCCAACAAGCTTAACGGTTTATTCTGATGCAAACTGGGCAGGATGTCCAGGCACTCGACGATCCACATCTAGATGATAGTTTTGTTTCTTGGTCTTCTAAAAGGAAGGTTACAGTTTCTAGGTCTTCTGTTGAGGCTGAGTATAGGACGGTTGCTGATGTTGTGGCCGAAGCGGTGTGGCTGCGTCAGCTTCTCGTCGAGCTTCATCGACCAATTGAGCGTGCCACCATTGTTTATTATGATAATATTCCAGCAGTCTACATGGCCTCTAATCCAGTTCAGCATCGATGCACCAAGCATATTGAGATTGACATACACATTGTTTGCGAGAAGGTGGCTCTTGGCTAAGTCCGGGTTCTTCATGTTCCCATAAGTACGGAATTTGCTGATATTTTCAACAAGGGGCTTTCGACTACGTCCTTCATCGACATACGCTCTAGTCTCAACATCGTTACTCCTGACGTTGTGACCGCGGGGGGATATTAGAGTACATGCTGGTTAGGCCTACTTGAGTTGGGTTGTAATTCTATATCAATTAGTCTTGCACTTCAAGTTTTGTAATCTATATAAACAGCCTCTTGAGGCCTCAATCAATACATCTATTATTCTCCAATTGTCTCCAATTATCAACAATAGACGAGTCTTCATTCAGCACAAATGAGAGCAGGGGAACTTGTCACAAAGCAGCAGTTCATCCAGAACCCCCAAAAATCCTTCAAAATAAGGTAGTTGAACCATCTCCAATCGTGCTTTTAGTAATACTGTGATTGTCTCCAATCAAGTTAAAATTATCACGCCACCAAAGATGAACCCCGCTTGGACTACGTGTGAGGAATACTATCACCATATAGTGACCAAATCAGTTTTACCGAGGGAACTTCAGCCTTCATGTAGAATTTGTGCAATTGTTTAAGCAATAAAGCTTTATTTTGAAGATCAAGGTTAGCACACCTAAATCTCCATATTTCTTGGGTCGGCACACTAGGGACCACAATGCAAAATCATTGCACGAATTAGAGCCTTCCTCCATTTCCTAGATATGGACAGGAAGGATAGAACAGATTTCACATACTGTAGTTTAGAAATCGAGCACTAGCACTAAGTCTCCTCTCCACTAGCCCAACTAAAGGAGACATGTCCTGAATTGTGGGTTTAATAGTAGCCACGGACAATCCTAGATATGTGAATGGGAGTGTACCAATCACACATCCAAAAGTGGCAGCAAGTTTAGTTAATCGCTGTTCTGAGACATTGATTGGCATCATAGCAGATTTAGCTTAGTTTACTCTAAATCCGTGGCTTGAGAAAAATGTTTCAAATAATTCATTTAGAGCAAGAAGTTGATTTGGGAAAGCTTGCATAACTATAAGCGTATCATGCGTATATTGAATAATAGGAAAATCGGTATTAGGAATAGGAAGAGGAGCCTGAAAAGTTCCTGCTTGGAAGAGCTGATTAACCATACATTGCAAGAGTTCTGCTATACTGACAAATAAAATCGGAGACAGAGGGTTCCCTTGACGGAACCCATGACGGCATGAGATTTTATATCCTTGCCGGACTGCTTACACTTAGGGGCGGATCTGTGCATGGTGGCACCGGCGGGACGGCTGCACCGCAAAGAGCGGTGCTAATTTTTAAGGCTAAAAATATGAAAAATAAAAATAATTAGCATCATTAGGACTGCTTAACACCAGTCTTGGGCTCCATCCAGCTCCGCCCTGTTTACACTGACGCAAATATATTCATAGGCCCAGCCTACACAGTTTTGAATTGTTCTCGTTTTGAGGAACCCATACTGGTTAACATGTACTCCCTCCGTTTATAAATATAAGATGTTTTAGATTTATAAAGAAGATGTATCTAGACACCTTTTAGTGTATAGGTTCAAATGAATCTAGACACTAAAATGTGTCTAGATACATCTCCTTTACAAACCTAAAACATCTTATATTTTTAAACGGAGGGAGTACTAATTCAAGAATTCTCTCTTGGAGGCGGTTAGCAAGCAATTTAGTTATGAATTTTAGGCAGACGATGTTCAGCAAGGATATAGGCTGGTAATCATTTGCACCTTCAGGAGAAAGCACCTTGGGGATGCAAAGTAATAAACGAACCATCAATACTCTGTAAGTTAACTGAACCTTCCCAAAATTCCTAACACGATCTGTAGAAATCATGCTTAATCACTGGCCAGCAAACCTTTGTAAAACAAACCCGAGAATCCATCCGGTCCTGGAGATTTATCACTTGGCATCGATCCATCCTTCTGCTGCAAAGGAGTATTTCATGTTACTTTATTTTTTCACAAGGCTGATAAAATTAAATTTCATCGAATATAAATGAAATTTAAATAACTCTGAAATTCATTTGAATTTGTACATAAAACAATCGCCAACTTTTGAGATATATCTATTTCGAACATACTCACCAAAACTACCAAAATTTGGGAAACTTGTTTGAAACTTCCTTGAAATTTGTGTTCCCGTTTGCTGCATGAAAGTTAAACATTGCTAGCTTATCTAGCTGGCGAACATGCAAACGGAAGTAATAAGAGATCGTTACCGAATCTAACCGTGAGTTAGTACGACCAAACGGTTTTATGTTGATACGGCTGGAGTTGCCAACTCGTGATCCCCAGAGCAAGTTCCAGCCCGTAGTCCGCTAGGGTATACCTCATCTACGATGTCGTCGTTGTCGGCTGACAATACCAAGCGCTCTCCGCCGGCCATCACGGTTACATCTGCCACTATCCTCGACCAGGTGTCTCCATGGCCATCCCTCCACGCAGATCTGGTCCGCCTGGTTGGCTGGCGGGTGCTGGCCGGAGATCTGCTCGACTACGTCCGATTCCGTGCCGTGTGCACGCACTGGCGGTCCAGCACTGTCTGTCCAAACGATCGCGGGATCGTCGACCCACGGTTTCATCCGCATAGGTGGATGATTTTGCCCGAGGGCCATGGACTCCACCCGGGCGACGGCAAGAAACGCTTCTTCAATCCATCCGTCGGATCCTTTGTCCGCATCCGGCTCCCGCTATTAAGTGACCACCTCGTCCTTGCACAGGCCGCTGGCCTCCTCCTTCTGCAGCCAAACCATCGGCATGACACCATGATATCGCTCCTTCACCCTTTCACCGGTGACATTGTGAAGTTTCCTCCGATCTTGCCCCTCCTAGCGTCCTACTGGGCGTTAAATCCTGGTGTGGTACGAGATCGTCGGGTGGATCTCAACTTCGTTGCCTCCTTGAGCGTGAGCATAGATGGAACGGTGGTACTGATGATCGTGCATCAAGACATACCGCGCGTGTTTTTCGCTACCCACGGCGACCATCAGTGGAGTGCCTCAACCTGGAGCCTCGCCAATCCCTCCACGCCAATATCATTCCATGGGAGGTTATACATCTTGGGGCTTTCCACTACATGTAACGACGGACAACCGATTATGCGGCTTGATCCACCCTGCCATGACCATGTGATGATGCCGTCTTCTCTGCCGCAACCAACGTTGATTGCCACATGTCCGGTAGGAAAAGTTTACACCTTCATCAGTTTAGTGGAATGTGACTCGGAGATTCTAGTGATTGGGTTCGACGATCAGCAGATTAGTACCGATCCACTGGTGGTTTACAGAGTAGAAGATCTTGTCATCGGCAAGGCTATGCCTCTAAAAAGCATTAGAGGCAACACTATCTTCCTTGGTATCAGAATTCCGAGGAGCTTCGAAGAGGACGGTATACGCATTACAAGGAGTATGACTAGCAGTTACAGGACTATGCCTACGGTTGCGAGAGATACCATCGTAAGCCTTCGGTGCAATGTTCCTTGCCAGTACCACCTTGAAACCGGTAAATGGTCAAAAATAATGGGTGGATGTGTCAATGACGGTTACAACATGACAGGCGGTTGCAATTGTGGCCTCATCTACCACATGTACCGCTGCTGCCATTGTACTGATGCGGAGGGGAGCTCGTCGAATTTAGTTCTCCCTAAACCGGAGCCTTAATCTGTGTTCTGTACCAGTTTCAAGTGAGATTTCGTGTTACATATTTCTCTTTCGAATTCATCACTAGATAAGCTTTGGTACGTATAACTGATTCTTATTCGTTTGTGTGGTTTTAGGTCTGTTTCTCTCGATCTAAGGTTTTCATCATTGTCAAGGCTGCTGCTCTAGTGCGCTGGTCTTTTGAGGTTTAGCATGATTAATTTTTATTTATCTACACCAACAAACTCGAAGATAGTTATTTATCTACTCCAACAAATTCGTCACTAGGTGGTCCATGGACCAGTTTGTAAATTTTATTACATTTAGACCACTTTGTACTGCAGTTGACGATTATTAATATATTATACTATATTTTTCATTAAAAACTGACTAGTTGATGATAAACGGAGGGATTTTTCATTGCTAATATAATGCGTGTTGGCATGTGCATGTATGTGTTTTCTGATCTCTGACCTCAGTTCCGGTTTAAAATTGTCCAGCAAGTGAATTCTAGAATTCAACATCTTTTTATGAATTACAACTAGCACTCGAAGATAGTTAGAGCATCTCCACTCGCCTATCTAGGACGCCGATCCGGACGCCGAGCTCAGTCGCATACTCAGGAACCTGTTTTCGTCCAGATTTGGGCGAACTTTGGTCCGGGCATCCCAGGCCGTACCCGGAATCCCGGGAACGCCCTGGGAACCCGAACGCGGCGAAAACGGGCGTGGGCCAGCTCTGTCGGTGAGAGAAGGCTGAACTCCCGCCACTTCGCCGAGCTCCCGCCCTTTTCTTTCTCCCATCCCGCCTTTCTTCCCCATTCCGCCCACTCCCGCCACTCCGCCGAGCTCCCGCCCACCATGCCGCCAAGGGTTTCGTCCAACCCAGATCAATCCTCGGTGAGGTTACGACGGAGAAGAAGGCGAGGAAGTCGAGAGCGCCGCCGAAGAAGCCGGAGGGCATGTCCTCCGCCGAGTGGGAGAAGAAGGAGCATGCCAGGAAGATCGCGTCGGACGACCGGAAGGGCAGAAAGGAGAGGGCGGAGCTCCGGCAAGAACTAGAGCAGGCGGCGGCGAAAGAGCAGGCGATCGTGAGGGCGAAACAGGCGGCGGCGACGAGGTCGGCGTTGATGGCGACGCCATACCCACCCCACTAGGGAAGCCAGGCAAGCGTCGGCTCTCCCGCTGGATTCTCGCCGATCTCTCCCGCCGGCTTCCAGGAGAGCTAGGCGATTGCTCGGCAGAGATACTTCTCGTCCCCTGAGTTTGACGGCGGGTTCAACCCCAACGTGGTCTTCCCCTGCTCGGCGCCACGCCCTCCTTCTGCCTTCAACATGGACATCAACATCCCCTACTCTGCCTCTCCAACGTACGCAGGCCCCGCGCTGCGGCACGGCCCACTGCCATTCGGCGCAAGCTCGGCGCCAGCGACCTACGGCAAGGCCAACGCGCGCAACATGTTCGGCGGAATGCCGGTCGCCCTGCCGGCCGGCATGTCGGCCGAGATGTACATGGAGGACATGATCGCCCAAGGCTCGGCCTCCAACCGCACCTCCTTCTTCACCGAAGAACAGTCCCGGGCCGACGCCGAGCACGGCATGGAGTCTCAGGATTTCGCCAACCTTGATACCGAGAAGACGCAGGCCGAGCCGACACAGGCAGAGGATGTCGAGGGTGAAGCCATGCTGCTGGTGAAAGGCAAGAAGGGGAAGAAGAATCCAGGCACTTCGGCGGCGGACGCGCGGATCAAATGGACCGTGGCCGAGGACACCTGTCTCGCCGAAGATTGGAAAACGGTGAGCATGGATCCGATCACCGGTGCCAACCAGAATTCCGACAACTATTGGAGGCGTGTGAAGCTAGCGTTCGACGAGCGTAGCATTTAGTTCTCCCTAAACCGGAGCCTTAATATGTGTTCTGTACCAGTTTCAAGTGAGATTCGTGTTACATATTTCTCTTTCGAATTCATCACTAGATAAGCTTTGGTACGTACAACTGATTCTTATTCGTTGATGTCGTTTTAGGTCGGTCTCTCTCGATTGTCGATGGCTCCTGTTCTAGTGTGCTGATTTTTTTAGGGTCTAAGCATAACGATTTCTCGTTTGTCTACCACAACAAACTCTACTATAACAAGTTTTCTTTGACTACGGCTCGTGCTAGTGTATGTAGTCGTTGCTAGGAGTGAACATGGACCTATTTATAATTTTTATTAGTTTCAAACTTCTTTATATTGATGTTGATGATTATTACTAAATTGATAGATTTTTCTTAAAATAAAATACTGACTAGCCAATGATAGACATTGGTATTTTTCATTTTTCATTGCTATAATGCGTGTTGGCACGTTCATGTATGTGTTTTCTGATCTCTGAGCGCTTTAATTAGTTAGTTTGCACGGAATTAACAATAGATTTGGCCCTTGCTTTCCTACTTGTGTGCTTTTGCTAGCCGGCGCACACATGATTCTTGGACCATAGTTACCGGTTCTTGTTATACTCTCTCTACCTCAAGGACTATATAGTGTTTTACCAAAGTTAAACTTTTTAAAATTTGACCAACTATGTAGAAAAAGTATCACCATTTATAATATTAAAATAGTATTGTTAGAACCTTCATAAAATATATTTTTATATTACATGCATTTCTATTCGTAGATGTGTGTGTTTTTTTATATAGTCGGTCAAACTTTGAAATTTTGACTTTGATTAGAAAACTATATATGCATCCTAATTTATGAAGTATATACTGAAGCAGTAACACCACTTTGCAATATATATGCTCTAGACCGGAAGTTGTAAGTTTAATAATTTAATAACTGTTTATGGCCCTCTTAAATTTTTAACTCGTCGTACATGTAACACTGATATACATGTCATATGTATATAGGAAAATATATCCATATATAACATTCTAACACCAATAAGATTTTATGTTTCTTTAATTTTAATTGGATAAAAAGATATAATCCAACATCATATACATAGATTAAAAAACATCATATACATAGAGGCCTTAATTTGTGTCCTGTACCAGTTTCAAGTGAGATTCGTGTTACATATTTCTCTTTCGAATTCATCACTAGATAAGCTTTGGTACATATAACTGATTCTTATTCGTTGGTGTGGTTTCAGGTCGGTTTCTCTCGATCTAAGGTTTTCATCATTGTCGATGGCTGCTGCTCTAGTGCGCTGGTCTTTTGGGGTTTAGCATGATAACTTTTCATTTGTTTACTCCAACAAATTACAACAAGATTTACCTGACTCCGGTGATGGAGGGACGATGGTGGCGGCGCGTCTTCGCCTCGTGCAAGTGTCTTAGTCGTCGCTAGGTGGTCCATGGACCAATTTGTAAATTTTATTACATTTAGACCACTTTGTCCTGCAGTTGATGATTATTAATAGATTATACTGTATTTTTCATAAAAAACTGACTAGTTAATGATAAACGGAGGGATTTTTCATTCACTGGTGGAAACAACCCCATGCGTCCCGGTTGGTAAGGGGCATTAGTCCCGGTTGCCCAACCGGGACGGGGCAATCGGGACTAAAGCCCGAACCTTTAGTCCCGGTTGCCCCACCAACCGGGACAAAAGATCATACACGTGGCAGCTGCACCGTGCGAGGGGGGGTGGAGCATTAGTCCCGGTTCGTAACACGAACCGGGACTAATAACCTGCTGCCGCGGCAGAGATTTGGCTCATTTCTCTGCCGCGGCAGAGAATTCATTTTTGCACATTTTGTTGCCGCGGCAGCATTTTCGCCACTTTTTGTGCCGCGGCAGAGAATTCATTTAGGTTGTTTTATTGTTTATTTAGTGTTTTGCACTTATCAATGAAGGAACCTTGTATTACACAAGATCATCATGACAATATTACATTCAATACACGGATCGAGTTCATGCACAACATACAAAAGTATTCCCCTTGTCTATACACGGATCGAGTTGCTATTTTTACAATCCCTATTGTCTATACACAGCAGAATAGTATTCCCCTTTCGGGTCTAGGACTTCTGCATCCAAGAATCCCGCCAATTCCTCCTGAATTGCTCGTATGCGATCCTTTGGCAGAAGACCGTCCCGTAGACGTTCGATCTGATTTAAAAAAGGAGTCAGTCTATATGAATGAAACTAAACACAATTTGTTTGAAAATAAAACTATAGAAATTGTTTACATACGTGGAGTTGCTCTAAATTTCTGCCCTTCTCATCGCACGTCTGCCGGATGAACTCGCATACATAGTATCCACATAGATTGTTACCTGGTCCCTGCGTCAGGCACTTTACGAGAACATAGTTCAATCAAAATAATAATCAAGCATGATAATAACTGTATCAAAACTAGAATCAAAGAGATGCGCGGATATAGCTAGTGGTGCTTACATCTAGTGGTTGAAATGTAAGCTCCTCTTTCCAAACACCCCTAGCCTTGTTGGTGAACCGTTTCCAAGCGCTGCCCGGCGAAGAAAACGAATAAAAGAAGTTATTAAGTACTTGATATCATAAAATTCACGAACGTTGCCGATATAGTGTCGTAATGATTAGAATTACCGCTGGAGAAGTATCTGCATGTCCTTCCACGTCTCAAGGGGTTTATGTTTCGAGTCCATGACTAGTACACGCCCTTTGTCAAGTTGAATGATTAACAGAATATAGTGGAAGCTGCGAATGCATAACTAATCAATTATATACTTAACATCGAGTAAGCGAAATAGAAAGTGTATACAAGACAATAACACTCACTCGAAGTTGTAAGGAAAAAGTATTTCCCTTTTGGTTTCTTGAAACCTTAACGCGTGTACTATATTATCCTCCGTATCCTGGGGGCTTATTTTGAGATTAGCTTCATGAACCCAATATGGGTCAATGAAGCCAATATCATAGATTTGTCCTCTGCTGCATTCGAGAATCTTCATTCTGCATATTACAGTATGATTATATACATGCAATAAACAAAGTGAGATAGCTGGAGACTAAGTTAATTACAGAATTAGTACTTACAGACAATAGGCACTGATGAGCGATTTGTCCAAGGCGTCTTGATTGAATAATTGAAATAGCTCATCAAATTCAATGGATATCATGTCATCACTTTCTTTCCCATGATGCTTTTTTGTAACCCTCAGCACTATCCAGTTAGCCCCGGCCCTTGTGGCGTGCATGTACCAGTTATGCAATCTTCGCATTTTTGTTGAAAGATTATTTACCTCCTCAGGTTTGACGAGAGGTTTGCCGTACTGGTATTTGTATGCTACTTCACTCACGGGGAAGAACTCTAACTGGGATAAGTACTGGGCAATACTCATACCTTGAGCAGCGGCAGCTTCTCCGTATTGTGCAAGCACCTCTGGATCATACTGCACTTCGGCCCCATATTTGCTCGACCCCACATTGGTTTGGGAAATCACCTTGAGAGGGGCGCAAGTCTGTTTTGCTTGTTCTCCGAGCTGGGCAATAGATTTCTCGCTTGCATCAGTACTGCTCTTCGAGGCTTTTTGTGCCGCATGTGACTTGAGAATAGAACGCTCATAGTCTGATGACAGCTTTGGCTCGGGTTGATGAAGAGTCTTTAGCATTTTCAACACTTTGGCTTTTTCTTCTTTGGTGCTGGGGAACTCTGGCTCTTTCGGCCGCCTCAGCTTAGCGAAAAACGCTGCCGTTTCCGCATCAACCCGAGCCGCAGTCTCCTCTTCAGTACAGTCATAAGCTCTCTTGGGAGGAACCGTTGGTACTTTTGGAAGAGGCTCTTGTTTACGTTTCGGCGATCGCTTACGACGCACAGTAGCGGTACGCTTACGCTTTTTATCCTGAGGCGCCGGCGATGGCTCCCGCGGCGATGGCTGCACCGGAGATTGGTGAGGCGACGGAGCCGGGTGAGGCGACGAAGACGGCTGCCGCGGCGGCGACGACCTCGCTGGAGACGGGTGAGGCGGCGGCGAAGATGGCCTTGGCGTGTGATTTCGAAGCGCGATACAATCCTTCGGCCATAGAATGGTGACGTTTTTTGCGTCACCCAGCACAGTCACATCCCCTTCACCAGCAGGGTAGTGAAGATCCAAAACCTCAAAGGTGGGCATGATTTCATCCACGCCGACAACAGCGTAGCCCTCTGGAACCGGACGACTGTGGTAAGTTGGTGTGGGTCCAATTGGTAAGGCATAGCCGACCGCCACCTTCATTGATATGTTCACAACTTTGACATGTAGCTCGCAGTGTGTCATCTCTGTGATATCATCCACTGGGTAGCCAACAGGAGCCATCGTCGGTGCATCATCGGCATCGCCATTGTCATCACCCGGGACCTCGGTGGAAGCCACACTGCTTTTTCGATTATTCGATAGGCCGGTAGCATCGAATGCAGTGTGCTGCTGAGATGGGGCGCCGGTAGTACTTTGCTCTTTAAGTGAGTTAATTTCATCTTGTTGTTGCTTTAATCGTTCTTCAATTAAACGCATTCGCTCTTTCTGACTTTCTGCTTCAACTGCCGCCCTGTCCTTACTCCTCTGACGGCTTCTATCAGGATATTTCTTCCTCTCTTCGGGAAACCCAGTCCTCCATGATTGGGAGCCTATTGTGCCTCGTGTTCGTCCATCATGTTCCTTATTTCCAAGGGCGAGTGTGAGCTCATCATTCTCTCTATCGGGAATGAAGTCCCCATCTTTAACAGCCTTTACTGCTTTTCTCATCCTCTCGATTGGCAAGGGGTCTTCTTTATGTCGCATGGTATATATACACCTCCCTTCCGAGTCCAACGTGCCCCCATGCCCGTAAAACCAATTCCTTGCACGTTCTACCCAATCGTCTGTCTCTGGGGTGATATTTTTATCACGCAGTTCCTGCTCAAGTTTCTCCCACTTAGGAATGCCAGCCCTGTAGCCACCTTGCCCCATAGTATGGTGATACTTCTTGTTAGCAGCATTCAGCTTATTCGTTTCAGACATTTTCTTAGCTTTTTCTGATTTCTTGTATTCCACAAACTCATCCCAGAATGGTTTTATCTTCTCAAACTGAATATTCTTGAAATCGGGAGTCTTCTTTTTCACGACATAGTCAAGGTGCAATCTTTTCTTCCAGTTGGTGAAACACTGGGCCATCTTCTTCAAAGCCCACTCCCTGACCTTAGCCTCCATGGCTCTCCCATGTTGTAAGGCGTCCTCAACTGGATCCTCCGCATTTGGATCCAGCTCTATCTTCGGTAGTTTGAAATTAACCATGAGCCTCTTCCACAGTAAATCTTTGGCGTGGTTAGGGACAAATAAACATGTTCCCTCTTCATCCGCATTAGCAGGCCTATTCCAATTTCTAATGGTGATCGGGATTAAGTCCCTAACGATTACTCCGCATTGTGCCACAAATTTGGTTGCGACAACTTCGGGAGCCGTCGGTCTGCCGTCTGCAGCGACATCTTCGATCCTGAACCTCTCATGGTCCTGCAACTTTTTGGTTGGGCCTCGTCTGCTCTTTTCAGTAGATTCCTTCGATCCGGAGGGCTAAAAGAAGAAAGATCGCCGTTACTATTTCTATATAGATAGCAGATGATTAATTAATGAATTGATTTATATTACATGCACCTTGCCGGAGCGGTCGTCTTCTCGATTACACAAGGCATCGCCTTCTCCCTCGCGGAAGGCAACACCTTCAACCTCAAACAAGTTGTCTACTCCGGTAAAAAGAGGATCACCCTCACCGGAGTTGTTCAGAAACGTTGATACGTCTAAATTATCTTCCCCACGGATCACACCTTGGATCAACTCTTCCTTTTCTTCGTCTCTGACGTGTGGATCCATATTTTCTGCATAGGTGGAAAAACGAATAAGTCAAAGCGGCTAAAGGAGAAAGTTAAGGAGAAACCCTGATATATACATACACAATAATAAAAATGAAGAGAAACCCTAAACCTAGCTACAAAAAGGAAACCGTGTAGTAGATAGGTAACTCTAGCTAAAATCAACGGTTATCAATATTCCGGAGTTCCGAGGGGTGTAACCTAGTTCGGAGAAACCTCCGATGCATATGAGAGGGGAACCCACATGCACCTAAGGGGTATTAATGATTCCTTATCTAACCACAGTGACTGGCAATGTGAATCGGGTCTAGGGCTACCCACATTGACTGACCAGTGGGGCCGAAGACCAATAATACCAAACTAATTAATAAACCTAATAATACCTAACTAATAATAAACCTAATAATTGAAACACCGAAAAGAAAGGGAAACAATCAACACATGGCATCGATGCAATGCTCAAGAAAGTATGATGATATGACAAGTTAATTTGCATTGGAATGTAACCCTAAGACATGCTCGACGATTTAATCGGGGTTCCGACGGGTGAAAACCCTAACTCGGGGAAACTCCGGAACATATGAGAGGGGTGCATTTGTTCTTCTAATTATACTTGTCATTTAAATTGTTGAACAATGCATGATTATAGGTTAAATAGATAGGTTTCATTTTTCTGAACAATTTGATATATTATTTGTATTTTTCTGACTTATAAATAAAAAGATATTGAATTTACAAGTTTATATCAATTTCTGGAATTATTAAATCATTTAAAATTGAATTACTGTGTCAATATGACATCAGCAAAGGGTTGGGTTTTTTTTTACCAAGACAGAACCTAGCCACTGTCACTGAGTGCTGGGCCCTAGGCCACATCAGCAAGCCACCGTGGGCCACGTCAGCGGGCCCGTACCTGACACGCGGCGGTGGGGGAAACGGCGCGGCGGTGGAGGAAACGGCGCGGCGACGATGCACCACCACCAGCAGCAGAGGGAGGGGGAGGACAGAGAGGGGCAGGGAGGGGCGGCGCCGTACCTGACGCGCGGCGGTGGGGGAAGGGCGCGGTCGTCGACGGGAAGCAGAGAAGCGGGCGGCCGGCGGTCGTCGGGGGAAGGAGACGCGCGGGCGGCGCGGTCGTCGGCGCGCGGGAAGAGACGCGGGTGGCGGCCGGAGGCGGAGGCGTTGACGACGGAGCCGCTACGGGGAGCGCGCGACGGTGGCGGGGGCAGCCTGGCGGCGTCGTCGTCGGCGATGGCACGGGCAGAGGCAGAGTGGGGAAGGGAAGAAGAAGAGGAGGCACGCGCTGTTATAACTAAAGGGCCTTTAGTCCCGGTTCGTGGCTCCAACCGGGACTAAAGGTGCATACGTCCCGGTTGGAGCCACCAACCGGGACCTATAGTCCAATTTTCAGCAGCTGAAGGGGCGCGCGCGCAGGGGGCTCTTTCGTCCCGGTTGGTGGCTCCAACCGGGACGTATTCCCCTGTTTTCAAATTTTTTCAGTTATTTTCTCTCTGTTCCCGCCTTATTTTTTATTTTGGGGTTTAAATTTGTAATGTTTTTTAAATGATAATTACTTTGGAATTTAGAAAAACTTTAAACATAAAAAGTGTTTGGATTTGAATAACTAATTCGAAACCATTTTCTGTTTTGAAAAATAATTAATGTAACCATTTAAACAACGAACCATTTAAAATTAATAATGAAATAACTTATATTTTTTAAATATTAATTTGGAATTTAGAAAAACTTTAAACATAAGAAGTGTATGGATTTGAATAAATAATCCAAAACCAATTTCTATTTTTAAAAAATAATTAATGTAACCATTTAAAATTAATTAACTTATATTTTTGAATATTAATTTGGAATTTAGAAAAACTTTAAACATAAAAAGTGTTTGGATTTGAATAAATAATTCAAAACCATTTTATGTTTTAAAAAACAATTAGTGTAACCATTTAAAATATGAACCATTTACAATTAAAAATGAATTAACTTATATTTTTTTAATATCAATTTGGAATTTAGAAAAACTTTAAACATAAGAAGTGTATGGATTTGAATAAATAATTCAAAACCATTTTCTATTTCTAGAAAATAATTAATTTGGAATTTAGAAAAACTTTAAACATAAAAAGTGTTTGGATTTGAATAAATAATTCAAAACCATTTTCTGTTTTAAAAAATAATTAATGTAACCATTTAAAATATGAACCATTTACAATTAAAAATGAATTAACTTTTATTTTTTTAATATCAATTTGGAATTTAGAAAAACTTTAAACATAAGAAGTGTATGGATTTGAATAAATAATTCAAAAACATATTCTATTTTTAAAAAATAATTAATATAACCTTTTAAAATGAATTAACTTATATTTTTGAATATTAATTTGGAATTTAGAAAAATTTTAAACATAAAAGTGTTTGGATTTAAATAAATAATTCAAAAACATTTTCTGTTTTAAAAAATAATTAATGTAACCATTTAAAATATGAACCATTTACAATTAAAAATGAATTAACTTATATTTTTTTAATATCAATTTGGAATTTAGAAAAACTATAAACATAAGAAGTGATAGGGGACGGCCATTGTTCGGATTTTTCCTTTCGAAACATGATCAATATACCAGGGATGGACGAAAAGGTTTGAGATGTACCGGTTGGGATATAGTCCATGTAAGGTGGTCTAGTATTTTAGGAAAATAGGACGGTAGCATTCTGAAACGGCATTTTGGTGGTTACTTCACAAAACGACCCGTTTTTTGCGCTCGGAAAATGGAAAAGGGCTTTTCCGTGCGACAAAAAGGAAAACTTCCTCCTGCAACATTGTTCTCCATACCAATGTCCACACATATGCATAATATGGGCACAACATCACAAACTATACCGTGATTCAGCACATAACATCGGTCATTTGGACCGAAAGCCTTGAAACCTCGAACATGATAGGTCATTTTGTGAAGGTTTTTTCGAAACATGATCAATATACCAAGTCTGGTATTTTTCCTTTCAACTATGTAACATAATATGACACCACGCGAAGGATTTTCATTGTTCGGATTTTTTTTGAATTTATTATGCCCGTTTTGAATTATTTGAATTTCTAACTATGGTCGAACCGGTGTGCATGAAGATAGGGGACGGGCATTGTTAGAACTTGCATTGGATCTCTGAAGAAACCACATATTGCGAGTCTAAAAATGATTTTTTCAAAAAATCACGGGCGATAGATCATGTACCTGTAGTACAAACCGGACCCACTTCCTGCCGATTCGGCAGACATTTGTCCTTTTTACCAGGGATGGACGAAAAGGTTTGAGATGTACCGGTTGGGATATAGTCCATGTAAGGTGGTCTAGTATTTTAGGAAAATAGGACGGTAGCATTCTGAAACGGCATTTTGGTGGTTACTTCACAAAACGACCCGTTTTTTGCGCTCGGAAAATGGAAAAGGGCTTTTCCGTGCGACAAAAAGGAAAACTTCCTCCTGCAACATTGTTCTCCATACCAATGTCCACACACATGCATAATATGGGCACAACATCACAAACTATACCGTGATTCAGCACATAACATCGGTCATTTGGACCGAAAGCCTTGAAACCTCGAACATGATAGGTCATTTTGTGAAGGTTTTTCGAAACATGATCAATATACCAAGTCTGGTATTTTTCCTTTCAACTATGTAACATAATATGACACCACGCGAAGGATTTTCATTGTTCGGATTTTTTTTGAATTTATTATGCCCGTTTTGAATTATTTGAATTTCTAACTATGGTCGAACCGGTGTGCATGAAGATAGGGGACGGGCATTGTTAGAACTTGCATTGGATCTCTGAAGAAACCACATATTGCGAGTCTAAAAATGATTTTTTCAAAAAATCACGGGCGATAGATCATGTACCTGTAGTACAAACCGGACCCACTTCCTGCCGATTCGGCAGACATTTGTCCTTTTTACCAGGGATGGACGAAAAGGTTTGAGATGTACCGGTTGGGATATAGTACATGTAAGGTGGTCTAGTATTTTAGGAAAATTGGACGGTAGCATTCTGAAACGGCATTTTGGTGGTTACTTCACAAAACGACCCGTTTTTTGCGCTCGGAAAATGGAAAAGGGCTTTTCCGTGCGACAAAAAGGAAAACTTCCTCCTGCAACATTGTTCTCCATACCAATGTCCACACACATGCATAATATGGGCACAACATCACAAACTATGCCGTGATTCAGCACATAACATCGGTCATTTGGACCGAAAGCCATGAAACCTCGAACATGATAGGTAATTTTATGAAGGTTTTTTTGAAACATGATCATTGTTCGGCACACATTTAGTCCCGGATGTAGTCACAAACCGGGACTAAAAATATTTTCCGCCATTTCCCACCTCTTCCCGCCAAGGGGGCGGCTTTAGGCCTGAGTGTTAGCTAGTCCCGATTTGTCCCGGTTTTTAATATTAATAAATGTCTTAAGTGTTACCTAATAAATAGAGGGAAATGCCTATATAAAGAGAGGGTTCATATTTAGTCTCGGTTGGAGAAACCAACCGCGACTGAAGGGATTGCGGCAGAGTGGGCCAGACAACACTAATAATAGGGGTGAGTGTCAACATTATGTCGTGCGGCTTGTACCTTGTCCCGGATGGTGTCACCAACCGGGACTAAAGATGAACCTTTAGTCCCGGTTGGAGACACCAACCGGGACTAAAGATGAGTCAGCACTAATAATAGGGGTGAGTGTCGACATTATGTCGTGAGTGTCGACATTATGCCGAGCTGCTTGTACTATAAATATGCATCCTTGTGAGTCCAGTCCTCCAGCCAGTTTGAGGCATCTCCAAGATGGTTTTAGAGAGCAGGGACACCACTACGGCCAGTTTCAGGGAGATGCCGACGGAGCCCAGTCCTCCGGCATCTCCGAGAAACTGGTCATAGAGGCACTCCCTAATATGTGAAATTAGTTAGCTCCGAGGCGTATTGATCTAGTTAGTGAAGTTACAAGCTGCAAGATGGTTTTCGAGAGCAGGGACACCACTGCGGCCAGTTTCAGGGAGATGCCGACGGAGCCCAGTCCTCCGGCATCTCCGAGAAACTGGTCATAGAGGCACTCCCTAATATGTGAAATTAGTTAGCTCCGAGGAGTATTGATCTAGTTAGTGAAGTTACAAGCTGCAAGATGGTTTTCGAGAGCAGGGAGACCACTGCGGCCAGTTTCAGGGAGATGCCGACGGAGCCCAGTCCTCCGGCATCTCCGAGAAACTGGTCATAGAGGCACTCCCTAATATGTGAAATTAGTTAGCTCCGAGGCGTATTGATCTAGTTAGTGAAGTTACAAGCTGCAAGATGGTTTTCGAGAGCAGGGACACCACTGCGGCCAGTTTCAGGGAGATGCCGACGGAGCCCAGTCCTCCGGCATCTCCGAGAAACTGGTCATAGAGGCACTCCCAGTCCAGCCACAAAATGGGACTAACACTCAAGACATTTATTAATATTAAAAACTGAGACTACAAAACCGGGACTAAAGGCCACAAACCGCGAAAGATATCCTTTGGTCAAGCCACAAACCGCGAAAGACATGAACTAGAGTTACATAATATGAGCATGAACTTCTTGGCATATGTCATTCCTTATGACCGCTTCAGACGTAACCATGGAACATCTTCTTTACTTAACGGAATGCTTGGGTCAGTTTTCACTGTGAAGGGCGGAATTTCATCAAACTTATTATAATCTTCTGACATGTCTGTCTTGTCCTCGATTCCCACGATGTTTCTTTTCCCTGAAAGAACTATGTGACGCTTTGGATCACCATATGATGTATTCGTTTGCATATTTTTTCTTTTTTTTGGTCTGGAGGACATGTCCTTCACATAGAAAACCTGAGACACATCATTGGCTAGGACGAATGGTTCATCTCTATAACCAAGATTGTTGAGATCCACTGTTGTCATTCCGTACAACTGGTCTATCTTTACCCCTTCCCCATTCAGGTTGACCCATTTGCAGCGAAACAAAGGGACCTTAAAAGAGACTCCATAGTCTAGTTCCCATATCTCCTCTATGTAACCATAATATGTGTCCTTTTGTCCATTCTCGTCTATTGCATCAAAGCGGACACCACTATTTTGGTTGGTGCTCTTTTTATCTTGGGCGATCGTGTAGAATGTATTCCCATTTATTTTGTACCCTTGGAAATTCAATACAGTAGAAGATGGTGACGCGGCCAACAAGTATAACTGATCTCCAACAGTGGTGTCATTCAAGAGATGTGTCCGCATCCAACCACCGACAGACTTCATGTGTTCATCTGTAATCCATGATTCAGGCTTCCCCGGGTTTTTGGAGCGTACAATATTCTTGTGTTCCTCCATATACGGAGCTGCCAAGGTAGAATTATGTAGAACTGTGTAGTGTGCTTTAGTGAAAGAATCCCCATCCCTACATATCAGTGCTTTCTTTCCCAGCGTGCCTTTTCCACTTAGTCTTCCCTCATGCCGCGAGTCAGAAACACCAATCGGCTTAAGGTCAGGAATAAAGTCAACACAAAACTCAATGACCTCCTCTGTTCCATATCCCTTGGAGATGCTTCCTTCGGGTCTAGCACGGTTATGAACATATTTCTTTAAGACTCCCATGAACCTCTCAAAGGGGAACATATTGTGCAGAAATACCGGACCGAGAATGGCAATCTCTTCCACTAGATGAACCAGGAGATGCGTCATAATATTGAAGAAGGATGGTGGGAACACCAATTCAAAACTAACAAGACATTGTACCACATCCTTCTGTAACCTTGGCAGAATATCTGGATTGATTACCTTCTGAGATATTGCATTGAGGAATGCACACAGCTTCACAATGGGTACTCGAACATTTTCTGGTAGAAGCCCCCTCAATGCAATCGGAAGCAACTGCGTCATAATCACGTGACAGTCATGAGACTTCAGGTTTTGGAACTTTTTCTCTGTCATATTTATTATCCCCTTTATATTAGATGAGAAGCCCGACGGCACCTTGATACTGTAAAGGACTTCAAAAAAGATTTCCTTCTCTGCTTTGGTAAGAGCATAGCTGGCACGACTTAAGTGACGCCCTTTATCCGTCTTGTTATCTGTATGCATGTTCTTTGGGTCTTTCATAATTTGTTGGTCCTCCCGTGCTTCAGGTGTATCTTTTGTCTTCCCATACACGCCTAGGAATCCTAGCAGGTTCACGCAGAGATTCTTCGTCACGTGCATCACGTCGATTGAAGAGCGGACACGCAGGACTTTCCAATATGGCAGCTCCCAAAATATAGATTTCTTCTTCCACATGGGTGCGTGTCCTGTAGCGACGTCGTTCGGAACTGATTGACCGCCGGGACCCTTTCCAAAGATTACTTCTATGTCCTTGACCATACCAAATACATCATCACCAGCTGGGAGTTCAGGCTTCTTCCGGTGATCTGCCTCACCTTTGAAATGCTTGCCTTTCTTTCTTACGGGATGATTGGTCGGAAGAAATCGTCGATTCGCTAGGTACACAACCTTCTTGCATTTATGCAAATATGTACCTTCGGTCTTATCTAAACAGTGGGTGCATGCCTTATATCCTTTGTTTGTCTGTCCTGAAAGGTTACTAAGAGCAGGCCAATCATTGATGGTTACGAATAACAACCCTCGTAGATTAAATGGCTCCTGTTTGTTCTCATCCCACGCACGTACACCTGGTTTGCCCCACAACTGTAAGATTTCTTCAACTAATGGCCTAAGGTACACATCAATGTCGTTGCCCGGTTGCTTCGGGCCTTGGATGAGCACTGGCATCATAATGAACTTACGCTTCATGCACAACCAAGGAGGCAGGTTGTAGATACATAGAGTCACGGGCCAGGTGCTGTGACTGCAGCTCTGCTCCCCAAAAGGATTCATGCCATCCGTACTTAGACCAAACCATAAGTTCCTTGCGTCACCTGCAAAGTCTGGGAAGTCTCTCTCGATTTTTCTCCACTGTGACCCATCAACAGGGTGTCTCAACTCCCCGTCTTTCTTACGGTCTTCTTTGTGCCATCGCAACAACCTGGCATGCTCTTTGTTTCTGAACATGCGTTTCAACCTTGGTATTATAGGAGCATACCACATAACCTTAGCAGGAACCCTCTTCCGGAGGGGCTCTCCCTCAACATCACCAGGGTCATCTCATCTGATCTTATACCGCAACGCGTTGCATACCGGGCATTTATCTAAATTCTCATACTCCTTACCGCGGTAGAGGATGCAGTCATTAATGCATGCATGTATCTTTTGCACATCTAATCCCAGAGGACAGAGAGTCTTCTTTGCTTCGTAGGTACTATCGGGAAGTTCGTTATGTTTTGGAAACTTCGGCTTCATTATTTTCAGCATCTTTTCAAATGAGGAGTCAGTTAGACCACACTCTACCTTCCATCGCAACAATTCCAGTGTCGTACCGATCTTTGTGCTGCCATCTTCACAATTTGGGTACAACAATTTCTTGTGATCTTCTAACATTCCCTCTAACTTCAACTTCTCATTTTCTGTTTCACAGTCTCGCTTTGCATCAGAAATGACCCTACCAAGTTCATCAGCCGGCTCATCTGATGCCCGTTCTTCACCTTTTTCCTCTCCATTGTCTTCCATTGCAGTATCACTGTATTCAGGAAACATATGATGATAGTTGTTATCATCATCTTCTTCTTCACCATCTTCCATCATAACCCCTCTTTCCCCGTGCTTGGTCCAGCAATTATAGTTGGGCATGAAACCTTTCATAATCAGGTGGCCGCGAATGATTTTCGAGGAAGAGTACTCCTTGTTGTTCCGACATTGAACACATGGACAACGTATAAATCCATTCTCTTTGTTTGCCGTAGCCACATCGATAAATTTATCCACGCCTTTGATATACCCGGCTACCCGCCGGTCACCGTACATCCATTCCCGACCGTTCATCTGCATCATATAAGTAAGTTTATCAAAAAACAGGACATCATAAATAGTGAAATAACCAATTCACACCGACACATGAATTGTATCAATGACCTAGAAAAGATAAGATTGCTAACCTCGATCGAGGGAAATAAAGAGGAGAAAGCTCAAGTGCGTCTCGAACACCTTCTATATTTTTGTTCTATGAGAAATTCAACGGGATTTTTCACTCAAACATTTCAACAAACACCTTCAATGCATGCATGAAAAAAAACTAGCACACACCCTCACACCTTACACCATTCGAAAAAACAGAGGGGAGGCAGAGGGGGCTGGGGCGTTGCATTTATAGAGGGCAAGGGGCCTTTAGTCCCGGTTGAAGCCAGCAACCGGGACTAAATGTGCGTGCCAGGCCACGTGGCTGTGGCCAAACCTTTAGTCCCGGTTGGTGGCTCCAACCGGGACGCATGCCCCCTTACCAACCGGGACCCATGCCCCCTGGCCCCGTGCCCGCTCCAACCGGGACGCGTGCCAGCATTAGTCCCGGTTGGTGGCGCAACCGGGACAAATGCTCTGAGGGGTCGCGAACGGATAGCCCTTTTTCCACTAGTGATTGCTAATGCGTGTTGGCATGTGCATGTATGTGTTTTCTGATCTCTGACCCCATTAATTAATTAGTTTGCACGGTATTACCAATAGATTTGGCCTTTGTTTTCCTACTTATGTGCTTTTGCTAGCGGGCGCACACATGATTCTTGGACCATAGTTAACGGTTTTTGTACTCCATCCATCCTAAAACAGATGTCTCAAATTTGTCAAAATTTGAATGAATCTAGACACAATTTAGTATATAAATTCATCCAAAATTTGAAGAACATAAGACATCTACTCAGCGCGATGCCTACTTTCGCCCTCATGGTAATCAGGGAGCCAAAACTTTTCTTCAGAGACGTGATCAAGATTGAGTGGCAATTCCTTTGGGCTCAAGATGGGAAGCTCAGGGGCGGCAAGTGTAAGGTGCTTGGCCGAGGGTGTGGCTGCCCCTGTCGACAAAGGGTGAGCTCAACATCCATGATTTGGAGCGCTTCAGCCATGCCCCGCGCCTTCGATGGCTATGGTTCTCTTGGACTAGCCATGACAAGCCATGGGTGGGCTCCGATCTCCCTTCCGATCTAATGGACAGGGATCTTTTTGTGGTGGCTACCACCGTCACGGTGGGCAACGGTATGATGACCTCCTTCTGGGAATCGACATGGCTCCTGCCCTCTTCATTGGGGCTGGCCATGCCGACGCTATTTAAGCATCCGAGGAGAAAACATAGGACTATCAATGATGCCCCGGAGGCGGACAGATGGATTGCTGACCTTTGGCATCGCATCATTGACGCAGTCCTCCATGAATTCTTACTGCTATGACGCCTGATCCAAGACGTACACATTCAGTTGCACTCGGGCGTGGCTGACTGCCTGACTCCTTGTCTGGAATCTCACTTCTTCAGGTTCTTATAACGCTACGCGGCCTACCATCTCCAATTTGAAGGCCGTACCAGCTACATCTTGAAAAGCATTGTATGGAAGTCATGGGTACCGCCAAGGTGCAAATTCTTCACTTGGTTGATGCTCCAGGACAAGCTGTGGTGTGCTGATCGCCAAATGCATGGAGAGTGGACAAATGGCTACTTCTGCCCCCTATGTATGCAAGAGCTGGAATCGTCGAAGCACCTATTCGCCACCTCCCCCGTTACCACCCAGGTTTGGCTGCCGGCTTCCATATAGATGGCAAGGGTGTGAGGGTTTAAACACGAGGAATCAGAACACTCACTCTTCACTGGCTCATGCAGCAGTGACCAAAATCAAACAAGAGTGCTACCATACACACGACATGTTATATACGATTCCTGAACAACAATGCATATGGGCCTTTCATTCTGCTGGTCAAACCAATGGAGTGCGCTGGATATGTATTTATTGGAGCGTGTGTGGTCATGTGGATCAAGGTGGTTTGGAAAAGAAAACATGCTATGACTCTAGATATTTCATGTATCAAACCATGGCCAAAAAGCCCAAAAAATCCTTGGAATACTGCCACATGGAATGATGCACTAGTGTGACATAAGTTGCATTACCATATCCATTGGAGTGTGTGGTCTTGTGGATCAAGGTGGTATGAAAAGAACACATGCTATGATTCTAGAGTCTCCATGTGTTAAACCGCAAGAGTCTAAGTCTAAGTCGGCCGAGCAAGAGTCCAAGTCTAAGTCGGTTACACGTGCCAGCCGCACGCGGTGCCTCAACCACTATGGGTATTTATAGACCGGAGGACAACCCACAAGGACACAGAGACGTTGATTTTTATCCCGAAGTTCACTTTTAAAGAAGCTATGTCTTGTTTGAAGAGGTGCGATGGCGCAATACTCCCCGTACGCCATAAATGGCTCACCTTAAGGTGTGGTGGCCCGATGCTCACCAAACTTGCACTAAAACCATTTTATTTTGAATTCTTTTAACCCTTTTGCATGCTTTGCAATAATTTGGTGATACCAAAATACACCAAATTTGCACAAAACTTTCTGAAATAATTGTATCTTTCCTTAGACAATTTGGAAGGACCACAAGGCTCATTTGAAGTGTCTTGGATGTTAGAAATAATGGGGCTAATCCATTTGGGCTCATGAGTATTTCAGATTTTCCCTAAATCTCAAAGCCCAAATTTGTGGCAGCCCATATGTGTTTGGGCCCATGTTTGTGGCAGCTCACATGGGAGTGGAGTGGGAGCTAAAGTTTAGTCCCACATGGAAAGTTGGAGGAGAGTTGCACCACCTTATAAGGTGGAGTGTTGCACCACTTTGTAAGTGAGTGGGAATAAGAGAGATACACACGCGTGCTCCTCCTCCGACGACGCCGCCGCTCGCACGCACGCTCGCTCGCCTCGTCACGTCGCGCCGCGGGTTGCGGGTTGCGGGAATCTTGCCGAGCCGAGCTTTATTTTGCTGCTCAGAAAAATTGACAGACGTGTCAAACGGTTAGCTTATTCGGGTCGCTCCCGGATCGTGGGCTACTGTAACCGACCCGAACGTGCGTAACGTGGACTCGGCCCACGTTCGCCTCCTGTTTGGTTATTCATCATGTTCTGCGAGTACATGTTAGGCTGCTGTTTATCATCCTGTTGTTTAGTACATCTAGTATGTTCGAGTTACATGAGCTAGTAGCTGGTTTTGTCCTGATTTATATTCTGGAATTAATCGTGGAAATTATGCCTAATAATCCAACAATCCAAAAACCTTATTGTAGGCAATTTTCTGAATTAACAATGGCTGGTTTTACCGATGCACTGAGGCCGGATAAGTTTACCGGTGTGCACTTTAAGAGGTGGCAGTACAAGGCTGAGCTTTGGCTGACCACGATGAAAGTGTTCCACATCAGTAAAGGCAAACCTGAGGGAACTATATCTGACGAGGATCAGAAGAAGTTCGAGGATGCTAATACTGTCTTTGTGGGATGTATTCTGAGCATTCTTGCTGACCGTCTGTGTGATGTGTTTATGCACATAAAAGACGGAAAGGAGCTCTGGGATGCACTAGATGCCAAGTTTGGTGCTGCAGATGCTGGCAGTGAACTGTATATCATGGAGAGCTTTCATGATTTTAAGATGACTAAGGACCTTCCTGTGGTTCAACAAGCTCATGAGATACAGTGCATTGCCAAGGAGCTCGAACTCCTTAAGTGTACCTTACCCGACAAGTTTGTGGCGGGATGCATTATTGCTAAGTTGCCCCCTTCATGGAGGAACTTTGCCACAACTCTCAAACACAAGAGACAGGAGATATCAGTTGAAAATCTGATAGCGTCCCTTGATGTTGAGGAGAAGGCTCGGGCTAAGGACACTACTGAGAAAGGAGAGGGTCTTGCTACTGCTAACTTTGTGCAGAAAGGCAAATCCGTAGGCAAGAACAAAGGAAACTTCAAACCCTCCTTTAACAAGCCTGTAAAGACTACAACCTTCAAGAAGAAGAAGACGAACAGGGACAAGAGTGAACTGTCTTGTTACACTTGTGGAGAGCCCGGCCATTTTTCCAAGGACTGTCCAGAACGCGCAGACCGCAGAGGGAAAAAGGCCAAGACTGTCAACGTCGTGACCGCTAGCAATACTGATGGGTATGTTAATTTATTTACTGTTCTTTCAGTATTTCAATCACCGTGTTGGTGGCTTGATACGGGTGCTAATGTTCATGTGTGTGCTGACATCTCTATGTTCACTTCTTATCAGGTCGCTCGGGATTCATCCGTCCTAATGGGGAATGGATCACATGCTTCTGTTCGTGGTGTTAGCACGGTGGATCTGAAGTTTACTTCCGGAAAGATCGTGCAGCTGAGGAACGTGCAGCATGTCCCTACTATGAACAAGAATCTCGTTAGTGGCTCCCTTCTTTGTAGAGATGGGTTTAAGGTTGTCTTAGAGTCTAATAAAGTCGTTATTTCGAAACATGGACAATTTATTGGTAAAGGTTATGAGTTCGGAGGCTTGTTCCGGTTTTCACTTTCAGAGTTTTGTAATAAATCCGTGAATCATATTTGTGGTGGTGTTAATGATGATACCAGTGTTTGGCATTCTCGTTTATGTCACATTAATTTTGGTTTGATGTCTCGAATGTCCAGCATGAGTTTAATTCCGAATTTCACTATTGCCAAAGGTTCTAAGTGCCATAGTTGTGTGCAATCAAAGAAACCTCGAAAGCCTCACAAGGCTGCCGAGGAGAGAAACTTGGCACCTCTAGAACTCATACATTCTGATCTATGTGAGATGAATGGTGTGTTGACAAAAGGTGAAAAGAGATATTTCATGACGTTGATAGATGATGCTACTAAATTCTGCTATGTTTACTTGTTGCAAACTAAAGATGAGGCTTTAGACTACTTTAAAATCTATAAGGCCGAGGTTGAAAATCAACTAGAGAGAAAGATCAAGCGTCTTAGGTCGGATCGTGGTGGTGAGTATTTTCCCAAAATATTTGATGAATTCTGTCAGGAACACGGAATTATTCATGAGAGGACGCCTCCCTACTCGCCCCAATCAAACGGGGTTGCCGAGAGGAAAAACCGCACGCTGACTGACTTGGTGAATTCCATGTTAGCCACTGCTGGTTTATCAAAGGCATGGTGGGGGGAGGCTTTGTTGACTTCATGTCATGTCCTGAATAGAGTTCCTAACAAGAATAAAGAAAAGACCCCTTATGAGGAGTGGGTTGGGAGAAAACCATCACTTTCGTATCTGCGTACTTGGGGGTGTTTGGCGAAGGTCAACATACCGATTCCCAAGAAACGCAAGCTCGGACCCAAGACAGTGGATTGTATCTTTCTAGGATATGCTCCACGGAGTGTAGGCTATAGATTTCTAGTGGTTAAATCTGAGGTACCTGATATGCATGTTGATACTATAATGGAATCTCGTGATGCAACATTCTTTGAGAATATTTTTTCTATGAAAGATATGCATAGCATTGGTAGGATTTCTTCTGAAATACTTCCTGAATCTAGTGCATCTATTGATAATTCTGAACAACCACATGAGGAATTTCTTGAGAAGGATGACGATGAACCTCTCACGAGGAGTAAGAGACAGAGGGTTGCAAAATCCTTTGGCAATGATTTCATCGTGTACCTTGTGGATGATACTCCCAGATCCATTACTGAGGCATATGCATCTCCTGATGCAGATGATTGGAAAGAAGCTGTCCAAAATGAGATGGACTCGATTCTTTCTAATGGAACTTGGGAATTATCAGAACGACCCTATGGTTGTAAACCTGTGGGATGTAAGTGGGTGTTCAAGAAGAAGCTAAGGCCTGATGGTACTATTGAGAATTACAAGGCACGGCTTGTAGCTAAGGGCTACACACAGAAAGAAGGCGAAGATTACTTTGACACCTATTCACCTGTCGCTAGACTGACCACCATTCGAGTACTACTGTCCCTGGCTGCCTCTTATGGTCTTCTCGTTCATCAAATGGACGTGAAGACAGCTTTCCTTAATGGAGAGTTGGAAGAGGAGATCTATATGGATCAGCCGGATGGGTTTGTGGTAAAAGGTGAAGAGACAAAGGTGTGTAAGTTATTGAAATCTTTATATGGCCTGAAACAAGCACCTAAGCAATGGCATGAGAAGTTTGACAGAACTCTACTTTCTGCTGGCTTTGTCATTAATGAGGCTGATAGGTGTGTTTACTATCGCCATGGTGGGGGCGATAGCGTTATATTATGTTTGTACGTGGATGACATTCTGATCTTTGGTACAAACATGAAAGTGATAAA
This sequence comes from Avena atlantica, assembly GCA_910589765.1. NCBI lineage: Eukaryota > Viridiplantae > Streptophyta > Magnoliopsida > Poales > Poaceae > Avena > Avena atlantica. The sequence continues at coordinate 523,669,235 of OU342735.1, read as the reverse complement.
TGAAGTCAAGTCTTTCCTGTCATAGAGTTTTGATATGAAAGATCTGGGAGAGGCTGATGTCATTCTGAATATCAAGCTTATTAAGAACGAGAATGGGATTACTTTAACGCAATCTCATTATGTTGAGAAGGTCTTGAGCCGATTTGGCTTTAATGATGGCAAGACTTCTCCAACACCTTATGATCCTAGTTTGACATTACGAAAGAATAAGAAGGAACCAACAGATCAGCTGAAATATTCACAAGTTGTTGGTTCTCTCATGTACTTAGCAAGCGCTACAAGACCCGATATCTCTTTTGCTGTGAGCAAGTTGAGTAGGTTCATGTCTAACCCGGGTATTGATCATTGGCATGCACTTGAAAGGGTCATGCGCTATCTATGTGGTACAATGAGCTATGGGATTCACTATTCAGGAAATCCTGCTGTGCTTGAAGGATATAGTGATTCGAATTGGATCTCTGACGTTGATGAACTCTACGCCACGAGCGGGTATGTGTTTACCCTTGGAGGTGGCGCAGTGTCATGGAGGTCTCGTAGACAAACCATATTGACGAGGTCAACTATGGAAGCAGAACTTACTGCTTTAGACACAGCCACTGTTGAGTCAGAATGGCTGCGTGAGCTCTTGATGGACTTGCCTGTGGTTGAGAAACCTGTGCCGGCAATCCTTCTGAATTGTGACAACCAAACTGTTATTGTCAAAGTGAACAATTCTAAGGATAACGCGAAGTCATCAAGACACGTGAAGAGACGTTTGAAATCTGTCAGGAAATTGAGAAACTCCGGAGTAATAACTGTTACGTATATTCAAACAGACAAAAACCTGGCAGATCCCTTTACAAAGGGACTATCACGAAATGTGATAGAAAGTGCATCGAGGGAGATGGGGTTGAGACCCATGGATGTCATACATTAGTGGTAACCCAACCTATGTGATCGGAGATCCCGTGAATTAGGACCTGGAAAGAACAAGCTAGTGGTTTGACTGAGGAGAGTATTTTGTAACCCTCTCTATGTGAAGATGCATGACTCTCATAATCTGTAAGGCAGGTTGGCAACATGCCTTAATGTGTTTCTGTTGGCTTTAATTAGCAAAGATGCCGTCCTACAGGACATTCTTGAAAGAACACACCTATATGAGCTCGACTGTAAACGTCGCGGTCTATGAGATCTGGGTGATCTCTAGTAAACTCATGAAGAGACCAGTGAGTATGACGCATATGCTCCAACCCGCGGGGTAGGCTACTGACAGCCAAGTACTAGTTATGATTTTGAGCGAAATCTATTGGCACCAAACTTGCAATTCAAGGTTCGTCCATTGTTCAAGTTGTTGATAGACGTAGTTCAAGATTCTAGGCGGAAGTTCAACTTAACAGTCTCTGCTGAAACACTGGTATATAAACAAGTAGCAAGGATTGGCAAATCTTCAAATGGGCATTTGAGATCTGGTGGGGGATTGTTAGAAATAATGGGGCTAATCCATTTGGGCCCATGAGTATTTCAGATTTTCCCTAAATCTCAAAGCCCAAATTTGTGGCAGCCCATATGTGTTTGGGCCCATGTTTGTGGTAGCTCACATGGGAGTGGAGTGGGAGCTAAAGTTTAGTCCCACATGGAAAGTTGGAGGAGAGTTGCACCACCTTATAAGGTGGAGTGTTGCACTACTTTGTAAGTGAGTGGGAATAAGAGAGATACACACGCGCGCTCCTCCGACGACGACGCCGCCGCTCGCACGCACGCACGCTCGCCTCGTCACGACGCACGCGCGCCGCGGGTTGCGGGAATCTCGCCGAGCCGAGCTTTATTTTGCTGCTCAGGAAAATTGACAGACGTGTCAAATGGTTAGCTTATTCGGGTCGCTCCCGGATCGTGGGCTACTGTAACCGACCCGAACGTGCGTAACGTGGACTCGGCCCACGTTCGCCTCCGTTAGGGTTTCCTGAGCCGCTCTATATAAAGTCCCGCGCGGCTACCGCCACAACACCACCGAAAACCAATCTAGGGTTTTGCCTTCCTCTCTACTTGCGCCGTCACCGTAGTCTACTCCATCCCGCTTGCCGGCGTGCACCGGCGGACGGGAGAGCAGGTCTCCGGAACCACTCGCCCTTGTGATCCTGTACGGGAGAGGGCGAATAAGGTTTTTGGGAAGCGCTCTGCGCGACTTCTCGAGTTCTTCATCACGGGTCGTCTTCCATCCAAGTCAGGCGGTGCTGCCTACCGCCGTCTTCGTCGCCATCTGCTGCGATCACTCTTCCCCAAAGTTTCTACTACGACAACCGAACGGTACGTGCTACGTGATCCTGTTTGGTTATTCATCATGTTCTGCGAGTACATGTTAGGCTGCTGTTTGTTTCCGATCATCCTGTTGTTTAGTACATCTAGTATGTTCGAGTTACATGAGCTAGTAGCTGGTTTTGTCCTGATTTATATTCTGGAATTAATCGTGGAAATTATGCCTAATAATCCAACATTGGAGGGATTAAAAATAGAGGGAAACCCATAGATAGATTTATGGTTTTTGTTTATCTCTTTTTTACTGTTTGCATTTGCTTTAGCAAAAAACTATACGATGATCGTGAAATGCACATCAAACGCTAATTAGGAAATTAATAAAACTAGGGGTGATACACGAACCAAATTTATAGACCCATAAGGATAACACGCACACACACACACATCACTACGGCACACAGGCTCTTTGCCGTGTGGGCAAAAGACACGGCAAAGACCTTTCGGAACACGGCAAAGGCTTTGCCGTGTGTATACATACGGCAAATGCCACACGGCAACGTTCGCCACGGCAAAGGCCCTTTTCCGTGTATTTTCTAAATAAGACACGGCAAAGGCTTTGCCGTGTGTCTCATGCGTAGACACGGCAAAGTAAAGTAAGATAACGGTTCCCGTGGAGATGACGGTGTCTATTCTTTGCCGTGTGTCTCGTGGAAAAAGTACACGGCAAAGAAACTGCCTTTTTTTTAAAAATAAAAAAAAATTGTTTCAAACTTTTTTGAATATTATTTACTTGATAATCTCATATAGAATATTTGAACCCTTTGTATGTTAAATATTATGTCAAATTGCACTCATAATCAAACTTCCCCTGTGGTCACCCATCCTAACACTACTCTAGGCCTAGCACGCTTAACTTCTTCGTTCATTCCGAACGAGCTACCAAGAAAGAAATCATACCTTGTTGCTAATACTTCCATATCAATGATATTAACTCTTTGACCATGATGTCACACATCTCAGTTTTAGATTCCAAACTATTATTTAAGTAAACAATAATGAAAAGTAATAATAATCTTGAATCCAAATAAAAAATAAAATGGTTTTATTTTATTTCTTTTTTCTATTTAATAAGGAATAATTCATATATTTAAATCTGTAAATCGGAATTCGACAAATAAAATGTCTAAATCGATCAGAAAAATGTGAGGAATCCAAATATGACATCCATATAATCTTATGAAAATGGGGTGGTATCATTTTGAATTATCCATTTGGTGGTTGCTTCATAAAACCCCCCGTTTTTTGTGCCCGGAAAAAAGAAAATGGCTTTTTGGTACGAGGAAAAGGAAAACTTCCTTCAGCAACATTATTCGCCATTCCATAATGCACATGCATGCACGATATGGGTATATTATCACAAACTATGCCTTGATTCTAGCCATAATATTGGTCATTTGACTCGAAAGTCAGGAAACCTCGAATGAGATAGGTCATTTTGTGAAGGGTTTTTTGAGACATATTCAATATAACAAGTTTGATATTTTTACTTCCAACCATGTCACATAATATGACACCACGCGAAGGTTTCGCATTGTTTCGATCGTTTTTGAATTTTTTATGACTCTTTTAAACTATGGACAAACTTTGTCGAACGACGGGTATGAATATTCTTAGCTCGGAGCTGAGCCTCTCTAAACTTTCACTGGATCTTTGATAAAATAGCATATTGTGAACCTAAAAATTATTTTTGTAAAAAATCATGCCCATCAGATCATGTACCTGTAGTTCATATCTGACCCACTTCCTACCGTTTCGGCAGGAATTTGTCTTTTTCACCTAGAGTGGACAGAAAGGTTTGAGATCCCCCCGTTGGGATATTGTCCATTTAAGGTGGTCTAGTGTTTTTGAAAAATAGGGTGGTAGCATTTTAAATTAGCCATTTGGTGGTTGCTTCATAAAATCTCTCGTTTTTTCTCTCAGAAAATAGAAAATGGCTTTTTGGTGCGACGAAAAGAAAAACTTCCTCCTGCAACATTGTTCACCATTCCATGAGGCACATGCATGCACAATATGGGCAGATTATCATAAACTATGCCTTGATTCTAGCCATAACATTGGTCATTTGACCCGAAAGTCAGGAAACCTCGAATGAGATAGGTCATTTTGTGAAGGTTTTTTTTGAGACATATTCAATATAACAAGTTTGATATTTTTACTTCCAACCATGTCACATAATATGACACCACGCGAAGGTTTCGCATTGTTTCGATCGTTTTTGAATTTTTTATGACTCTTTAAAACTATCGACAAACTTTGTCGAACGACGGGTATGAAGATTCTTAGCTCGGAGCTGAGCCTCTCTAAAATTTCACTGGATCTCTGATAAAATAGCATATTGTGAACCTAAAAATTATTTTTGTAAAAAATCATGTCCATCCGGTCATGTACCTGTAGTTCATATCTGACCCACTTCCTGCCGTTTCGGCAGGAATTTGTCTTTTTCACCTGGACTAGACAGAAAGGTTTGAGATCCCCCCGTTGGGACATTGTACATTTAAGGTGGTCTAGTATTTTTGAAAAATAGGGTGGTAGCATTTTAAATTAGCCATTTGGTGGTTGCTTCATAAAATCTCTCGTTTTTTTTCGCTCAGAAAATAGAAAATGGTTTTTTGGTGTGGCGAAAAGAAAAACTTCCTCCTGTAACATTGTTCACCATTCCATGAGGCACATGCATGCACAATATGGGAACATTATCATAAACTATGCCTTGATCCTAGCCATAACATTGGTCATTTGACCCGAAAGCCAGGAAACCTCGAATGACATAGGTTATTTTGTGAAGGTTTTTTTTAACATATTCAATATAACAAGTTTGATATTTTTCCTTGCAACCATGTCACATAATATGACACCACGCAAAGGTTCCGCATTGTTTCGATCGTTTTTGAATTTTTTATGACTCTTTAAAACTATCGACAAACTTTGTCGAACGACGGGTATGAAGATTCTTAGCTCGGAGCTGAGCCTCTCTAAACTTTCACTGGATCTCTGATGAAATAGCATATTGTGAATCTAAAAATGATTTTTTAAAAAATCATGTCCATCCGGTCATGTACCTGTAGTTCATATCTAACCCACTTCCTACCGATTCGGCAGGAATTTGTCTTTTTCACCTGGAGTCGACAGAAAGGTTTGAGATCCCCTTGTTGGGACATTGTACATTTAAGGTGGTCTAGTATTTTTGAAAAATGGGGTGGTAGCATTTTAAATTATCCATTTGGTGGTTGCTTCATAAAATCTCTCGTTTTTTCGCTCAGAAAATGGAAAATGGCTTTTTGGTGCGACGAAAAGAAAAACTTCCTCCTACAACATTGTTCACCATTCCATGAGGCACATGCATGCACAATATGGGCACATTATCATAAACTATGCCTTGATTCTATCCATAACATTGGTCATTTGACCCGAAAGCCAGGAAACCTCGAATGAGATAGGTCATTTTGTGAAGGTTTTTTTAGACATATTCAATATAACAAGTTTGATATTTTTCCTTACAACCATGTCACATAACATGACACCACGCGAAGGTTTCGCATTATTTCGATCGTTTTTGAATTTTTTATGACTCTTTAAAACTATCGACAAACTTTGTCGAACGACGGGTATGAAGATTCTTAGCTCGGAGCTGAGCCTCTCTAAACTTTCACTGGATCTCTGATGAAATAGCATATTGTGAATCTAAAAATGATTTTTTTTAAAAATCATGTCCATCCGGTCATGTACTTGTAGTTCATATCTAACCCACTTCCTACCGATTCGGCAGGAATTTGTCTTTTTCACCTGGAGTGGACGGAAAGGTTTGAGATCCCCCTATTGGGACATTGTACATTTAAGGTGGTCTAGTACTTTTGAAAAATGGGGTGGTAGCATTTTAAATTATCCATTTGGTGGTTGCTTCATAAAATCTCTCGTTTTTTTCGCTCAGAAAATGGAAAATGGTTTTTTGGTGCGACGAAAAGAAAAACTTCCTCCTGCAACATCGTTCACCATTCCATGAGACACATGCATGCACAATATGGGCACATTATCATAAACTATGCCTTGATTCTAGCCATAACATTGGTCATTTGACCCGAAAGCCAGGAAACCTCGAATGACATAGGTCATTTTGTGAAGGTTTTTTTTAAACATATTCAATATAACAAGTTTGATATTTTTCCTTACAACCATGTCACATAATATGACACCACGCGAAGGTTTCGCATTATTTCGATCGTTTTTGAATTTTTTATGACTCTTTAAAACTATCGACAAACTTTGTCGAACGACGGTTATGAAGATTCTTAGCTCGAAGCTGAGCCTCTCTAAACTTTCACTGGATCTCTGATGAAATAGCATATTGTGAATCTAAAAATGATTTTTTTAAAAAATCATGTCCATCCGGTCATGTACATGTAGTTCATATCTAACCCACTTCCTGCCGATTCGGCAGGAATTTGTCTTTTTCACCTGGAGTGGACGGAAAGGTTTGAGATCCCCCTGTTGGGAAATTGTACATTTAAGGTGGTCTAGTATTTTTGAAAAATGGGGTGGTAGCATTTTAAATTATCCATTTGGTGGTTGCTTCATAAAATCTCTCTTTTTTTCGCTAAGAAAATTGAAAATGGATTTTTGGTGCGACGAAAATAAAAACTTCCTCTTGCAACATTGTTCACCATTCCATGAGGCACATGCATGCACAATATGGGCAGATTATCACAAACTATGCCTTGATTCTAGCCATAACATTGGTCATTTGACCCGAAAGCGAGGAAACCTCGAATGAGATAGGTCATTTTATGAAGGTTTTTTTGAGACATATTCAATATATCAAGTTTGATATTTTTCCTTCCAACCATGTAACATAATATGACACCACGCGAAGGTTTCGCATTGTTTCGATCGTTTTTGAATTTTTTATGCATGTTTAAATCTATGGTCAAAACGGCGAGCATGAAGATTCTTATTCAATATAAATATATAATTTTTTAGTGTACATAGATAGATCTTATTTTTCTGCAAATTTTGATATATTATTTGTATTTTTATGAATTAGAATGATTTTTTTATGATTTTCCTAAGAGTAATGTGATAAAAGGCAAAAAAAAAAGAAAAAAAAGACTTTGCCGTGTGTACTGCGAAATACACACGGCAAAGGCCCTTTGCCGTGTGTACTACGGAATACACACGGAAAAGGGCCTTTGCCGTGTGCACTACCGAATACACACGGCAAAGGACCGGCGAGGGCACACGGCAAAGAGACCATCGTCTACGGCCGTTAGCTCCTCCCGTTAAATGAACTTGTGGGGTCACGGGTCCCACCTTGTTGCCGTGATAACACCTATGCCGTGTGCCGTTGTCAACTTTGCCGAATGTATTTTCTTTTCCGTGTTCCTTTATGGGTCTTTGCCGTGTTCTTTTTAAGAAATTTGCCGTGTTCACGTACTTTGCCGTGTATTTTCTGAGTTACACACGGCAAAGACTGTCTTTGCCGTGTTCCGGTGCGTTTGACACACGGCAAAGACTTGTCTACACGGCAGCGACATTTTTTCCCGTAGTGCATATATATAGCAAAGAAAAGAGAAAATGTACTACACAATGCTTAAATAAACATACTTGTTAAACAATTCACAAAAACATAATTGGTGAAACATATAAATTAAAGCCATGTTGAGAGAGAGTCCATCTAGTGACACCCTGGCCGGATCTAGCTTATGTTGAACCTTCTCGAGCATACCCTAAATCGCTGTCAATGATTTCTCACATTCATGAAGATGGAGACACGATAAAAGATCACGATGGCAATGAGACCATCGAAAGTTCATGCGAAGCATGAAAATAACAATACTATCATTTTTTTACTTTAAATTGGCCAGACCGTGTTGTTCAGAAGAATCTCCAAGAAGGAGATGTTTTTTTCCCTTGAGTTTCACAAACAAAGGAGGGCTATTTGGTTGTGACAGTGCATAAAATCTAAGTCAATTGTTATAAATTAGTTTGTTTTTTAGAGATATATCATGAACTAAATTGGGGTGAAGTACTATCATGTGATATGATTTTTTTTTACATATTGTGTTTTCTATTATTTTCTATATGTGGTTTATATTTAAAATGTTCTAGGTTAATTACCAATTTAGTTATATTGCTACACATAGATACATCCGCTGACATATATCAGACAGGCAATATCAATGCATCTACTGACATATAGAAGCACAAATATATTTCCAAACCAAAAATATCATTATTTACTGCTCGCCTAGATCGCCTTAGCAGCAGGGCAGTGCCAGTGACTAGAAGCAAATTGAATAAGCCGAAGGGCAGTCCAGGCGCTGGCAAGCTATAAAATATCAGCGTATCGAGTTATATCGTGTTATCTGCGGGGCCTTTTATTCTTCTATGATGTGGCTTCCGAACGCTGCCGGGCTCGTGTCCCTGATGAGCCATGAAGGGGGGTCGCCGAAGCGCGCGACAACTGTGGCATGTGGGACGGAGCTCCATAGGCACGTGGGCGATAGTCAAGAAGAGGGATAAGCTTGATGTCTCCTTGTGTTAGATATTGTACAAGAAATTGTAATCATATCTATGTCCCTGGCCTGCCTCCGTATTGCATTAAGGATATGGTTTGCGATTAATAGCTCATAAAAATGGCCATAAAACGAGAAAACAATGAGTTTTTTGTCATAACGTTCAAACATATATTGGATCTTACGGTTATTGTAAATCTCCCTGCAATGCTAAAACTGTGGGTAATAGCTCATAAAAATGGTCGTAAAAATACCAAAAACGAGTTTTTGGTCAAAAATCTCAAACTGGTATTTGGTCTTATGGGCCATGCAAATTCCCCTAAAACCTAAAACTATGGAAAATAGCTCACGAAAACGTCTGTAAAACAAGAAAATGACGTGTTCTCTGAAACATGTCACTAGTGCAGAGCCCCCCTTTAACTCCGGGGCCCTCTAACAGCGGTTCCCCAACCGCTGTTGAGGGTTCGGTGTTAGAGGGGGGGGGGGGGCCTTTAACACCGGTTCTTATACGAACCGGTGTTAAAGGGTGGCGCACGTGGGGCTGCCGCAGGCCTCAGCCCCCCCCCTCCCTCCCTTTAACACCGGTTCGTATCTGCAACCGGTGTTAAAGGTTCTTCTGCCGCGGCAGAGATTTAGGCCGTTTTTCTGCCGAGAGTTCTCTGCCGCGGCAGGAAAACGGCATAAATCTCTGCCGCGGCAGACTTCTGCCTCTGCCCCGTTCTGGGCGTATTTCTGCGGGAGGGGGGGAGCGAGGGGGAATAGATCGGGAGCGGTATACACATAAATCGTCATCGGTACATACGAGTACATGAATAATTAAGCAACTATTATTATACACAAAACATCGTCATCGGCACATACATCGTCATCGTTCATTTTGGTGGATATCTAAAGAGTTCTCCGCCAGGCGTGACTACCTCATCAAGTATGAACCCCGCCAATTCCTCTTGAATGGCTCGTATGCGTTCAAATGGTAAGAGTTGGTCCCGCATCCGTTCGATCTGAATATATATGAAGAATGGCCCGTCAATATATATAAGAATAAAACTCAACACAATTGATGGTAATAAAATAATGTTGTGGACTTTGTTTACTTACTCTAAGTTGTTCTAGTGCGGCTTGGTCCGTCGCACATATCGTGTTGCGAATGAATTCGCAAACATAGTACCCACATAAGTTATTGCCGTGTCCCTGATGCGCGCACTTTACGAGAATAGAGAGTTCAATCAAAATAATAATCAATAAAGCATGATATAATGGAATTGGAAGCTAGCTAGTATTACTTACATTTTGGTCTACAAATTTTAGTTCTTCTGACCATTCACCCACGGCCCTGCCCGTGAACCTTTTCCAAACCCTGTCCGACAAAGAAAATGGATAAAGGAGTAATTAATTACTTATTGTCACGAAAGTTGACGATCTAGTGCGATAATATGATTGAAATTACCTCTGGAGCATCTCTCTAAAGTCTGCCCATAGCTCTTTTTCTTTTCGTAACGAGTCCATGACAAGGACTTTTCCTGAGTCGGGTTGAATGACTAGCAGAATAAAGTGGAACCTACGCACGCATAACTCATCATCAATTACACTTAACATCGAGTAAGCCGAAACAGAATGTGTACAAGAGAGAGGTAACAGTACTCACGAGAAGTTGTAAGGCAATAGTATTTCCCTTTTGGTTTGTTGTCTCAGTAAAGACTTTAGCAAGTAATCTTCTGTTTGCCCGAGTTTGTCTCTTACCACTTGTTCATGAACTCTATTTGGGTCAACGAACCCAATGTCAAAAGGGCCTCCTTTCATGCATTCTATAACCTTTTTCCTACATAATAGTATATACATATATGGTGAGCATATATATATATATATACATGCAATTAATGAAGTGAATGAGATGAGATAAAAATTACAGAAATAGTACTTACACACAATAAAGGCTGATGGCAGATTTTTCGAGTTCCTTCTGATTGAATAGAAAATGCAAGTCTTGAATGTTGAAGTCGATTGCGTCGTCTCCGCACAAGAAAATCTGATCTCTTATATGCGCCGTGATCCATTCTACCTTTCTCGTCTTGCAGAAATCAAGGTACCACTTGTGCAATTTTCGCATCTTTGTTGGTAGAGTCTTGAGCTCCTCTTTCTTGACGAGATTCTTCCCATACTTCCATGGCTGTATGGGGTTGGCATCGCATTTGGGCAAGTTGTCTCCCATGACGTTCAAGTATGCAATGTAAGTCATCCCCATCTCATTGGCCTTTCTTTGTAGCTCTGCCTCATAATCATTTACGGGAGGAGCGTCTCGTGTGTCGAATATTTGGAGCGGGGCACATGATTGGTTTTCCTGCTCTCCGAGCATGGGAACTGTTTTCTGGGGTGCCTCACGACTGCTACTTTCAGTCTCCCTACGGCGCCTTGCATCCGCCTTCAAAATCTGGCGCTCGTAGTCCGGCACAAGTGGGGTTTCAGGTTTCAAAAGATTATTGTAAAACTTCTCCACCACCGCCGGATCTATTTTCTCCTTTGGCTCGGCCCGTCTAGGTGCAAAGAATTTCTTGACCTGTTCTTCCGAGATCCTATTGGTCTCCTCGTCGCTGCGATTCCACGGTAAAACCGGCAATGGCTTGGCGGAAGGCTGCGGGACGTAGTTTTTTGAACTCTTTGGCGTACGGTTTCCTGCGGATTTCTTTGTGGCAGTGCTACTGATGCTCCTCGTGGCAGTGCTCTTCCGCTTATGCTGAGGAGATGGATGAAGCACCGGAGATGGCTGACGGGCCGGAGATGGCTTCCGCGCAGGAGATGGCTGACGGGCCGGAGATGGCTGCCGCGCAGGAGATGGCTGACGGGCCGGAGATGGATGCCGCGCCGGAGATGGCTGCCGCGCAGGAGATAGCTGAAGCGGCTCAGACTGCTGACACTGCGGAGACGGCGGGGGTGCCAGTGACCTCCAATTTGGAAGCACAATGTGTTCCTTCTTCCAAAGAATGGTTGTTTTCACTGCAAATTTGAGTTGAGTTTCCCCTTCACCTGTAGCATGGTCAAGCTGTGCTTCCTCATATTCCTTCACAACCTCATCCACCCCGAAAATAGCATAGCCATCTGGAATCGGTCGGCAGTGGTAAGTTCCACCAGCTACAGGAGGTAAGGCATAGCCGACAGCCACCTTAATGGATAAGCCCATTAATCTCACATGCAGCTCAGCGTGTTCGCTCTCCGTGATCTCATCCACGGGGTATCGAGGACCCGTCATTTCAAGCGTGGGCTGCACGTTCTCCGTGGAAGCCATACTGCTTTTTCGCGCAGATTCTGGGCCGCGGGCAGCTTCCAATGCAGGCTCTTCATGCCGCTGAGATAGGCCGGTAGATTGATGGCTCTGTTGTGCATTCATTTGCGCCTGCAACGTCGCAAGTGCATGTTCTATCTGTGTCATCCGCTCTGTACGCTCTTTTTCTTTTCTGCTGCGCCATCTGTAAGAGTCGCTCCAGTCGGCAAACCCATCCTTCCATGTCATACCCCCTGTGCCTCGTGCATGTCCAGGGTGTTCTTTTTTACCGATGGCGCTTGTGAGCTGGTCATTCTCTCTGTCGGGATGGAAGGTCCTGGCGGATGTTTCCTCGTATGTCGTGATGAGTTCAGTGACGGGTTTGGCAAGGATGGTTGGGAAGATACACAATCCTGTTTCTGGGTCCAACCTTGCCCCTATTCCGTAGAACCAAGTCTTTGCACGTAGGTCCCACCCATCTGTCTAGGGTGTGATCCCTCTCTCGCGCAGGGCCTTCTCAGCTTCCTCCCACTTAGGCCTCTGAGATATGTAGCCACCTGACCCCGTCCTCTGGTGATATTCCTTCTTCAGGGCATTAAGCGTATTGGTTTCTGACCTCTTTTTAGCTATAGCACTTTTTTTATATGTCTCAAATTCGGGCCAGTGAGGTCTTATCTTCGCATAATATGCGTCTTCGAAATTTGGAGTCTCGCCAGATTTGACAAATTTGTTCAATTTTGTCTTCCAGTTGCGGAAAGTGTCAGCCATCTTCTTTAGAGTCCACTCTTTGACCTTTTCCTTTATAACCGGGTTGTTTTCATCCTCCTCTAGCGGAAGGGTGAAATTTACCAACAACGAATTCCAAAGCGTTTCTTTGGATTTGTCATCGACAAAGGTACCGTCGCCCTTCTTTGGCTTATTCCAATTTTCAATTGTGATTGGGATTTGGTCCCTAACAAGAACTCCAGCCTGACGTACAAATTTGTCTGCGGCCTTCTTGGACTCCATCGGCCTGCCATCAACACGGACTGCTTCGATCGTGAAGTTTGCACGATCTTTCAACCGCTGGCTCGCGCCTCGCTTGCTCTTTTTCGTAGATGAAGATGGTTGCTGGCTGGTCGATCCAGAGGGCTAAAAGAAGAAAGAAGCGTTAATTAATACATGTAGAAGAAGATTGTTGGTGGAAGTCAGCAGAGGCTTAATCAATGCATATACCTCGCCGGACTTTGTAACCATTAAATTGCGTTCACCGAAGTCTTCATCTTCTCCATGAATAGTACTTGAGCTGTCGTCATCATGTCCCTCCAAGTTCAGATATTGTGAGGTGTCCTCATCAATAATGTTCTCCATTATTTCTTCTTCTTCAAGGTTTCTACTAAGTGGATCCATAGTTTCTAAAACAATAATATTATCTAGAGTAAGAGTGTAAACATTCAAGTGGACTTGGATTCATACACAAATATACATATTATTCATACCAAAATACACAAATAAATATACAAATGAAATTAAAACCCTAAGGATTCTTGATCATTTTAAACGAGTTCCGAGGGGTCGAAACCCTAATCAGGATGAGTCAGAGGTCCAATTTGTATACAAGTTTTAATCTATGCATGTAGTACAATTTATATTAGCCGGTGAAACTACGTTGCCCGCGAACCCGCCCCGCTTGACACCCTATCTATACTACTACTCCCTCCATAATTACATGTCATCTTAGTTTCGAGTTTCCCAATTTTGACCATCAAGTTCACCACCAACACTAAGTAAACAATATTATCGATGTTACAACATCAGAAACTTTACTCAAATATGAATACACGACTACATCTTTTATACGTCACACATATTCCCCACATTGTTCACATTGTTCACATTGTGCCGCCAACTTTGACACATTGTTCACATTGTGCCGCCGCCGACTGCCAGACGCAGAGGCGTGGACGGCGGCTCCGACGGCGAGGGCGAGGGCGGCGGCTCCGACGGCGAGGGCTGGACGCGGTGCCGGCGCGGCTGCTCTCTGCTCTCTACGCGCGGATGCATTATAAAATAATTGCATTTTCAATTATTTCATTTTAAATTATTTTTTGGAATATTATAAAACCATTTGCATTTTTGGAATTTACATAAACAATTTTCTTAATTAGAAAACATTTATGGAAATGTTTTTGTCGCTTATAGATAGGGCCCACATGTCAGGTATTTTCTTCACTGAAATAATTACAGAAATAATAAAAGAAAAAGGAAACAAATATTGCATCACGCTGACGTCAGCAATGGAGCTCCTCTCAGGTCGATCTTGCTCCCGTCGATCTGCTACACACGGGGACTTGTGGTTGGGCTGGTTGGAAAGAGGAGGTCGAGGCGGACCTAGTAGTGGCGGCGCCTCCCCTTTTTGGTCGCCGGAGAACAGAGAACGACGAGGAACTGCGGCGGTTGGCGGCGGTTACACGATGCGGAGGCGATATAGACCGTGAGGGAGGAAGAGAAGATGTGCCTGAGCACCAGAGGCTCACCAGGAAGTCGATGGTGGGGTCGACGAGGCCGGGGAAGGTCGGGGACGCCGGCGTTGTCGATGGCGAGCGACGGACATAGGTGGGTGACAGGGCCGACGATTCAGGGCACCCACGGACGATTCCTCCCTCACTCTCTGTGGGCGGTGGCGGCCGGCGGTGGCTTCTCTCTGCTCCGATGGGCGGTGGCGGTGGCGGCGCTTCTCTCTGCTCCGATGGCGCGCGCGGTGGCGGTACGGTGGCGGTGGCGATCTGGCTGCTCTGGGGGAAGAAAGGAAGGGGAAGGTGAATTTAATACCCCCCCTTTAACACCGGTTCGTGGCTGGAACCGGTGTTAAAGGGGGGGAATTCGTTTGCGCGCGTATTTATTACCCTCCCCCCCCCCTTAACACCGGTTCCAGCCACGAACCGGTGTTAAAGGAGGGGAGGGAATTCGTTTGCGCGCGTATTTATTACCACACCCCCCCCTTTAACACCGGTTCCAGCCACGAACCGGTGTTAAAGGGGGGGTGCACGCGGGAAACGAAATAAATGCCCCCTCCCTTTAACACCGGTTCCTGTCTGGAACCGGTGTTAAAGGGGGGGCATTTATTTCATGCATTAAAGGGGCATTTTAATTCAAAAAATATGATATGAATTTAGAAAATTCATATCTTTTTCATTTCAACTCAGAAAAATATGAATAATATATCATAATTTTCAGAAAAATATTATCTATCCATTCATGTGAATCATTTTATATTTACTTTACATGAATTTTTTTATAATAATTAAAACACTTACATATAAATTTTGATTATTCAATTCAAACAAAAATAAATTGTTAAATCCTAAAACTTTGAACATAAGAAATATTAAGCATCTAAAAAATGATTTTTATTAGATCAAATCATATTTTAATGCCGCATCTTTTGTATTAACATTTTTGAATTGATTGGATATTTAAATGTTGCATCTTTTGTATACACTTGAATCTCACCAAGCCTCGCTCAACTTGCATTGCTTTTTGATAAAATAGCATATTGTGAACCTAAAAATGTGTTGGTGGTTTTTTGAATTAGCCATTTGGTGGTTGCTTCACAAAACCGTCCATTTTTTATGCTCGGAAAATGGAAAATGCCTTTTTGGTGCGATAAAAAGGAAAACTCCTCTTGCAAACTATGCCTTGATTCTAGCCATAACATTGGTCATTTGACCCGAAAGCCAAGAAACCTCGAATGAGATAGGTCATTTTGAGACAGTTACATAAAGCCGAACTGGAACTGAAAATTAAGATACATAAAAGAACTGAAAATTAAGATACATGGCCAGATTAAGAAACAATCGGCCGAACTTGTTTCGGAATGTTGGAGTGATTCAGTCATGCTCCTGCCTACACCTGTAATACTTGCCACTGTAGTCGTCGTACTCGCCGCCGCCGTCATCGCTGTCGTCGTCGTGGTCGCCGTAATTGAACCTCTGGAGAGTACGCGTGGGCTGGACTTGAGGGTAGCGTGTGGGCTGGACTTGAGGGTAGCGCAGACGGGGGTTAGAGTTGGCGGCAGTGTCATAGGCCATGACGCTCTGGAGAGTCCGACCGCGCCACCATAGCCGACGGCCGGCCTCGTTGAAGTTAGGAGGAGGTGGGCCGTCCTCCTCGTGCCTGGCGAGCGCCCTCTCATGCCGATCCACGAAGAAGGCTTCCCAAGTAGGGAAATAGTCGGGATGCCATCTGGGATTCCTCCGCTGCTCCGGCGTGAGCTCGAAGTAGTAGTGGTTCGTGATGGCCATCCGGCGCGCCACACCTAGAGGGACAGGAGGAACCGGCACGCCTCCGACGCTCAGCATCCAGCCGACGGGGACACAGTAGCCCGGCGGGCAGGGGTAGTTCGAGGCGCAAAGCGCCTCCGCCTCCCTGGGGGTTAGTGCTACGGTGGAAGCCATGGGAAAGAGTGATGAGGTTGCAGATATGAGTCTAGATATGTGCAATGACAATGGAGGCCAACCCCCTACATATATATATAGTGAACTAGCGGGAAGAACTGGAGGGAAGAACTGGCGGGAAGAAAAATGGCGGGAAAAAATGGCGGGATGAACCTTTAGTCCCGGTTGGAGACACCAACCGGGACAAAACACGAGTCAGCACTAATAATAGGGGTGAGTGCATGTCGACATTATGTCGTGCGGCGTGTACCTTGTCCCGGATGGTGTCACCAACCGGGACTAAAGATGAACCTTTAGTCCCGGTTGGAGACACCAACCGGGACTAAAGATGAACCTTTAGTCCCGGTTGTAGACACCATCCGGCACAAAACACGAGTCAGCACTAATAATAGGGGTGAGTGTCGACATTATTTTGTAAGTGTCAACACTATGTCGAGCTGCTTGTACTATAAATAGGCATCCTTGTGAGTCAAGTCCTCCAGCCAGTTTGAGGCAGGGACACCACTACGGCCAGTTTCAGGGAGATGCCGACGGAGCCCAGTCCTCCGGCATCTCCGAGAAACTAGTCATAGAGGCACTCCCTAATATGTGAAATTAGTTAGCTCCCTGGTGTATTGATCTAGTTAGAGAAGTTACAAAGCTGCAAGATGGTTTTCGAGAGCAGGGACACCACTACGGCCAGTTTCAGGGAGATGCCGATGGAGCCTAGTCCTCCGGCATCTCCAAGAAACTGGTCATAGAGGCACTCCCTAATATGTGACCGCGCGCGTTTGGAGATCAGATCTGAATGGTAAGTACGAATCGGGACAACTTATTCTCATAGTCCCGGTCCATCCACAAAACATGACTAACACTCAAGACATGTATTAATATTAAAAACATGAACTAGAGTTACATAATATGAGCATGAACTTCTTGGCATATGCCCTTCCTTATGATCGCTTCAGACGTAACCATGGAGCATCTTCTTTACTTAACGGAATGCTTGGGTCATTTTTCACTGTGAAGGGCGGAATTTCATCAAACTTATTATAATCTTCTGACATGTCTGTCTTGTCCTCGATTCCCACGATGTTTCTTTTCCCTGAAAGAACTATGTGACGCTTTGGCTCATCATATGATGTATTCGTTTGCATATTTTTTCTTTTTTTTGGTCTGGAGGACATGTCCTTCACATAGAAAACCTGAGCCACATCATTGGCTAGGACGAATGGTTCGTCTAAGTTCTTCATAAGATTGTTGAGATCCACCGTTGTCATTCCGTACTTCTTGTCTACCTCAACCCCTCCTCCTGTTAGCTTGACCCATTTGCATCGAAACAAGGGGACCTTAAAATTAGGTCCATAGTCAAGTTCCCATATCTCCTCTATGAACCCATAATACGTGGTCTTTTGCCCATTGTCTTCTGCTGCATCGAAGCGGACACCACTGTTTTGGTTGGTGCTCTTTTTATCTTGGCCTATCGTGTAAAATGTATTCCCATTTATCTCGTACCCTTGGAAAGTACATACAGTCGAAGACGGTGTCCTGGCCAACAAGTACAGCTGATCCCCAACAGTGGTGTTATTCGTGAGAAGTCTTTGCAGCCAGCCGCCAAAACTCGCCATGTGTTCACTTATAATCCATTCATCAGACTGCCCCGGGTGTTTGAGGCGTATTAAATTCTTGTGTTCATTGATATACGGGACAACCAAGATAGATCTTTGTAAAAACGTGTAGTGTGCTTGATTGAGAGAATGCCCGTCCCTACATATCATTGCTTTACATCCTAGGGTGCCTTTTCCACGCAGTCTCCCCTCATGTCGTGATTCTGAAACATCAATCGCCTTAAGGTCATGAATAAAATCAACACAGAACTCAATGACCTCCTCTGTTACATATCCCTTGGAGATGCTTCCTTCTGGACTAGCACGGTTATGAACATATTTCTTTAAGACTCCCATGTACCTCTCAAAGGGGAACATATTGTGTAGAAATACAGGACCGAGAATGACAATCTCTTCTACTAGGTGAACCAGGAGATGCGTCATAATATTGAAGAAGGATGGTGGGAACACCAACTCAAAGCTGACAAGACATTGGGCCACATCTGTTTGTAACCCTGGTAGGCTTTCTGGATCGATTACCTTCTGAGATATTGCATTGAGGAATGCACATAGCTTCACAATGGGTACTCGAACATTTTCAGGTAGAAGCCCCCTCAATGCAATCGAAAGCAATTGTGTCATAATCACGTGGCAGTCATGAGACTTCAGGTTTTGGAATTTTTTCTCTGCCATATTTATTATTCCATTTATATTCGATGAGAAGCCAGACGGGACCTTGATACTGCTCAGACATTCAAAAAAGATTTCCTTCTCTACTTTGGTAAGAGCATAGCTGGCAGGAGTTAAGTGGCATCGTTTACCCTTCTTGTTCTCAGGATGCATAGGCTCTTCAGGGGCCTTCAGACGTTGCTGGTCCTGTCGTGCTTCCGGTGTATCTTTTGTCTTCCCATACACTCCTAGAAAGCCTAGCAAGTTCACGCAAACATTCTTCGTCACGTGCATCATGTCGATTGAAGAGCAGACCTCTAAGACTTTCCAATAGGGTAGGTCCCAAAATATAGATTGCTTCTTCCACATGGGCGCGTGTCCGGCATCGTCATTCGGAACAGATAGACTGCCAGGACCTTTTCCAAAGATTACTTCTAGGTCCTTGACCATACCAAATACCTCCTCACCAGTACGGAGGACAGGCTTCCTCCGGGGTACTGCCAGACGTTTGAAATGCTTGCCTTTCTTTCTTACTGGATGCAGGTTCGGAAGAAATCGGCGATACCCTAGGTACACAACCTTCTTACATTTATCCAAATATACACTTTCAGTATCATCTAAACAGTGTGTGCATGCATTGTATCCCTTGTTTGTCTGCCCTGAAATGTTACTAAGAGCAGGCCAATCATTGATGGTTACGAAAAGCAATGCTCGTAGGTCAAATGGCTCCCCTTTGTGCTCATCCCACATACGTACACCTGGTTTGGCCCACAGCTGTAAAAGTTCTTCACCTAATGGCCTTAGGTACACATCAATGTCGTTGCCGGGTTGCCTCGGGCCTTGGATGAGCACTGGCATCATAATGAACTTCCTCTTCATACACAACCAAGGAGGAAGGTTATAGATACATAGGGTCACAGGCCAGGTGCTGTGACTGCAGCTATGCTCACCAAAAGGATTCATGTCGTCTGTACTTAGACCAAACCTTAAGTTCCTTGCGTCACGTGCGAAGTCCGGGTACTCTCGCTCGACTTTTCTCCACTGTGACCCATCAGCGGGGTGTCTCAACATCGCGTCTTTCTTACGGTCTTCCATGTGCCATCGCAACAACTTGGCATGCTCTTTATTTCTGAAGAGACGTTTTAACCGTGGTATTATAGGAGCATACCACATAACCTTGGCGGGAACCTTCTTCCTAGGGGCCTCGCCCTCAACATCGCCATGATCGTCTCGTCTGATCTTATACCGCAGTGCAGTGCATACCGGGCATGCATCCAAATTCTCGTACTTCTCACCACGGTAGAGGATGCAGTCATTAATGCAGGCATGTATCTTTTGCACGTCTAATCCTATAGGGCAGACAACCTTCTTTGCTTGGTATGTACTGTCAGGCAACTCATTATTTCTTGGAAGAAGATTCTTCATTTTTACCAACAACTTTGAAAATGCGCTGTCAGTCACACCATTCTCTGCCTTCCATTGCAGCAAATCCAGTGTGGCACCTAGCTTTTTGTGGCCATCTTCGCAAGTTGGATACAACAATGTTTTGTGATCCTTTAACATCTGCTCCAGCTTCTCCTTCTCCTTTTCAGTTTCACATTCTTCCTTTGCATCAGTAATGGCCCGACCAAGATCGTCATCAGCGGGCCCATCTGCTCCCTCTTGATCTTCATTATCTACCTCCGTTGCATTATCATCATATTCAGGATACATATTATGATAGTTTTCATCATCCTCTTCTTCTTCGTTGTCTTCCATCACAACCCCTTTTTCTCCGTGCTTGGTCCAACAATTATAGCTAGGCATGAAACCGGATCGAAGAAGGTGGGCGTGAATGGTTCTGGTATTTGAGTAGTCTTTCTTGTTCTGACAGTGAACACACGGACAGCACATAAAACCATTGTGACCACGGTTTGCATTAGCCACAACGATGAAATTTTGGAGGCCCGTAATGTACTCGGAAGTGCGGCGGTCACCGTACATCCATTGTCGATTCATCTGCATTAATATGTAGTATATATCAAAAAATAATAGGGAGATGACCATTTATATATATAGTACATCAATGACACATGAAACTATAGTTGCCGACCTCGACCGAGACGGAAAGAGCAACAAGAAAGCTTATTTTGAGCTCTCGGGCATTTCACCGAACACCTCTAGTGCATATGAAAAAAACACAAACTAGCACTCTTCACACCCTCTTGCTAGGCTCCAAAATGTGAAAGAATGGAAGAGTGGGGTGTGTGTGGGCTGGGGTGGTGTCTTATATAGCCCCCCCCCCCTTAACACCGGTTCATGCCACGAACCGGTGTTAAAGGGGGGGGTGCGCGGGCCACTGGTGCTGGGACCTTTAACACCGGTTCGTGGCACGAACCGGTGTTAAAGGGGGGCTCCTTTAATGCCGCAGGGGCCACACTGGTACGGCCCCCCTTTAACACCGGTTCGTAGAAGAACCGGTGTTAAAGCCCCTTTTCGGGATCAACAAAAGACCTCGTTTCCACTAGTGTGTATTGAGCATTACAGTCGTTGTAAATCTCCTTGGAACCCCAAAACTGTGTGCAATAGCTCATGAAAACAGACATAAAACACGAAAACAACGAGTTTCTAGTTAAATCTCACAAACATATATCGGGTATTACGGTCATTGTAAATCTCCCTGAAAGGCCCAAACTGTGGGCAATAGCTCATGAAAAAAGCCATAAAACACAAAACGACGAGTGTTTGGTCTTTACTATCGAACATGTATCGGGCCTTATGGGCCATGCTAATTGTCGTGGTATTGCCGACGAGTACGCCATGGAGGGGTCCTCACAGTGCGTGTTTAGAGACGTGGGGTAAGGAGGACGGTTGACGGGTACGAGGTAACACAGCTTACCCAGGTTCAGATCCCACAACGGTGGCGGAATCCTACTCCTGCTATAAATCACTATAAGGCAATACGCCGAGTTACAGAGATAGGTTCGCTGTGCGAGGTTGTGTGAGTCGATCTATGATCGTATGAGATTGTGCCCTAAAGGCTCCCATAGGCCCGACTTATATAGTCGCCAGGTCCTAGGGTTACAGGAAAAAGTCCTAGCCGGACAGGTTACAGAGTCCTACACCGTCTATTACTAGTCTTGTGTATCTTGCACTCCAAGGCTCCGGGTACGTTGGTGACTCCACCGTAGCCTTCCTTTATCCGGCATGGGCCTCCTTTCTGGATCCACCTAACTGGGCCACCCAGAAGGCCATAGGCCATGCTACCGACTATGGGTCACCCGGGTTAGCCGGATAAGAGACATGCTATAAGGATACCCATATAGAATATCCCCAACAGTAGCCCCCGGAGAACTCCGAGATCTTGCGCCGTCTTTCCTCTTCACGTGGAATGCTCCGTCTAGATGGATGTCGGCAAATCGTCAAGCAACATCTTGTAGTCCTCCCAAAGAACCCTGCAAGGTTTTCTCCGTCTTCGATTTGTAAGTCGGAGAAATGCTGAATCTTTCATCGTACTCTTCCGTAGTCGGATTAAATCCGTCCATGCCGGAATCTTCGATGTGACGGCTCATCTACCCGTGTCAGCTAGGACGACGTAGGGTTAGGTCAGCGACGCCTCGTAACTCACACATGCAGAGAACGCAATCATATCCGATTTTCCCGCGCGAGTGATACGAACCGTTGGCGGCGGTGGTTGGAGACGTGGCGAAATTTCCGCGCACGCTCGCGAACACGTCGTCTACGCGGAAACCGTCCGATTAGCTGCATGAATCTTGATGCCGAGGATGATAAATAGTAACCGTGGGGAATTTTCCAATTTTTACCCCATTCTTCTCGCGTCGTCTTCTTCCTCCAGCCGCACGTCTCCTCGAGCTCTCCGCGAGAAACCTCGAAAACCCTAGCTTCCATCTACGTCAGTCGCACCCATCCATCACTTCATGGCCAGCAGCAGCTCCTCCCCATCGATGGTGGCGTCGAGCGAAGCCGCGGCGAAGCCGGCGAGCTCCGTCGTCGTGCCCTCAGAGGGCTTGGTCATCCCTGCATCGGCGGTGATCGAGTCCATCGGCGGCGACCAAAATCTGGCGGCGCTTGAGCCACTGGAAGAAGAACCAGATTCGCATAAGGGTGACTGGCGCGGCTCGGACATCACCGACCGCGACATCCAGGAGATGGTCGTCGAAGGTTACCTCCCCGCGACGGAGGGGCTCGCCTGGCGGGCGGCGCCGGCCGGCGAGGTGACACCTTCTCCCCAAGACGAAGAAAAGGTATACCTCAAGGCTCAGCTGGTACGCGGCGTTTCCCTGCCCATCTCCCACTTCTTCCTCTCCGTCTTGAACCACTACAAGGCCCAGCCCCATAACCTCTCCCCCAATAGTATCTTAGTGCTTAGCAACTTCGCGGCACTTTGCGAGGGTTACCTAGGGATAAGGCCTAGGTTAGACTTGTTCGTGTACTTTTTCACCGTCAAACGTGAAGCCGGACATAGTAAGAAGTAGCTTAGGAACTGCGGCACCATAAGCTTCAAGATTCGACCTAGCCGGCGGTTCCCCGACATCGTCGGCCACGAGTCCTGCAAGAACTGGCAGCGGACGTACTTTTACGGTCCCGACATTCCTTTGGCGGGACGAGAAGTGACGTACCCGAACTTTGTGGATGGAGTCGCCGCTGAAGTTTCTACATGGAAATCCCATGCCTCCCTTCCCTCCGACCTCGACGCTTCTCGCGCAATAAGGCGGATCGAATGGTTCATAGAGACGGGTTTGACCGGCTTGGACCTAGCCATGTGCTAGTTCATCAGGCGAATCCAACCTCTGCAGCACCGCGCGAAGTTCATGCACGAGTATACCAGTGATCGAAGGGATACCCTCCGGATCTCCGTGGATAACTTCTCGAGCAACTCCGTCAAGCTCCGCCTAAAGGACATCGTCAAGGTGAAGGATAAGAAGCGTGGCTTCACCATCACCTACAACATGTTCGTAGAAGGCAAGTGCCCAAAGGTAGGTATTTATTTTCCGTGTACGACATATGCTTCAGTTTTTCTATCTTGCCAATACCATCTTATCTAACACGGTGATTTCTCACTTAACAGCTTAGCGATCTAGATGAGGGCAACCTGGCTGCCCAAATCTACAATCCAAAGATGAAGGAAGTCACGGTCATGTCCGACGATGATGTCCCGTTAGCGCGAAAGCGGAAGAGCTCCACCTCTGACGCTGCCGACGGAGGCAAGAAGAAGAAAACAGAGGGTGGAGTCTCCAAGAAGACTGCCGCCGCCCTGGAGGCGGAAAAGAGAAAAACCACCGAGATTTTTGCCAAAGCGCCCCCCTAGTGTAAGCTTCTCATTCTCCGACATTGTCTATTTATCTGTCTTGTTCCTGTACTTATGCATTTTGCACGTCTCAGGAAGAAAGCCACGACCAGCCTCAAGAAAACCTCCAAAACTTTGGGGGCTTCTAGAAATATCAAAGACATGCTGCATCGCGACGCCTCCCCCGCCATCGCCCCTGCTACCCCTGCCGTCAAGCCCTCGTCTGCCCCGACAAGCTCACAAGCTAAGGAGGCACCATGCCCTTCCGCCATGGAAGTGGACTCTGGCCCCTCTACCAAACTCGCTGTTGTCGGCGAGAAGGCAACGCAGGAGAGCACCGCTTAACAAATGGATGAAGCTCCGGCTAAGGATGCCATCGGTGGCGACAAGGCGGTGGTGGAAGCTGGTACCTCTTCCGAAGGCGGTGCCCTTGCTCCCCAGAAACCCTTTGAGTTTACGAAGATAGTTTACCCGGCGCTCAAGCCGAGTAACACAACTCTGGTTCCTGGAGGAGTACCGTCATCTCCGACGTGCGGTCTTGAGGAGCTTCTGCGACAAGCGGATATCTTGCGAGGAAATAGCATCTCCTTTGGCAAGCTGCTAGCCGAGAGCGCTACAAACCTAAAGATTATTGCACTTGTAAGTTTTACTTTGCCTTTTGCGTTTCATATGAGTATCCCACTGTAGCCCCCGAGAATGTAGACGGAAAACATAGGTTTTGCATCTATATGCTCTAAGAATGACTAAGTTAGAAAAAACTCTCACTGTAGCCCCCAAGCATTTAGATGGAACAAACTATTCCGACTAGATGCTTTAAGAGTATCATACGCAGTGTTTATAATTTTCAATACTGTAGCCCCCAAGCCTCTAGTTGTAACCGAACTAGTTCCGACTAGATGCTTAAAGAAAAGCAAAGCATATTCCGAGTTAAAAACTTAATACTGTAGCCCCCAAGCTTCTAATCGAGAACTAAATTAGCTCCAACTAGATGCTTAAAGAAAAGCTAAGCATATTTCTAAGTTAAAAAACTCTCGCTGTAGCCGCCGAGCATCTAGGTGGAAAGTTTCCGACTAGATGCTCCAAGCAGACTAAACAATAGTTTAAATTTTTCCTTTTTTCCACAGAACGAGAATGCTCGGAGGGGCAGGGCCAACGACAAGTACCAGAATATGCGCGCAGATGTTGAAGCCGTAAAGGGTAAAACTGCCATCTTGAAGGAACAGATCAACAAAAACAAGAGTCTGTTTTCTTTTTGCGCATTTCCGTCTTGTTTCTGTGCCTTCATTCTCCGAGTACTCACTGTGTACTTTGTTTTCTCTAACTTGAAGAACATGTCGCCAAGGCCAAGGACATTGTCGAGCAGTCCAAGCACATCCAGCAGCTGGACAGTGAGAACAAGATCCTTAAGGAGGAGAGGAAGGAGATGCTAAAAATGCATGAGGATTCCATGAAGGCCCTGCAGGACTCCGCCTCCGCGGAGATCAATCGCTTGAAGGAGGATCTTGCGATCTTAAAAGATCAAAAGAAAGCTGCTGATGAGCAAAACCAACGCCACAGCGAGGCGTTTAAGCTCCTCCAACAAGAGAAAGAATCCCTGGCGGACATCCTCTAGCAGGCTAAGGCCAGCATCTTCAGTAAGTTTCCTCCGCCTTGTATTTCTATAGTCTAGATACTTAGAATTTATTGAACTCATGCGCTCCTTGTAGGAATGTGCAGCTCCTATGGGTTTAACTCGCTCGCTTCCTTCAGACAAGGAATGCATGGTTCTTGCCGGCAACTTCATCAACACCGCCATCACCCAGGCCAAAGATATTGCCAAGCCCCTCCAGATATACATCAAAGCCTCGGACTCAGTGACGAAGTACTCGGAGATTCTGCGTCGAGCCCCCGAGCGTGTTACAAGTTGGAAAGCTTCATGTGCACGGGCTGGCGCAAGGATGGCGCTGTCAATTGTGAAGGCACACTACGAAGATGCCGACATCGACACAGTGACCTCTGGTATCCCTGACGTTGACGATGACGACAAAGAGAGTGATCACGAAGCCATCTTGTCATCACTCACGGGTTATGACACGAGATTTGCCGAGTTGGTGGACATCGACGTCTTCGTTCCCATGAACACCATCGACAACGTCAACCAAGACTCCTCCGAGTGTCATCATAGTGCCGACGTTGAGGGTGATTCTCCGGCTGATGACGATGCTGCTTCCAAGTCTCCTGCGCCCAAGGAATGAAAACCACTTTCTAATATTTGTTTCACCTTTGGTGTGTGCACGGAAAAAACTTGGTGATGTAACTTTAAGGCGGAAAACAATGGTTGTTATGTCCTGCTACTTAAGAACTAGTTTCCAGCATGTATATATTTTTAGCAAGTGCTGGCTTATCCATTACTTTGGTTCTTATGCTTGACTTTTCGTGAGTCGGAAGACTCGTTGTCGAAACCAAGCACTTAGGTGATGATGCCCAATGGCACCATCGGTAACCTGAGCACAAAATCGCCGACAATAAGTGCCAAAAGTCACTACTCCAGAATCCACATAAAAACGACAAAGAACGTGTAGACCAGAAAACTTAAGCTAACGCCCGTAGGCGGAATTTTCACAAGTGCAAACACAATACTTGTGCATAAAGGTTTTACATGATTCAAAAATGAACACTAAAGGAGGTAAAAGACTCAGAAATATGAGTGAACCAAAGAGCTTTATTTCATTGATCATATAAGAGGTACACAATTAGATAAAAAATGCTAAGTGTAAAAAGTACATAGCTGTGCTATGTTCCATGGTCGATCAAGCTCCGGGTCACGTCGCTTACGCTTATGATCCTCGCTGGGTCTATCGTTTAGTTCACGATTGTCAACAAGGTAGGAAGACCCATTGAGCAGCGCCTTGCTTATGATGAACGGTCCTTCCCATGGTGGGGATAATTTGTGCGACTTCTTCTGCTTAAGTCGGAGCACCAAATCCCCCTCTTTAAATGAGCGATGCCGAATGCGGCGACTATGGTAGCTGCGTAGCTTCTGCTGGTAGATGGTGGATCTTTGGCATGCCAAAACACGCTCCTCCTCGAGAAGGTCCACATCCAGACGTCTGGATTCTTCAGCGTCATCCTCGTCGTAGGCGGCAACTCTTGGTGCATCATGGAGGATGTCGGAAGGCAAGATGGCTTCTGCTCCATATACCATGAAGTAAGGGGTGCAGCCGGTGGATCTGTTGGGTGTAGTTCGTAAACTCCACAGCACAGATGGAAATTCTTCCGCCCAGGCTCCAACTGCTCTATGTAGCGGTGCCTCAAGACGTGGCTTGATTCCCTGCAGAATTAATCCATTGGCCCACTCAACCTAACCATTGTATTGTGGGTGTGCCACGGATGCAAGGTCAAGTTGGATGCCTTTCTCCCAGCAATAAGCCTCCACTTCTCCGAGTGACAAGTTGCTTCCGTTGTCGGTGATGATGCTATGTGGGAGACCAAATCTCACCACTAGATCCCGGACAAACCTGAGGGCAGTTGCCCCATCAAGCTTTCTAATGGGTTTAACTTATATCTATTTGGTGAATTTATCAACTGCTACAAGCAGATGCGTAAACTCACAAGGTGCCATCTGTAACAGTCCCACCATGTCTAGCCCCCAGACTGCAAACGGCCAAGTTATTGGTATTGTTCGCAATTCTTCAGCAGGAACATGTGGTTGTCGGGCATAATACTGGCATCCCGTGCATGTCTCAACCAGCTTGTCGGCGTCCGCCTTCGCGGTCAGCCAGTAGAATCCTTGCCGGAAGGCTTTCGCGACCAACGAACGGGGAGCGGCGTGATGCCCGCAATCTCCGAGATGGATTTCGCGCAGGATTTCCATACCTTCTAGTTGGGAAACACACTTTAGGTATACACCAGTAGTGCTCCTTTTATAGAGTTTCCCATTGATTATGGTATATCCCTTTGCTCGTCGTACTATTTGCCGTCTTTCGACTTCGTCATCGGGCAAAGTTCCGTGTTCGAGATATTCCATGAACGGTTTTGTCCAAGCCGGTGGGACCTTAGTCATCATGTTGACGAAAGAGTAAGCTCTATCCGGGTTGTCGATGTCGGCTCTCTTCACGGATGGTGTGCGCAGATGCTCTAGGAAAACTCCTGGCGGTATTCGATTGCACCCTGACCCAAGCTTGGACAGCAGATCAGCCGCCTCGTTTTGCTCCCTAGGCACATACTTGACTTCGTAGCCCAAGAAGCTCTTGGCTATCTCGCCCACTTCATCTTGATATGCCGCCATCATAGGGTTCCGCGCATTCCAGGTGCCAGCCACCTGCTGGGCAACCAAGTCGGAATCTCCACAGCAAACTATGCGCTTGATGCCAATATCTTTGGCTACACGTAGCCCGTGAATGAGTGTTTCATACTCCGCCATGTTGTTTGTAGCCTCGAAGTGGATCTACAGAACGTAGTGTAGCTTGTCTCCTGTTGGTGACTGTAGCAATACACCAGCCCCCGACCCATTGAGCAGCTTTGATCCGTCAAAGTGCATCACCCAGTACTCTGCTGGCACAATTGCTTGTCACCAATAGAAAAGTACAGTGGGTGCTAGAACCTAGAAGCTTTATCCATACTTGTTCTCTAACAATGCATCACACCATAGGTGGTTGAGATCACAAAGGGAAGCGAAGTAAAATATGAGCTTGACAAGAAAACTGGACTGATTAAGGTACGTGTTCTGTTTGTAAGATTGCTTGTTTCTCCCTCTGTTGTAATATGTCAGACATTTTAGCAAGCTGTTTTAGCTTTCTAAAACGTCTTATATTTTACAACAGAGGGAGTAGTTGACTATCACTTTATATTTCAAGATCAACATGATATGTTCAAATTTTTAATGTAATTCTGTAAGGAATGAAAAGCAACCACCAGCATAATGTACTTCTGCTACTGTACTAATAAATTTGAGTCATGTACAGCTGTACTATTAGCTGGACAGTTTTTTGTGTGAAAACATAATGCGTTACATATCTTGGCAGGTTGATCGAATCCTATATACTCATCAGTTGTATATCCTCATAACTATGGTTTCGTTCCAAGGACTCTGACAACGATCCACTGGATGTTTTGGTCTTGATGCAGGTTAATCCTTCTTGACCCCTTATTTGTTGATATGTGGGATGTGCACTTACATTGTTACATCATGGTGCAGAGCGATAAATATCCTATTCCTTAACTAGATAACTATGAGACCTAATTAACCTGGTGTCTAAGAAAGTTGCCAGTCCTTTTCTACTTACAAAATCGGACTACCGCTCGAGAAAAAAGTTCTCGGACTGACACTTATATTTTTCATATTATTACCAGAAAAAGTTATTTGAGGTCACTGTATTGCATATTATGGAATCAAGTTCTGTAATCATAATTGATAATTTTATCTCACAGAAACCTGTTGTTCCTGGTTCTTTCCTCCGAGCTAGAGCAATTGGACTTATGCCCATGATTGACCAGGTATTCCTTGCTCACTATTGCTGTGGTGAAGGGAAGCAGACAACACTGCTTCACCCTCTCTTAATCTCTTACTGAGTGTAACATTTGGCTGTGATCAGGGAGAAAAGGATGACAAGATTATAGCTGTTTGTGCTGATGATCCTAAGTACCGTCACTACAATGACATCAGTGAGCTGTCTCCCCACCGCCTCCAGGAGATCAAACGTTTCTTCGAAGACTGTATCCTGCATAATCCAACTTACTGTTTCCCTCTTACATTCCATATATAGTAGAGTATCTTCTGGACGATTTACAGGCACATTTGTTCGCATCCTTAGTGGTAACTTTCAGACAAGAAGAATGAAAACAAGGAAGTTGCTGTTGATGCATTCTTACCTGCGACCACTGCTCGCGAGGCCATTCAGTACAGTTTTTGTATTGAACGATCTCTAAGATGATTTATTATTTGTTGGTTTGTTATGGGAACTGATGGTCAAGGAGGTACCATTTGGTTTACATTGACGCGCTTGTTGTTTTATTTATCTTGTAGGGACCTGTATGGGC
The DNA here is from genome assembly GCA_910589765.1 of Avena atlantica. Taxonomy (NCBI): domain Eukaryota; kingdom Viridiplantae; phylum Streptophyta; class Magnoliopsida; order Poales; family Poaceae; genus Avena; species Avena atlantica. The sequence goes on along the minus strand of OU342735.1, from coordinate 523,639,185 downwards.
AATATATTTTGCAAAGCTTAAGGCAGTAGAGGTGCCAGTGGTTGTATCATCAAATCTTCCGTTATTAGCAAGTGCGGAAGAGTTCGAGACTTTGTGTGACATACATAAATGGACAACAATGTGTACTCGTGCAGTCGTGCTTTTCGTTGTACCGACTCTGCTGATTTGCTATTTGAATAACGGATGTTTTATGCATAATTGATACTAAAATCATATCTAACAGAAAATTCGAAAATGAATTTTCGTTGCACTTGTTACCAAATTATTTGCCAATATGTCTTTCCATCTATAGATGCAGGGTGGTGCCATTTTGAATCCTGGTTATAGCTTCATTTTGAAACCTAGTTATAACATATACTCGATCAAACCATACCTCCCACCCCCACCCCAAATCAATCCTAGTTACATATAACCTATGAAAAAATTAGATTACATCTTATGGGCAATTAAGATTATGAACCATACACTAGTATAAACTTGTTACTTAGAGACAGTGCACTCAGAAAGTTTGTCTCGAATTTGAAAAATCCGTCTTTGTTTGTTACCCTCAGCTGGTTGTTACTAGACGACCGCCTCTACTAACTTTTGAAGCGGTTAGTTATCATAGTCGACCCAAAAAATGGTCCTACGAAAATAAGTCACTAAGACTCGGAGCGATGAAACAGTTATTAGTTATTGTTATAAGTCACCGCTATTTGATTGTTTGACACCTGTCCTGCCACGTGCAGTCCCCACGAGTACACCTCAGATGAATGATAATAGGAACAAACTCTAAGAGAGGTCATGAGAAAGCAATTAGAGTTCTGCATCGCCTCCTAGATCTAGATAAGGGTAAATTGAATCTGTGCAGACTCAACGATCAATTTCAGAGACAGAGTACGGAGAAACTCTTGCGTGTAGGTTTTTTTCTCTATACTCTTCTTTCTACTTGATTTCTTTTTCTAGATTTAGTCCAATCATATATAGGCGTTTGTTCATACAGTGAGTACAAGTTGCGTAGATTGTTCATACACTTCTCCAAATCTACTGTGCAAATGAGATTTTTTACTCTGCATTTTTTCCACTTTGTCTACTGTATAAATGGGGGTTTCACTGTGTTCGTTCTGAATCTTTTCTTGTATCTTTTCTTTTTTAGTGCGCAGAACCAAGCTATGGTGATGGATAACTGTCGTGTCTGCAGTCAGCCAAAGCTTAACTGTGACCATTTAAACAAGACTTTAGAGTCCTTCACCATCATTCTAAACCAGCCAAACTTTTGGCAAACTGTGGTGAGTAATTTTAGCTTCAATGTACAAAGTGGTAATGTTTATCCTTAATCATCAAAGTACCATCAGTTAATTAGCATGCCTACGTGTGAACTAAAATTATTGTTCTGGTGCTTGGTAGCTATGAATTTGAGATTTTTTGTTTGAGCAAGTTAATTAGTTAGAAACATCAATGGGCATATCTTGAAAATTTTCCTTCAGATTTTAAGAGTACTGTAAAATTATTATAACATGTGTGTTATAAAGACAACTAAATATTTTATGAGCATTGATTTTTTTTGTTTGAGCATTAGAAACATCAATCAATTGTTTTTCTGTTTCTACCATATATGCATCTCTATTTTGATATGATAAGCCACACATGACTACATGTATTTATGTTTTTTATATTCCTACTATTATATATATGATCAACATCATCATATTTATTTGGTTAGTACTAAATTTCCTACTGTTATACATATTTGGTTAGTAGTTTTCTAATTATTTTAGGAGTATTGGAAAATTATTGTATCATGTGTGTTACAAAGACAATTTAAATATTTTAGGAGTAGTGAATTTTTTTGTTCGAGCAGTTAGAAACATCAATCAATTGTTTTCTATTCCTTCCATATATGCATCTCTGTTTTGATGTGATAAGCCACACATAACTACATGCATTTATGTTTTTCCTGCTTGTATATATATTTGTTCACTAGTTTTTAATTATTTTAGGAGTATTATTTCCTTCCATATTAATTATCTGAATTCGATTTAATGGTAATTGAATTTTATAGGATTTAGGGTGCCATTTGTGGATCCCTACATTAGAGGTGTTATCTACAGGAGTGTTTTCACAGATATGCATCTGATTATCATGGAAGACATGAATGCCATTAATTTTGATATGATGAAGGATGCAAGCAGGATATCACTACAAGAAAATTTTGGCTTTGCTTTTGCACCGCTGATCTGAATGTTAGCTTGTAGCTCTAAACATATAAGCAACATGCACGATAGATTTGTGACCATTTTCTCTCTTTCGATCGATTTGATAGGTTTTTGACCTTGTACTGCAAGTGGTGCCTACATGAGCACTAGATCTATAGATAAAGTTATTCGATCTATGCTTGTAACTGGCTAGATTTAGGGAGATGTTCTGTTAGGGTACCACCGATTGGGAAAATTGGGGATTTTTGCACTATTCATCTCCTTGTTCCTCAGCCAATTATTACTTTGCATCTTGTGTGCAAAATCCCAATGGGTTGCATGTAAGCATGCATTTATGATTGATCTTGGACACACGATGCCTATTATGTGGCACTAATATTTCTTGTATTTGTTGTTTAGTTTCAGCTGATGATTAAAACTGTCACCGAATATGACCTTGGGTGGGGGGGGGGGTAAATCTGAGTACCTTGAATCGTTCATAACAAACAATGTTGTGCATTGTACTCGGTAGTACATAGTCATCTCCCCGGTGTTTGTGTGCACATCATATATGAGGCATTGAAAATTGGGGGATTATTTCACTCTTCATGTTCTTCTTATAGGTCGATGATTACTTTACATTCTGTGGCCATCCCAATAGGTTGCTTTATAGTATGTATGTTATGATTGATCTTGGACACACAATGCCTAATATGAGGCAAAGAAATTAGTTGTTCATTTATGCGACTGCCGATGATTACATACGCACCACAAGGAAATGAAAGCGATTATCCTATCGAACCTGGTTCTGCCATCTATTCAAGCTGATGGAACTTGGTTCGGTAGGATCATCGCTTCATGCTATAAATGTTGTGAACTATGAGGTAAATGTTGTAAATGATGTGAACCCATCTTGTGATGACACTTAGTACAATTCGTTCATAGAGCTGGTGTTGTAGGAACCGGATGGTGTGCACAGCAAAATTGGTTGTGCATCTCCTCTGGTCCCCTATAGCACCAGCTCTACCTTATTTGTGCTAGTTATTCTGAAGCTGGGCATTGGTTAGTTCATTGTGTTTTTCTTCCTTCGGCCGATGATTACTAAGTAGAACAATGAAATACAAGGGGACCCCCTTCATGAACAAACTTGTGAGCTAACCAAATTCATTGTTCAATTATGTTGCTCATGAGGAGAATCTCTTTGCATATATGCCATTGTATATGAGGCCATTTTGATTGTTCATGTCTGATCACCATAATGGATGTGCTTACATGTGTTGATTCTTTTTGTAGTGCTCGAAGATGCTAATTGGAGGTGCTCTCCCCACCAATGGAAGAGCATGCTCCAGGAATGTTGGTGTGGGTAGTGCCACCAAGAGGGCCAACGATGGTGGTGAGGGCAGCGGCGCCAAGAGGACGAGGGGTCGGCACCAGATGCTGAGGACAATCATGCTCAAGACGAACACCAGATGCAGCTAGATGGTGAAGCTCTGGGATGTTAGCGGCAGGATTTGCCTTGACCAGGGGTGGGCTGGCTTTGCCATTGCCCACCAGATGAAGATCGGATATCATGACCTTTAAGATGATAAAGGGTGACCTGTTCAAGGCCACCATCTTCGACTACTCCATGACTGAAGTGATGAAGAAGTGACTGCAGCATGATCTAGCCCTTGCTATGATCGACTAGTGAAATTTACTGTGAAGTTTGTCTGTTTTTGTTTGATGTGAACTTTCTCTATATGTCGTGTGGTTGCCTTGCTACAATGTTTATGTCATGTGCATATTAGTGTGTACTTGCTGTGGTTTAGCCTTACTTGTGATGTCTGGTAAGCTCACCATCTGGGAAACGGTTACCAGACCACACAAGAATGCTGAAACAAACACGCGCAATCCTTTCTCCGAGGCCTAATACAACCCACCAAATAGCCCACCAAACAACAGGGACTCATTTCTACCTAATTCTCGAATAGTGTCAATGCGGGCTATCAAATAACTGGGAGTCCCAGAGGTTGATTCGCGCGTGCAAGTTGCATGCGTGGGGAGAAACTCGCACCGGAACCAAATACGCCATAAATGATCTCTGTCCTCCAGGATTTACGAGTCACACAGATCACAACAAGGACCAGAGTCCTGATACGTCCAAAACATATCTACTTTCCCAAACACTTTTGCTATTATTTCTCCTCTAATTTATGTGATTTGGATACAACTAACACAGACTGACGCTGTTTTCAGCATAATTTCTTTGGTGGCTCGTTTTTGTGCAGAAAATCAACTTTCAGGAAAAATCCCAGAAAATATGCCGAAAATCCTATTTTCCCAGAAGACTCACGGAGCCAGAAGACGGAGAGGAGAAGAGGCCAGAAGGACCCACACCACCCCTAGGCGTGGGCTCGGCTAGGCCGCGCCAGGGCATGGTGTGGCCGCCTCAGACTCCGCCTCAACCTCTCCTTTCGCCTACATATACCCTCTGACCTAAAAACACGGGGGATTCGGAAATTTCCAGAGAAGAGTTTCGCTGCGCCGCCACCACCAGAAACCGCGATTCGGAACCAGAAACTCCGTTCTGGCACCCTGCCGGGACGGGGAATTGGAGGAGATCATCGCCATCATCATCACCAACGCCTCTCCATCAACCATCCATGATTCCCCCCATCCATGTGTGAGTAACTCCCCTCACTAGGCTATGGGGATGGTAGGGATTGGATGAGATCACTCATGTAATTTCATAAGATTGTTAGGGCATGGTGCCTAGTATCTATTGTTAGTGTTTTTTAACATTGTTGCAACTTGTTGTGCTTAATCCTTATCACTGGGTCCCGAGTGCCATGATCTTAGATCTGAACATGTTATTGATTCATGATGATATTATTGTTTGTGATCTTACATGCAAGTTGTGTAGACATATCGTTGTCCGGAACCCGAGGCCCCAAAGTGATAGCATTTGGGATAACCGGAGGGGATGGCTGTGATGTGAGGATCATGTGTGTTCACGAAGTGTTAATGCTTTGATCCGGTGCTCTATTAAAAGGAGCACCTTAATTGCCAGTAGATTCCCTTGAGGCCCCGCTGCAAACGGGCTGGCAGGACAAAAGATGTTGTGCATGTTCTCATTGCGAGCACGCATGACTATATACGGAACACATGCCTATGGTTATTTAGTACTTGGATGATTTATCTTCTTTATCTGCAAATGCCCTTGCCTTGATTGTTACATGAATTGTCTTGTCCATGCAACATCCGTCCATCCATCCCTATGCCTACCGCACTTTAATCCTGTTGTTTACTACAATTGTTACTACTGTCCTTATTTTACTACTACTGTTATTTTGCTACTACTACTACAAACTATTGCTACTGATAAATTATTGCGAGCAAGATTGTTTCCAGGTGCATCTGAATTGACAACTCATCTGTTAAGGCTTATAAATATTCTTTGGCTCCCCTTGTGTCGAATCAATAAATTTTGGCTTTAATTTCCTCGAAGACTGTTGTGATCCCCTATAATTGTGGGTAATCGAGACTATTTTCTGGCACCGTTGCCGGGGAGCATAGCTTTATTTATAAGTTCACTTGGAATTATTATTGTTCGTTGCTATCCATTCATCATGGGTAAAACTCGCGATGGAAAATTTCCTATATTACCATCCACTACAAGAAGAGGTACAATTCTGAACACCTATGTTTCTCTTGATTCACCGTTTGTAATGAGTAATCTTCTTACACCACCACCACATAGACATGTTACACATACTGATACTTCTGCTGAATCTGAAAATGCTTCTGATAATTATGATGCTACTTCTACTGTGCTTGATGAGAGTGGTTCATTAGGTCCTTTCCTAGATGATACAATTGCTAGAACTATAATGGGAAACACTGAAACTCCTAATGAAGATATTGCTACACCTGTTAGTTCACCTGAGTCTAGAGAGTATCCTAGCTATGATCTTGAAGACGGTTATATTGAAATGGCTGATGAATTTATTGAGGAATGTCAAAACACTCGTAGTGCAAGTGCTATTAAGAGTCTTCTTGAGAGACATACTGTTAGACCTAAATTATCTCCTGATGCTAAGTTTGCCACATCTCCCATAAACATTAAAGATAAGGATTACGATTTCTCTCTTGATTTATCTTATATAACCATTGTTGGAAAGAACCTTTTTGTGGGACCGAAAATGAAAGTGCTGTGGCACATATGCAAGAGCTCTCTATTTTGAGTGGCTTATTTTCTGATGATATTAAGAAACACACTTACTTTGTTGCTAAAATTTTCCCTTTTTCATTGAAAGGTGAAGCTAAATCTTGGTTTAATAATCTATCTCCTAGATCTATTGATAGTCCAGTTGGTTTGTTTAATACTTTCTTTCAGAAATATTTCCCTCCTAGTGCTCACCATGCTATTTTGCAGGAACTCTTTGATTTTAAGCAGGGAGAAGAAGATAAATTGCCTGAATCATGGGCAAGGTTTTTTGCTTTAATTAAAGCATGGCCTGGATATCCAGTACCTAAAAACGAACTTCTTGATATATATTATAATGGACTAACTGATGAATCTAGGACATAACTGGATAGTTGTGCTGGTTGTGTTTTTAGGAAAAGAACTCCCGATGAAGCAAAGGAATTAATGGCTAAAATAAGCAAAATTATGATGATTGGACTACACCTGAGCCAACTGTGCCTAAGCCAACCCCAACACCAACACCAAAGAAGAGGGGAATGATTGAACTAAATGATTAAGTGATGAAGGAAGCCAAGAAATGTCTTAAGGAGAAGGGTATTAAATCTGAAGATGTGAAGAATTTACCTCCTATAGAATAATTATATAAGACAATCTCTCACTCATCCACTATTGAGGTACATTCTCTCCAACATTTTGATGATGGTGATATTCCTTACTCTAAACCCCTTGATCAATGCTTAGAAGAATTTGATATTTATGTTGTTAAGTAACATAACTTTAATATGAGAGTTCAAAATCATTTAATGGAAAACTCTAGAGCTATTAATAAGTTGCAAGATATTGTGGAGAGAACCTCCAATGATATTAAAATGCTTGTTAAACATTTCCAAATGTTTCAAACTCAAATTGATCAGATTACTAAGGTGTAAAAAGATCTGCTAGTTAATGCTTCTAGAGAAAAACATGCTTATGAAATTAGAACTATAAGTGGTGCTTCTACTCAGGATCCTCTATATCCTAAAGGACATCCTAAAAGAATTGAACAAGATTCTCAACAAGCTAAAAATTGTGGTACTTCTTCTAAGAAAAAGAAGAAGAGACATAAAACAGCTATAGAATCTTCTGAACCTGCTAAAGATCCTAATAGTATATCTGTATCTGATGTTGAAACTGAAAGTGGTCATGATAAAAATGATGCTCCCGATAAAGAATAAATTGAAGAAGAACCTAAAAGGCACACTAAGAATACTAAGTACACTAAGGAAGATTTTGTTGCTAATAAACATGGTAGTGAAAGAGAGCCTTGGATGCAAAAACCAATGCCTTTTACTGATAAGAAACACAAGTCAAAGGAAGAAGAACACTATAACAAGGTTTGTGAGTAGATGAAACATTTGTTTTTGCAAATTCCTTTGACTGTTAATTGCCTCCTTATTCAAAGTATATGAAGGATATTGTTTCTAATAAAAGGAAGATTCTTAATGAGGAAAATTCCACTTTGCTTGCTAATTATTCGTTCAATGGTAAGGTTCCAAAGAAACTTGGAGATCCAGGTATCCCAAATATTCCTTGAACTATCAAAAATAATTATGTTAGAACTGCTTTGTGTGATTTGGGAGCAGGAGTTAGTGTTATACCTTTTTCCCTGTACAAGAGACTTAACCTGAAAAAATTGATACCAACTGACATATCTTTGCAAATGGCTGATAAGTCTATTACTATTCATGTTGGTGTATGTGAGGATGTTCCTGTTCAAGTGGCTCATAATTGTTTGATATTAACTGACTTTGTTGTGCTTGAAATGCCTGAAGATGATAATATATCCATTATTCTTGGGAGACCTTTTCTTAATACTGCAGGTGCTGTCATTGATTGCAATCAAGGAAAAGTAACTTTTAATGTTAATGACAAGGAGCATACTGTTTATTTCCCCAAGAAGATTGATAAGAAATATGACCTAAATTTAATTGAAAATATTGAGGGCATCAAAGTTGGAGAAATATATTGTCCCATACCACAAGAAGATTATGAAAATATTATGATTGGGACTATTGCCATCAAGGTTGAGCTAACATAATCATTTAGTGAAATGCAAAGTTTTGCTTCATATAAAATTGTTTTGGTAACAATACCTAATAAACCTTGTTAATAAAGGGATTTTGATGAAAAAAACAATGTTTTCACCATGATTATATTTGTTTACTCTTATTTTCTCTATTTCAATTTTTTCTTTCACCTTGCTCATCTTTGTATTGCTAGTTGCTTGCATATTTGAGTGTACTAGAACTTTTGAGGTTTAATTTTGATTTGTTTTTCCATCGTTCCAAAATCATTTTGTCTGCGAGAAAATCATTTACCAATTCCTGAAAATTGCTCGAAAATAAAGTTTCTCAAAAAAATTCAGAAAATTCATAATAATTTTTTACATAAAAAGGACAGAGAGGCACCTGGAGTGACCCAGGGGGGCCCACCAGGCAGGCACACCACCTGGTGGCGCGGCCAGCCCAGGGGCACGCCTGGCCATGGTGTGGGCCACCCCTGGCCCTCCACTTACCCAGCCACCAACCATTGCACTCTCTCTCCCGAGAAAATACCAAAAAATTTCTCAAACTCGCGTTCTTGTTGTTCTTCACCGCGATTTCCGATCTCCTTTCTCAGCCACTCTTTGCTACTGATTTTTGGAGCATTTGTTCTCCGGTTTGTGAATCCTCCGCTTGTCCAAGTAGATTTTTGATTAGTGGATTATACCTTGAGTATTTTTCTACTATAGGTGACAGGTTATGTGAGTTTGCATGCTTGTTCTATGCTTAGAGAAATTATTTTGATGCATGTTTAGTCTTCTCGCAAGTCCCTATAGTAGTTCCCTTCATTTAGTAGCTTTGATTTTTTTTGTGATGTTTGTCTAATTTTTTTAGAAAAGAGCGAAATGGAAAAACATACTTTTGGAGAATTATTTGAAAGAGACACACCAAGGGTGGCAAGGACTTCGAGATCAACTTATCGATTTAGTCCATCATATAATGAAGACCTTATTGCGCCGCACTTTGGTAATAAGGGAGATGCGCGTCCATCTACCTTCCCTTGTTATGATTTTTTGAGAGCTGCGGGGATCCTCGATGAATTCTTGCTTCTTGTTCAAAGGGTTGGTCTAACCGCTTACATGCATGGTGAGAGTGAGCAATATTCTTTGCCCACCAATTTTTTTGTTGTGAGCTTCACTTTTACTAACACTTCCTATAGGACAACTATTTCATTCAAAATCTATGATATGCCTATTAGCATGAGCTTGGAAAGATTTTGTAGCATTATAGATATTGGCATGGCTGGGACGGCAAAGAAGATCCAAAGTCGACCCACTGACTTGTTGGATCTCTACCGAGGTGTAACAAATGATGATGACTATATAGCCGAGCGTGGCAAGATAAGACACATTCAGCTCCCAGCTCTTAGATACTTTGCTTACTATCTAGATACTAGCATACTTGGTAGGAAGAACAATAGTAATATTTTTAATTATCATTTAGCTTTTCTTGCTTCTACGCTTAATAATGAAACAAAGTATAATCTCGGTTCTCTCATTGCTCGTCGCCTAGCTGCTAGAGGACTCATTTATGGGGGTATTATTGTTGCGTGCATGGTTGCTGCTTTGGACATTTCTATTGATTCTAATGATAAAGTGCTGGCCCCAAAGAAGCTTGATCTTGCGGCTATGAAAGCACATCACTTTGTTACTGCTAATTCTCGTATAGAGAGTTTAGTTTACATGATGTTGTTTACTGACGGAGATGAGAGGGAAATTTCCTTGCCACAACTTACTTTGTTCAGTATTTGCAGGAAGCCATGGTCGCGTTCCAAGGAGGAGTTTGATGAGCAGCTCCACTTTCTTGGTTTCCACAAGCAGTACCAGGAGGGGGACGTGCCCTCTTATGACTACTCTGTGCACTACGCCGGGGCGTCCTCGAGTTCGTATCAGGACGAAGGTACTTCTTCGCCATATTATGGAGGCGCCACTTCTTGGCCAGCTTGGGATTGATATCCACTTAGGCCAAAAGCCTAAGCTTGGGGGAGGTATACCGATATCATACTCATCTACATATTATATTCTGTCGGTACTTTATATATCCATGTTTTGCTTCTTTCTTTCTTTTTCGTTTTTGTTCTTGTTTTGTTTCTGCTTTCCAAAACAGAAAAAGACAAAAAAAACCGTTGTTTTGCTTCGTTTGCTTCTTTAGCTTTGGTTTGATTCACCCTTTTTAGATTCGGTTCGTTATTTGAAAATACAAAAAGATTTTGCTTTGTTTGCTTTTTCCTTCAGTTCTTGTCTTAAAAAATCAGAAACCCAAAAATATTTGTTGTTCTTCTCTGGTTTTGTAAAGTTCCTTGTAGGATTCAGCAGTCCTTAGTGACTCCTTTGAAGTTTGGTTTTCATATTATTATTCAAGCCACACAAGTGAAAGACAATAATGACGATTCATGACAATTCGAGGTGTGGTAAGAGGCTGGTATGAACTCTATTTGTTTTCATTTTTGTACGTATACTCATCCAAGTGGGCATGCTTAGTTTGTTCATGTAAGGTGTATGTTATTTAATAAATGCTTAGTAGTTCTTGCTCTCTTATGATTAGTTTCAATCTATAATAATTTGTAGCATGTCATATAAATATTTGCTTGCATTGTTCTATTCATAACATGGTATGACATTGTGGTATCCTCCTCTAAATGTTTTATTTGAATTGACTTGGCACATGCTCACGCATGCATATGACTAAACAAAAAGTCAGTTAAGCCTTAATGATTTATTTTGCCTCAGAGTTCTTGTGTCACTTTTATTCCATTGTCAATTTTGTTTTGTCGCAAGCATGATTATGACAATTACTGCTCTCTCGATTGTCGCTCCCTTTCTATTGCTAGCCTTCACCTGTACTGAGTATGAGCTCTACTCGTGCATCCAATTCCCCAAAACCAAAGTTGTCAAAAAGTGTCCACCTTATCTACCTATTAGCATCATTGCTATTCCTTACATACTTATTATGCCTTGTTTTCTTCCAAATAAAAATGTTTGCTTGTTATGCGAAAATTAGTTAGTAAAGCTCTCACGAACTTGATGGCACATTTTATTTCTTGCACTTAATAAACCTGAACCATTGTGATCATCTATGTATTTATATGCTTGCAAATTATAAGTTGGGAGTTAGCAGAATCATGCTTACATGAGGAACGCTTTCGACATTGTATATATCTATTCAGTTGATATCATATTCTTTTGTTTATGGATGCCGACGGTGTGAAATAAAAGGGGAGCTTGTAAGTCCATGGAGTTTGTATATATGTTAGATAAACTACTGGCGGCTAGACTAAGCCATGCCTAATCATGGTGGAAACTTGCAGCATAACCATAATGAGCATTCTATGAAGCATCTTCGATAAAAAAAGAAAAAAATAGAAAACCATGCTCATGGTAAACAAAAAGATCGCTAAGATGCACATTGTCTGTTGCCTTGTCATTTTGATATGGGATAGCTACTGTGTCATGGGGAAAGGGGTACCCCGTTGGCGGTTCTCTATGATACACATATACTTACAATGACAAGAACTTACCTATAACTAAAGTTGAGTAGCATGAGGAAGGTACTCATACTCAAGGGGCATGAGATTTTCAGCTTATTATTTGTCAAACATATAACTCATATTTGCTTTCACTTTAACCTTAACCACTTAAAGATGCTTATGATAGGGCAATGAGAGCTCAAAGCTAATGAGTACCATACTTTCAATATTTAGAAGACTTTCAAACTTTTTAATCTTTTCTTTTACTTTTATGTCGAGTCGCCATTTGTTCTATGAGCACCTTCCCGAGAGCATAGCTGTCATTCTTAGTGTAATGTGCTTGTCCCAGAACACGGTTGATTGTGGCATAATTTTGACGCTTGTATCTTTGATATTTTTACTTCTAGTATTCACTTTAACTTCAAAGGTGTCTTGGCATTTATATTTTGTCCCAAAAAGAAAGGCAAGCGAGATACCACTTTATCATATCTTCTTATGAGCATTACAATCTTGCATATGCTTATGTTTCATGTTGCCTATTATTATTGTGTTGGAATCTCTTCATAGCTTGCATGACTATTAGTACACTTATTTGCATACTCCTTATTATGAATTACCTAAGTATTTGCTCATATGCTGAGAATATATACATCTTATGAAGAAAATATGTTCGTGAAAGTTTATTTTATCGCACTCAGTTTTCAACTAAATTGCTTGAGGAGAAGCAATAAGTTAAGATTGGGGGAGTTGATACGTCCAAAACGTATCTACTTTCCCGAACACTTTTCCAATTGTTTCTTCTCTAATTTATGTGATTTGGATACAACTAACACGAACTGACGCTATTTTCAGCAGAATTGCTTTGGTGTCTCGTTTTTGTGGAGAAAATCAACTTTCAGGAAAAATCCCAGAAAATATGCCGAAAATCCTATTTTCCCAGAAAACTCACGGAGCCAGAAGACGGAGGGGAGAAGAGGCCAGAAGGGCCAACACCACCCCTAGGCGTGGGCCAGGCCTGGACGCGCCAGGGCATGGTGTGGCCGCCTCGGACTCCGCCTCGACCTATCATTTTGCCTACATATGCCCTCTGACCTAAAAACACCGGGGGTTTTACAATTTCCAGAGAAGAGTTCCGCTACGCCGCCACCACCAGAAACCGCGATTCGGAACCAGAAACTCTGTTCTAGATCTGAACATGTTATTGATTTATGATGATATTATTGTTTGTGATCTTACATGCAAGTTGTGTACACATATCATTGTCCGGAACCCGATCCCCCAAAGTGATAGCAATTGGGATAACCGGAGGGGATAGCTGTGATGTGAGATCATGTATGTTCACGGAGTATTAATGCTTTGCTCGAGTGCTCTATTAAAAGGAGCACCTTAATTGCCAGTAGATTCCCTTGAGGCCCCGCTGCAAACGGACTTGTAGGACAAAAGATGTTGTGCAAGTTCTCATTGCGAGCACGCATGACTATATACAGAACACATGCCTATGGTTATTTAGTACTTGGATGCTTTATCTCCATTATCCGCAAATGTCCTTGCCTTGATTGTTACATTAATTGTCTTGTCCATGCAAAGCCCGTCCATCCATCTCTATGCCTACCGCACTTTAATCCTGCCGTTTACTACAATTGTTACTATTGTCCTTATTTTACTACTATTGTTGTTTTGCTACTGCTACAAAACTATTGCTACTAATAAATTATTGCGAGCAAGACTGTTTCCAGGTGCAGCTGAATTGACAACTCATCTGTTAAGGCTTATAAATATTCTTTGGCTCCTCTTGTTTTGAATCAATAAATTTGGGCTTTACTTGTAGGGGTTCATAGCATGGAAAACAAAAAAATTCTACCGCATGAACACACACAAGACAAAATCTATCTACTAGATTGTAGCAATGAATCGATAGTGTACTCACCCTCCAAGATTCCAAAGCGGTCAACGAGAGCAGATTCTCGTGGGTGATATAGTCGTACACTTGCCGATCTCAAGATCATGTAGACGATCCTTCAGAAACTGCGTTCCGGCAGCGCTCCTGCAGTCGGTCACGCGTTCAGTACTCGATGAATACCTTCCTATCCCTTGTTCTAGCAGGCATCAGAGGTTGTATTTCTCTCCTCGCGATTCTGGCACATGATGGCATGGTGTCGGAGTTAGAGGGGAAATCCCGTAGGGCTTCGACTTAAGCCGGAGCGAGTTATGGTGGAGTAGTAGGGTTCCCCGACGTCTAGGGTTTAGAAGCCGGAGAAGAGGAGGTGGTCGGCGGTGACTAGGGCGTCAGCGACTTGGTGCGGCGGTAGCGCAGCAGCGGCGGCTTGGTGGGGTTGGGTTGGTTGTGGTATTGGGGGGCACCTCTTGCTAGCAAATAAATCATATGCACAAGTGAGTGTCGAAAGTTTAACTAGGAAAGTGAAATAAATCTTTTTGGTTTCTCTCTTATTGAGAGATGATAACTTTTTGCTCTTGTTCCTTTAATAAGTTAAGATTACGCAAGTTTGCACCAAGAACATTTAATTTAAGAACAACTCATCTACTCCCATGTCAAAATTTCAAGACTCTCAAAACAACCTTTTTCCTGGACACAAAGATTATGCATGATAGATCAAACACAAAGGATATGATATAGAGAAGGAGCTGGAAAATCCTGGACACTCACGAATGTGAACTTTTTGCTGCAAAAGAGAGGGAGTACTGGAAACATTTATTCTTTACATGTTCCTTTAGTTCCAGAGTTTGGAACTATTTACAGATTCAATGGAGAGATCGAGCTTTATTGGACAGTTTCAGTTCGGCTGCAAAATCTTTTAATGGTCCTTGTTTCACTGAAATCACAATCTTACCATGTTGGAATATATGGAAGCAAAGGAATGGATGGATTTTCAAAAGCATTAAGCCAACCTTTAGAGGCTGGAAGGCTGGGCTCTTGTATGATATCTCCCTATTGGCATATAGGCTTAAGAAGTAAAAAAAGGTCTCTCTGTCATTATGGATTGACATGTTGCTCTAATTCATGTAAATAGCTCTGTACATATTTTTTATTTTCTTTTTTCCTTTTCCTTGTTGGACTATGTTTCTTTGCTTTTGATTCATGTAAATAGCTCTGTACCGTATTCAGGGGACATAGGATAGTTGTCATCATTCTCTTCTTCTTTGCTGTCTTCCATCATAACCCCTCTTTCTCCGTGCTTGGTCCAACAATTATAGCCATACATGAAACCGGACCAAAACAGATGGCCGTGAAGAACTCTTGAGGAAGAGTATTCCTTCTGATTTCGACAATCACCACTACGGCGGAGCTTATCGAAGATTTCTTAGGATCCCGTCCTTTGACATCTTCTAGGATCTCACCATAGAGGCACTCCCTAATTTAATTTATTAGCGCATGTTCATGTTTTTGGTTCTTACTTGTTTCAACTATCGATGATTAAAATGCTAGGGCGCCACTATATATATGTGTGTGTGTGCCTTCATTTAGGATGTGACCTTGGGAGTGGTGTCGGCGAGCCTTGTGATATGCACAAAGACATATACTGGGCATCCTACTTGGCTCGCTGACTCCATCCCTATGATTTTTGTGTTCAACATAAGTATGAGGCCCTATAATGCTTGATCTTCATAGTTTTGGTTCTTATTTTTGTTGCAATGGATTTTTGTGACGGCATGTAGAAGAAAAAGGATATTTTGTTGCTGGACGGTGGCATGATGCATCTGTGAATCAAATGAATTTCGAGACACTATGTGCAATACCAAGATATATATATATAGGATGAACTCGTGTATCTCTGTGCTTCTATGAATCAAATGAATTCGAGGACTATATGTGCCAAACCAGATATATACATAGAATCCACACATTGAAAATGATATTTTTCATGGACTTCATTACATTAATACAAGATATATAGAATCCAAATTAATACAAGTTCACATTTCATGTTAACTATTGCAAAAATTACTACCTAACTAATAAACCCACAAATCCCTCCATTTCTAGAGCATGAAATGAGCTAAACTAGCAATGAAAGATAAAAGTATGAAGTTGCTAACCTTTTAGAACCCTTAGATAGACGTGGAGCCGAAAAATCTTGACAAAAATGGCATGAACTCGAGCTTGAGGGAAGAAATCAGAGTGAGACGCCAATGCCAGCTTGAAATGGCTCGGGCTGGGAGGAAGAATATATAGTCAGGACAATAGTCCCGGTTTGTTACACGAACCGGGACTAATAGTCCATATTTAGTCCCGGTTCATGTAACAAACCGAGACTAATGCCCGACTGCAGGCCCTGTCCGCGCCAGACCCTTTAGTCCCGGTTTTTTACACGAACTGGGACTAAAGGTCCTCTTCGAATCGGGACTAGTGGCTGTTGGAGATATGCCCTAGAGGCAATAATAAATATAGTTATTATTATATCTTTGTGTTTATGATAAATGTTTACATTCATGCTATAATAGTATTAACAAGGAAACATTAATACTTGTGTGATTTGTAAACTTAATTTGAAGTCCCTAGTATAGCCTCTATACTTCACTAGCTTGTTGGTTGATTAATGATTGTGGTTTCCCTATCATGAACATTGAGATGTTATCAACAACAAGATCATATAGTTAGGAGAATGATATGGTGGACATACTCCTATAGATAAGCATAGCATAAAGATCAAGTCATTTCAATAGTTCAATTGCTATATGCTTTCTGATACATAGTAACCTAATTCCTTCGACCATGAGATCATGCATATCACCTTTACCGGATGGATGCTTTGATGACATCAAACACCACACCTTAACTGGGTGGCTATAAAGGTGGCATTGAGTGTTCGGAAAGTATTGGTTGAAACACATGGATCAAGAGTGAGATTTGTCCATCCATATGACAGATAGATATACTCTGGGCCCTCTCGGTGGAATGTCATCCAATTATCTCGATCATGTCCTTATCGGTAACGAGGTTGAACTAGGTATGCAGAGATACCGACGATCATAACCTTGGATAAGTAAACTATCGTGAGACAAAGGGAAATTGGTATCGTATGTAAGTGGTTCATTCGATCGCAAAGTAATCGTAGAAATATGTGGGAGCCATATGAATTTCCAGATTCCTCTATTGGTTATTGTTCGGAGAAGTGTCTCGATCATGTCCGCATACTTCACGAACCGTAGGGAGACACACTTAAGGATTCGACGTTGTTTGAGTAGTTATGGTGTTATGAGAAAGAGACCGAATGTTGTTCGGAGTCTCGGATGGGATCCGGGATATCACGAGGTGATCCGGAATGGTCCGGAGAATAAGATTCATATAAGAAAAGTCCCGTTTCGGAGTTCGGGAATGATTCCGGTGTTTTCATCGGGAATGTTCTAGAAGGTTTCGGATTGTCCGGCACTCCGGGGGGGAGGGTACATGAATGTGTCATTGAATGATTGCATCATGTACTAAGTGTTCTTGCTGTTCCAAAACTGAAAAGTCAAATTGCCAGTTTGAAAGTCAAACGGCTAAAACAGGAAACTGTGGAAAACGGGAAACTGTGGAAAACAGGAAACTGTGGGAAACAAGCAAGAGGAGGTTGAAACCAACTTGGAGGAGGAGTTCCTCTCCTCCAAGCCGGCGGCCAGCCCTAGGCCGAGTTGGGGAGGGACTCCCCTCCCTCCCTGGCGCGCCAAGCCCCTCCACCTATAAAAGGAGGGGCAGGGCCTCCTCCTTGAGACACACAAGTTTCTACCTCTAATCTCCGGTTTAGAGCCGTTTTGGTTTAGAGCTTCTAATTGCTTTAGCCTGCGGTTTAGAGCCTTCTAATTGGTGTGTCTAATCTCTATACCACTAATAGCCCTCTCTCATACTCCACCATACTCGCTCCGGCTTAAGGCGAAGCCCTGCGGGATTTCCCCTCTACTTCCGGTACCACGCCGTTGTGCTGCCGGAATCGCGAGGAGAGTGCTACAACCTCCGTTGCCTGCTGGAACAAGGGAGAGGAAGGTCTTCGTCGAGTACCGAACGTGTGACCGACTGCGGAAGCGCTGCCGGAACGCAGCGCCGGAAGGATCGTCCACACGATCTTGAGATCGGAAAGAGTACGACTACATCACCCACGAGAATCCGCTCTCGTTAAACACTTTGGAATCTTCGAGGGTAAGTTATTCCATCGACTCGTTGCTACAATCTAGTAGATAGATCTTGGCTTGTTTGTTTGTATGCGATAGAAATTTTTTGTTTTCCATGCTACAAACCCCTACAGTGGTATCAGAGCCGTGTCTATATGTAGATCTGTTGCACGAGTAGAACACAATGGTCATTGTGGGCGTTGATGCTTTTATTGTCGATTGCTTTTTGTGTACTTTGCATCTTGCGGTATGTTGGGATGAAGCGGCCCGGGCTAACCTTACATGACATCGTTCATGAGACTTGCTCCACGCTTAACATGCAACTTGTATTGCATAAGTGGCTTTGCGGGTGCCTGTTTCTCCTAGCATAGTTAAGATCCAATTTACAACGGGTAATCAACAATGCTAGTATCAATGTTGTGGTTCTTGTTCGTAAGTTAGAACGACACTTATTGAAAGCCCCAAACCACGTAAAAGATGCAAAGAAAGTAGAGGCGTTTAAGTTTGTTTTGCAGGGGTGTGCAGTGATGTGATATGGCCATGATTGTGATTATATTTGATGTATGCAATGTTCCTTATTGTAAGTTGGCAACCGGCAGGAGCCATATGGTTGTCTTTAATTTATGTTAAGACTCGCGTATCTATTCAAAGTAGTTGTAATAGTTGAAGCCGGTGGACGACAACCATGGTGAAGCGTCATTGACCTTGATGCAATGCCGGTGATGATGGAGATCATGTTCGTGCTTGAAGATGGAGATCGGAAGCACAAAGAAGAAAGGCCATATCATATCACATATTATGAATTGCATGTGATGTTAATCCTTTATGCATCTTGTATTGCTTAGTAGACGACGGTAGCATTATAAGATGATCCCTCATGCACATGAATTTCAAATCATAAAGTGTTCACCCTTAGTTAGCACCGTTGCTAAAGCTTGTTGTTTCGAAGCACCACGTGATGATCGGGTGTGTTAGATTCTGCAAGTGTATACAACGTGAGCAAGCCAGATTTGCTCATGCAGAAACTAAGGTTTGATCTTGACGAGCCTAGCATGTACAGACATGGTCTCGGAACACGGATTACCGAAAGGTAAAGCATGAATCGTATAGTAGATATGATGAACATGACGATTGTTCGCCATTGAAACTATATCAACTCTCGTGATGATCGGTGTTGATGTAGTGGATTTGGTTCGTGTGATCACTAAAACAATGTGAGGGATGTTGTTTTGAGTGGGAGTTCACCTAGTTTAATTTCATTAATTAATTTGAACTCAATTTGTCATAAACTTAGTCTAAACTATTGCAAATATGTTGTAGATCAATGGCAGCCCCTACCATCAATTTTAATGCGTTCCTAGAGAAAGAAAAGTTGAAAAACAATGGAAGCAACTTCACGGATTGGTTCCGCAATTTGAGGATTGTCCTCACAGCTGGTAATTTGACCTATGTGCTGGATGCACCGCTGGGTGACCCACCTGCAGCTGATGCTCCCGATGAAGTAAAGAATGTTTACCTCGCTCGGAAGAATCAGTACTCCATAGTTCAGTGTGCTATCTTGTATGGTTTAGAATCGGAGCTTCAGAAAAGGTTTGAAGAGTCAGACCCATATGATATTGTCGAGGATCTCAAATTGATTTTTGAGACTCATGCGGCAATTGAAAGGTATGAGGCTTCTGAAAAGTTCTTTAACTGCAAGATGGAAGAGGGCAGCTCCGTTAGTGAGCATGTGCTTAAGATGTCTGGGCACGCAAACAAACTTCAAAGCTTGGGTATAGTGATTCCTAATGCTTTGGGGATTTACCGTGTCCTCCAGTCACTGCCACCAAGTTACAGGAACTTTGTGATGAACTACAACATGCAGAACATAAACAAAGAGTTGCCAGAACTGTTTGCTATGTTAAAATCTGCAGAAGTGGAGATCAAGAAAGAGCACCAAGTGTTGATGGTCAATAAGACCACCAAACTCAAGAAAGGCAAGTCTAAGAAAAAGGGACACTTCAAGAAGGGTGGTAAGAAAGTTACCATGCCGGCGAAGAAGACCAAGGCTGGACCCAAGCCTGAAACTGAGTGCTTTTACTGCAAGGGAGAAGGTCACTGGAAGCGGAATTGCCCAAAGTACTTGGCGGATCTGAAGAATTATATTTGTAACTCGAAACAGGTGCTGCAGAATAAACGGAAGCTAGCGAAGAACGAGGTGACGATGCGCGTGGGAAACGGATCAAAGGTTGATGTAATCGTGGTCGGCACGCTACCTCTTCATCTACCATCGGGATTAGTTTTATACTTAAATAATTGTTATTTGGTGCCTGCGTTGAGCATGAACATTATATCGGGATCTTGTTTATTGCGAGACAGTTACTTGTTTAAGTCAGAGAATAATGGTTGTTCGATTTATATGAGTAATATGTTTTATGCACATGCAACTTTGATAGATGGTCTATTCTTATTGAATCTCGATAGTGGAAATACACATATCAACAACATTGAGGCTAAACGTTTGAAATCAAGCGATAATTTGACCTATATGTGGCACTGTCGTCTTGGTCACATTGGAGTGAAGCGTATGAAGAAACTCCATTCCGATGGACTTCTTGAATCACTTGATTTTGAATCACTTGAAAGATGCGAAGCATGTCTGATGGGAAAAATGACTAAGACTCCATTTTCTGGTATGATGGAGCGAGCTACGGACTTATTGGAAATCATACATACCGATGTGTGTGGTCCAATGAGTGTAGCATCGCGTGGTGGTTATCGTTATGTTCTTACCTTCACGGATGACTTGAGTAGATATGGGTATATCTATTTCATGAAACATAAGTCCGAAACTTTCGAGAAGTTTAAGGAGTTTCAAAGTGAGGTAGAGAATCAACGTAACAAGAAGATTAAATTTCTACGTTCTGATCGTGGAGGTGAATATCTAAGTTACGAGTTTGGCGAGCATTTAAAGAAGTGCGGAATACTTTCACAATTGACACCGCCGGGAACACCACAGCGTAATGGTGTGTCTGAACGCCGTAATCGAACTCTCTTAGATATGGTTCGTTCTATGATGTCACTTACAGATTTACCGCTATCATTTTGGGGTTATGCATTAGAAACAGCCGCATTCACTTTAAATAGGGCACCGTCTAAATCCGTTGAAACGACACCGTATGAGTTATGGTTTGGGAAGAAACCTAAATTGTCGTTCCTTAAAGTTTGGGGATGCGAAGCCTATGTAAAGAAGTTACAGCCGGACAATCTTGAACCCAAAGCGGAGAAATGCGTCTTCATAGGATACCCGAAGGAAACTATTGGGTATACCTTCTATCATAGATCCGAAGGCAAAATCTTCGTTGCCAAGAATGGATCCTTTCTAGAGAAGGAATTTCTCTCGAAAGAAGTGACTCGAAGGAAAGTAGAACTCGACGAGGTTGTCGAACCTTCTCTCGAAATTGCGAGTAGCGCAGCACCGGAAGAAGTTCATGTGGTGCCTTCACCAATTAGAGAGGAAGCTAATGATGATGATCATGAAACTTCGGTTGAAGTTGCTACAGAGCCTCGGAGGTCAACGAGAACTCGTACCACTCCAGATTGGTATGATCCCGTTATGAGTGTCATGTTGGTGGACAACACCGATGACCCCGAGACATATGAGGAAGCGATGATGAGCCCAGATTCCAATAAATGGCAAGAAGCCATGAAATCCGAGATTGGATCCATGTACGAAAACCAAGTATGGACTTTGGTGGACTTACCGGATGGCCGGAAGGCTGTCGAGAACAAATGTATTTTCAAGAAGAAAACAGATGCTGATGGTAATGTTACTGTCTATAAAGCTCGACTTGTCGCAAAAGGGTTTCGACAAATTCAAGGAGTTGACTACGATGAGACTTTCTCACCAGTAGCGAAGCTAAAGTCTGTGAGGATTATGTTAGCAATTGTTGCATATTATGATTATGAGATATGGCATATGGATGTCAAAACAACATTCCTCAATGGAGATATTGATGAAGAGTTGTATATGATGCAACCCAAAGGTTTTGTCGATCCTAAAGATGCTAACAAGGTATGCAAACTTCAACGGTCCATCTATGGATTGATGCAAGCATCCCGAAGTTGGAATCAACGTTTTGATAAGGTGATCAAAAGTTTTGGTTTTATACAAACTTATGGAGAAGCTTGTATTTACAAGAAAGTGAGTGGGAGCTCTGTAGCATTCTTAATACTATATGTGGATGACATATTGTTGATTGGGAATGATGTAGACCTTCTTAATAGTGTCAAGGAATATTTGAATAATAGTTTTTCAATGAAGGATCTTGGCGAAGCAGCTTACATATTAGGCATAAAGATTTATAGAGATAGATCGAAACGCCAAATATCATTGTCATAGAGTACATATTTGGACAAAGTTCTAAAGAGATTTGGAATGGAAGAAAGCAAGAAAGGGTTCTTGCCCATGTTGCCCAATACGACCTTGAGTAAAACTCAAAGTCCGACATCGGCAGAAGATAGAGAAAGGATGAGTAAGACTCCCTATGCCTCAGCCATAGGATCTCTAATGTATGCCATGCTATGTACCAGACCCGACATTGCATATGCTGTTAGTTTAACTAGCAGATATCAAAGTGATCCAGGAGTGGATCATTGGACAGCGGTCAAAAACATCCTTAAGTACTTGAGAAGAACTAAGGATATGGTTCTTTATTATGGAGGTGATGAACAGCTCGTTGTTAATGGTTACACCGATGCTAGTTGGAACACCGATCCGGATGATTCTAAATCACAATCTAGATACGTATTTATTTTGAATGGTGCAGCAGTTAGCTGGAGGAGTGCAAAGCAAAGCGTTGTGGCGAGATCTTCAACTGAATCGGAATACATGGATGCTTCGGAGGCTTCACAAGAAGCGATATGGATGAAAGAGTTCATTACAGAGCTGGGTGTGGTTCCTAGTGCGCTGGACCCAATGTCTATCTACTGTGATAACATGGGTGCCATAGCCAATGCGCAAGAACCAAGGTCACACAAGAAGCTGAAGCACATCAAGATGCGTTTTCATGCTATTCGAGAACATATCCAGGATGGGGATATAAAGATTTGCAAAGTACACACAGATCTGAATGTGGCGGATCCGTTGACTAAACCTCTCCCGAGGGCAAAACATGACCAACACCAAACTACCATGGGTGTTCGGTATATTACCATGTAATCTAGATTAGATGACTCTAGTGCAAGTGGGAGACTGTTGGAGATATGCCCTAGAGGCAATAATAAATATAGTTATTATTATATCTTTGTGTTTATGATAAATGTTTACATTCATGCTATAATAGTATTAACAAGGAAACATTAATACTTGTGTGATTTGTAAACTTAATTTGAAGTCCCTAGTATAGCCTCTATACTTCACTAGCTTGTTGGTTGATTAATGATTGTGGTTTCCCTATCATGAACATTGAGATGTTATCAACAACAAGATCATATCGTTAGGATAATGATATGGTGGACATACTCCTATAGATAAGCATAGCATAAAGATCAAGTCATTTCAATAGTTCAATTGCTATATGCTTTCTGATACATAGTAACCTAATTCGTTCGACCATGAGATCATGCATATCACCTTTACCGGATGGATGCTTTGATGACATCAAACACCACACCGTAACTGGGTGGCTATAAAGGTGGCATTGAGTGTTCGGAAAGTATTGGTTGAAACACATGGATCAAGAGTGGGATTTGTCCATCCATATGACGGATAGATATACTCTGGGCCCTCTCGGTGGAATGTCATCCAATTAGCTTGCAAGCATGTGACTGGGTCACAAGGGATCACATATCACGGGAACGAGAAAAGAGTACTTATCGGTAACGAGGTTGAACTAGGTATGCAGAGATACCGACGATCATAACCTTGGATAAGTAAACTATCGTGAGACAAAGGGAAATTGGTATCGTATGTAAGTGGTTCATTCGATCGCAAAGTAATCGTAGAAATATGTGGGAGCCATATGAATTTCCAGATTCCTCTATTGGTTATTGTTCGGAGAAGTGTCTCGATCATGTCCGCATACTTCACGAACCGTAGGGAGACACACTTAAGGATTCGACGTTGTTTGAGTAGTTATGGTGTTATGAGAAAGAGACTGAATGTTGTTCGGAGTCTCGGATGGGATCCGGGATATCACGAGGTGATCCGGAATGGTCCGGAGAATAAGATTCATATAAGAAAAGTCCCGTTTCGGATTTCGGGAATGATTCCGGTGTTTTCATCGGGAATGTTCTAGAAGGTTCCGGATTGTCCGGCACTCCGGGGGGGAGGGTACATGAATGTGTCATTGAATGATTGCATCATGTACTAAGTGTTCTTGCTGTTCCAAAACTGAAAAGTCAAATTGCCAGTTTGAAAGTCAAACGGCTAAAACAGGAAACTGTGGAAAACAGGAAACTGTGGGAAACAGGAAACTGTGGGAAACAAGCAAGAGGAGGTTGAAACCAACTTGGAGGAGGAGTTCCTCTCCTCCAAGCCGGCGGCCAGCCCTAGGCCGAGTTGGGGAGGGACTCCCCTCCCTCCCTGGCGCGCCAAGCCCCTCCACCTATAAAAGGAGGGGCAGGGCCTCCTCCTTGAGACACACAAGTTTCTACCTCTAATCTCCGGTTTAGAGCCGTTTTGGTTTAGAGCTTCTAATTGCTTTAGCCTGCGGTTTAGAGCCTTCTAATTGGTGTGTCTAATCTCTAGACCACTAATAGCCCTCTCTCATACTCCACCATACTCTCTCCGGCTTAAGGCGAAGCCCTGCGGGATTTCCCCTCTACTTCCGGTACCACGCCGTTGTGCTGCCGGAATCGCGAGGAGAGTGCTACAACCTCCGCTGCCTGCTGGAACAAGGGAGAGGAAGGTCTTCGTCGAGTACCGAACGTGTGACCGACTGCGGAAGCGCTGCCGGAACGCAGCGCCGGAAGGATCGTCCACACGATCTTGAGATCGGAACGAGTACGACTACATCACCCACGAGAATCCGCTCTCGTTAAACACTTTGGAATCTTCGAGGGTAAGTTATTCCATCGACTCGTTGCTACAATCTAGTAGATAGATCTTGGCTTGTTTGTTTGTATGCGATAGAAAATTTTTGTTTTCCATGCTACGAACCCCTACAGTGGCGGCCGGGCCCTGCGGCCGTTTCTAGCCATTGGGACCAGGGCATTAGTCCCGGTGTGTAACAGAACCGGGACTAGTAGCGGCCGGGCCCTGCGGCCGTTTCTAGCCATTGGGACTAGGGCATTAGTCCCGATTTATAGCAGAACCGGGACTAATTATGCTCTAAACCAAAGGCCTGTTTTCTACTAGTGAAACAACGAAACGGATGCACCCTATCGCTCTGTTTCATCTGCGCAAGATTTGATTTAGCGAAAATGAAAAAGAGCAAGAAAGAAGAGTGTTGACAACCAACCCGTTTGCTAGTGTTTTTTAAGTTGCCGCCTATATTTCATTGTTGTTTCACAACATACATTTAATTGTTTTATCATATCGGATATAGAATTTTGCCAATAAGCAATTTTGTTGTTCAACAAATGCAACTAATCTCACATACTCAAGCAACTTAGGGATTTATTAAAAACTAATTTTATTTCTAAGCAGTATAAAAAACTAATTGCACTCCCGCATTCAACTTAGGGATAGGTAGAAGCAACTTGTTGCATACACAAATGCAATTTAGGTATTAAGTTGCTTCTACCACTTAATTAAGTTTAGTTAGACATCTTATCTTAATTAAGGGAGAGAGAGGGTGGTAGGCGTCACGTGATCTGGGAGGTGGTTGGCGCGTTGGAGTTTTGGCACGTGAGTGAGGCCTGAGACAACACACTAGTGACTTAGTGAGGGAACCTGATTAGGGGCACGCTGGTTAGTTTCTTTCGGTTATAGGGTTAGTGGGGCTGGGAATACTTTGCAATGGCTGGTTTGGACTAACGGCCAGACATCGATTCCTGCCTAGACGCATCCTTATTTATAGAAAAATAATTAGCAGGCAGGCAAAAACGAGTGCCTGGCACTAGTCTAGGTGGAATTATTGGACATGTCGCATTCAGTTGGGGACCCTTGACTTGTTTTTTTTTAGAGCAACCAGCGTATTTCATTAATCGAAAAACAAGTTACAAAAGCAACACACGTGGAAATTCAAAGACAGACCGAGATAAAATAATTATCCTAAAATTGCAATAAAATCCTAAAGGATCGAGAAATACAAAACGATTCCTAGAGTAGTTTCCTGTAACCACCCAAGCCATCGGCCGCCATCCAACTTCAGTGCCGTCAAGATAGAAACCGGAAGAGATGCCGAGTCTCCACTATTACAAAATTTAAAAAGCACCATCGCCGACGAGGATTTGTGAGTCAATGGACATGCTTGTTGCACGCAGCAAGACACATGTTATTGTGGCACGTCGCCATCCCTTGACTTATTTATACCTATATTCGCTGTCCATCACTTTGTGGTGGGGCATACAGACCGAGTAACTGCGTTCCCCAATAATAGAACCTTCACTCACTACAAGATTAATTGTGTTCACCGAATATGTACAATACTGGGCAGGCGCAAAAACATACTCTGCAGCCTCTTTTACGAGTGTTACACTCAACAAAGGGGTATCGAAAAATATTTTCTTGGTAAAGCGATAAAACAGCCTCTTGATCGAGGGTATTTTCTTCAGAACTCGTCAAAATGTTTGCCAAGTGTGTTTAGTGAACAAAGGACACAACGGAAGAAGGCATAAAAAAGCCATGTGGCAAGACGGTTTGCCTACTGTATTTCTTAATACACAGCAAACTTCAAAATCTTTGCCGAGAGTATTCTTTCAGCACACAATAAAACACCAAATATGTTTGCCAAGTGTATATTTCCAACAGAAGGAAAATTTTAAGAGATCTTTGCCGGGTATGTATCAAAACACACGACAAACCTTTTGCCGGTGTGATCATCCCGCAAAATGGCGTGATCGCCGGGTTTGCACAGGATGGAGACACGTGGTATGTTTGTAAAGTGTAATACTCGGCAAACCCCCTTTGGATCCAACATCTTTTCGAGGGGTCGCCTTCATGACGATGAACCAACTTTCTGGGACCGTGTTCCTGTGTACACTTGATAGAATGTTAGTCCCTATGCAAATATAAGAATTCAGCATAGTCATCGGTAAAAGACCAATTTGATGTGCCTTCCATGCATGCCAAGAATTATCTGCAGCATATTTTCAAGGGTTTATGGCACTGATGTTCACTTGTGATAAGATGTGGCTCCAAATGCACGACGACATCTATCGTGGTACTTACACCCAGGAAATCGACATAAAGACCCGTGAAGAAGACAAAATGTAAGACTTCATTGCTGGGCCGGCCACTAATTACTGGAGTACGTCCAAATCAGACGAGCAGTACACGGCAGTCACACAGCGGCTACTAGTTCAGTTAAGATGCACGGAAATAATGCTACTTCCTCTGAACCATATTAATTGATTTGGATTTGTTAAAAATTTAGATAAAACTATGTAAATTGTGATTATATTTCATGCAGCAGGGTAGGTTCTCTCCATCTATATACCCCGTAATTTTATTTTTTCGGCGGTTTCTTTGTGTTGTGGGGTTCATGTATGATTTCAAATATTCTCGTACTTCTTTCTACTTAGATGTTTTGTACACCTTCCGTTTAGCTGACGCTGAACTTATGTGGAACAGAGGGAGTTTGATGCATATAGACTATAGAAAAAAATTGCCGTATACGGTCGTCCCGCTGAAACTCTGACCTTTTCAACTCAAAAATAGTTTCACGCCATCAAAGGCCGGGTGGAAAAAATTACACATAGAAAAAATCATTTAAAAGTATCGAGTATCGTGTGGCTATAAGCAAGTAGTCGTGTTGGCAGATATCGCACTTGATCAACATGGAATCTGCGTTTTCAATTTCATGTGGCCATACATAGGCGAGTCGTGGTGTCGTTAACAACGACCATCACATCTGATGGTAACGGTGGCCCTGGCTACATTTATATTCTTTTACTAGCACTATAGTTGACTTGTAGCTGAGGTCGTCTTTTATACGCGGCTGAAAAGAAATGAGGGAAACGAAGTGGCGGTGAAAAGACATTAAAAATACGCCAGTGTTGACATAGCCAAACACGAATTAATAGATCGTACCACTGAACACAGCCAGCTAGATAGGTCGGACCTCGACACAAAAGCAACCATGGCCCGACCGAAACAAATAGAAAATGACCATTTAAGTCGGCCTGGTGGAGATACATTTAGGAGTAGATGTTTTCTACACGCTGCGTGAATACTCTCATATACTACCGTGGAGTGCCGTATATGGTGGTCCTACTGAAAACTTGTACTCTGACCTTTTCAACCCAACAGTTTCAGCATTAACCTTGTACTCTGGCCGGGTGAAAAAAATTACAGCCAGAAAACGAATCATTTTGCAGCGAGTACGTGTGGCTATGAGCACTTTGACTTTTTTTTTGAAAGGAGCATATATTAATATTAAAAATATTAATTATATATAGTCTCAGCAACAATGTATCGTCCTAGCGGCCATATAGATGCATACAACAAAAAAGAAAAAACTAAAAAAAAGTCCCGCTATAGTGACCCATTCATTGGAACAGTGGTACTACCACTACCAAGACAGCACCAGAAGTTCAGCTTCTCAAAAAACGACGCCTTCAAGAAGGGAACAGTGCACAAACACCGTCATCGTCCAATCAAAGATCTTAGGTTTTCACCCTGAAGAAAGTCTACACACTTAAAACAATGTTTTCAACAAGGCCATTGCCAGCCACAACCAATTAAAGCCACACTCTGGGTTTTTATCCGACCATTGCCAAACACAACCGATTAACGCCAGACCCTACGTTTTCACCCGTCCATTGCCAGGCACAATCATGAACCTCTCATGTGCAGCCGTCCCCACTTGCATGCCACTGCTCTAAGTCAGGAATCACCAAGCCAATTCTTCATCACCACTCATACTCGAACCACCATTGTTAGTCCACATATCTTGGTCTCTATGACATTCTTCGTCATCACCATGGAACGAGAACATGCCTCATGATCTTAACAGCCAACAAAGCTTCGAAGTGCACCCTCTGAAACCAAACGGCCAGAGTAAAATATGGGTGCGCACGACTGAATCCCATCCGATCCAGCAATCTCTCGGCATGATCACACTTATGAAGTACGCCGGCGGAGCCTACTGGAACACGACACAGTAACCAGATCAATGTAGAGAAACATCAGGCGAATCTTCGTCTTTGCTTGAGAGGGATCAAAGACCGCCACCTTTATTAGGCAGATCGTCAGGCCCCGTGCCGTCGCCCGCCGGCTCCCCATGGGAGCGGTTGCCCAATTCCCCACCAGCTAGGCCGAAAGAGGAGTAGGCAGACCGGGCCGCCACGACCGCAACCTGGCGCCAAGAGACCTACGGAGATCGGGTGTGGGGCGGGCGCATGGCGACCACACCCACCAGAGCTCCACCGGTCAACCCATCGTCGTCGTCCGCCATGGCGCCCAGCACTAGCCTCCACCTACTCCTTCCACGCCGACGGCAGCCCACACTCCCAACGACAATGGCCTGTGTTGCACTACCAGCCAGGGGAGAGCGATCCATGCTGCCACCCTCCTTTTGGCGCCTGGGCTTTGCCCACCGGCCCCTCCGACAGCAATGAGAAAGGGGAAGAGCGGCGGCGGCTCCCACTATGGGAATAACTCTATATGTCGATGGCCGCATTCTATGCCGATAACGAAATGTCAGGATCGTCAACGCTGGTGGACGGGCTTGGCAGCCGGCCTGCGCGGTCGTCCACCCAGTTTTGCCGTTGGCGTAGGATGGATAGGTCGTAGGCAGCCGTCGGTGTAGACAGGGCTGTCAGCATACATGATTAGGCTAACGGCAAAGCGACGGCGTAGCTATTTTTCTTTTTTCTATATTAATCTTAGAAAAATCATAACTAAATCATTTCAATACAGAAAAATACATATAATATATTAAAGTTTTTAGAAAAATAAGATATATCTATATAAACTCAAATATTACATATTTTTGTTCAAAAAAATTATAAAAAATACAAATACTTTGGTATAACTTATTTTCCATTTTTTGAGTGCCCAAAACAGGGTGTTTTGGGAAGCAACCACCAGATGGGTGTTTAAAAATGATACCACCCCATTTTTATAAAATAGTAGACCACCTTGAATAGACAATGTCCCAACCAGGATATCTCAAACCTTTCCGTCCACCCCTTATAAAAAGACAAATTCCTGCCGAATCGGTAGGAAGTGAGTCAGATTTGAATTATAGGTACATAATCTGATGCTCGTGATTTTTTGGAAAATCATTTCTAGGTTCATAATATGCTATTTCATCAGAGATCCAATGCAATTTTAGCGAGGCTCAGCCCCAAGTTAAGAATCTTCATGCCCGCCAATTTTGAAAGTTTGACGATAGTTTAAAACAGGCATAAAAATTCAAAAATGATCGAAACAATACAAAACCTTCGCGTGGTGTTATATTATGTGACATAGTTTCAAGCAAAAATACCAAACTTGGTATATTGATTGTGTCTCAAAAAAACTTTCATAAAATGACCTATCTCAATCGAGTTTTCCAGGCTTTCAGGTTTAATGACCAATGTTATGGCCAGAATCGTAGCATAGTTTGCGATAATGTGCCCATATTGTGCATGCATGTGCATCATGGGATGGCGAACAATATTGCAGGGGGAAGTTTTCCTTTTTGTCACACCAAAAAGCCATTTTTTATTTTCCGAGTGTAAAAAATAGGGTGTTTTGTGAAGCAACCACAGAATGAAAGTTTCATCCCATTTTTCAAAAATACTTGACCACCTTGCACGAACAATGTCCCAACCGGGGTATCTCAAACATTTCCTTCCATCCCTTGTGAAAAGGACAAATTCTCGCTGAATCGGTAGGAAGAGATTTAAACTACAGGTACATGATCTGATGCACATGATTTTTTGGAAAAATCATTTTTAGGTTCACAATATGCTATTTCATCAGAGATCCAATGCAATTTTAGCGAGGCTCAGCCCCTATCTATGAATCTTCATGCCCGCAAACGGGCATAAAAAATTCAAAAACGATCGAAACAATGCAAAACCTTCACGTGGTGTCATATTATGTGACATACTTGCAAAGAAAAATACCAAACCTGGTATATTGATTGTGTCTCAAAAAACGTTCACAAAATGACCTATCTCAATTGAGGTTTCATGGTTTTCAGGTCAAATGACCAATGTTATGGCCAGAATCGTGGCATAGTTTGTGATAATATACCCATATTGTGTATGCATGTGCATCATGGGATGACGGAGAACGTTGCAGGAGGAAGTTTTCCTTTTCGTTGCACCAAAAGCCATTTTTCATTTTCTAAGTGCAAAAGGGTGTTTGTGAAGCAATCACCAAATGAAAGTTTCAAAATGGTACCACCCCATTTAAAAAAATACTATACCACTTTGCATGGACAATGTCTCAACCGAGGTATCTCAAACTTTTCGTTCCACCTCTCATTTAAAAGACAAATTCCTACCGAATCGGTAAAAAGTGAGTCATATTTGAACTAAAGGTACATGATCTAATGCTCATGATTTTTTGGAAAAATCATTTTTAGCTTCACAATATGCTATTTCATCATAGATCCAATGCAATTTTAGCGAGACTCGGCCCTAAGCTAAGAATATTCATGCCCGCGGATTTAGAAAGTTTGACGATAGTTTAAAACAAGCATAAAAAATTCAAAAATGATCGGCACAATGTAAAACCTTCGCGTGGTATCATATTATGTGACATAGTTGCAAGGAAATATACCAAACTTGGTATATTGATTGTGTCTCGAAAAACCTTCACAAAATGACCAATCTCAATCGAGTTTTTCTCGCCCTAAACCCTAAACCCTAAAAACCCAGGTCAAATGACCAATGTTATGGCCAGAATCACGGCATAGTTTGACATAATGTGTCTATATTGTGCACGCATCTACATCATGGGATGACGAACATAGTTTCCTTTTCGTCACACCAAAAAGCCATTTTTCATTTTCCGAGTGTAAAAGACGGGATGTTTTATGAATAAACCACCAAATGAAAGTTTCAAAATGTTACCACCTCATTTTTCAAAAATACTAGACCATCTTGCATGAAAAATGTTCCAACCGGGGTATCTCAAACATTTACTTCCACCTCCAGTAGGAAGTGAGTCATATTTGAACTACAGGTACATGATATGATGCTCATGGTTTTTTGGAAAAGTCATTTATATATTCATAATATTCTATTTCACCATAGATCCAATGCAATGTTTGCTTTTCGTCGTACCAGAAAGCCATTTTCTATTTTCCGAGTGCCAAAACGGTGTGGTTCATGAATCCTGACAAAGTTTTGGTTGGTATGTGTTAAAAATATATGATACATGATTAAATAGATGATAGGGATGTCATATTTGGATTTCTCTCATTTTTCTGATCAATTTGGATATATTATTTATTGAATTACGATTTACGGATTTGTAGATATGAATTATTCAATATTAAATGGAAAAAAGGAAAATTAATAAAAAATGTTTTCTTTTTATTTGAATTCAAGATAATTATTACTTATTCATTGTTGTTTACCTAAATAATTGTATGGAATGTAAAAAAAATAAAAACGTCTAACATTATAGTCCAATGGTTAATAGGATTGATATGATAGTATTCACAATAAGTTCTAATTTTTTGTCGGAAGCTCATGTGGAAGGAATGGAGAAGTTAAGTGTGCTGGGGCTGAAGTAGTGTTAGAGCATCTCTAGCAGAGCCCGTAAACTGGACAAAACCGAATAATAACCACAAGTTTATGAGTTCGGTTCGCAAATCAGCGCAAATCAGCAACCGTAAATTAGTCAGAACTAAAAAAAGTTGGGCCGACACCGAAACCCCAACTCAACCTGTATTTGTAGGGTCCGAACGAGCAAACCGAACGTATCCCGAACAAAACCCATAGTTTGCACGCGACGGAACTTTCATCTCCTTCCAACTGACACAGCCGCCGCCGATCTGCGCGCCCTCACCGTCCTCTGCACCGCTATCGCCCGATCTCGCCAGCATGAGTCTCAAATCAACCCCGCCGACCGCCGGAGCTATCTCGTAGGCCCCGCCACCCTCTTCTGCGGTCTCCGGAGCTCCCGCTACCCCAACCACCCCTGCCACTCCTGCCAACATCGCGCCCATGGTCTGTCGACGAACTTCCTCAAGCGGCGGCACGCGGGAACGCATGTGGGCCCGCAAACTGGTGTCGTGGCGGCCAGCGGTGTTGTCCCGGCTGTCGCCAAAGGGCCCGACGCAGCCAAGACGATGACGCCGAATACATCGCGCTACAGACCGAATAATTCGGCGCTGAAGATAACAAAATCGAAGACGACGACAAGCCGTGGCGCCCCGCCTCCGCTCCCATCCCTGTCAACGCCGCCGCTGGTTTCCAATGTGAACAACGCCTAGGAAGTGCTCGACGACGGGTCAACAAGGTAAAAATTACAACTCTATATCGTTTTTAATTGCGAGCAGAAATTGAGGCCGAGTATTGGTAGGAATGGCAACGCCTCGTACATGGAGTTGTTGGACGAGGTTAACTTTGCTCCACTCGCTCCGTTCGATGTTGGGATGGATGGAGATGGGGAGGAAGACACAGATGAAGGGGGAGAAGGGGACGATGGGGAAGATCTTCACGACACGACATTGTTTTGATGTGCTTCAACACCTCTCCAAGTGGATATGTTCTGCGATATAGAGACATGGCCGACAACAAGGGTAATATTCTATTTTACAGTTTTGGTTTACGGGCTCTGTTCTACGCCAACGATTTTCCGACCCGTAAACACGAGTTCGGTGAACTGAACTCGGGGTTTTCAGTTTGTGTGTCTGTGTGTTTACATGCTCTATTAGAGATGCTCTTAGGATGGATGACTAATCGAAAAGTTTGATTATGAGTGTAATTTAACTTGAGATTAAGTGTATTTAGAATTAAAAATATTTCTATGAGATTAACAAGTTAAACAATTCAAAAAGTTAAATAAATATTTTTTTTGGAAAAAATCTAGGCCGACGGCAAAGTCGTAGCCAAACTGCCATTAGTTATCTAGGTGAGACCCATATGGTCTACGCTAATGGGTAGAGGGGCTACGCCTACGGGCTAGTACGACAACGGGTAGTGTCCTAGGGTTAGGTCGGGGAGAGGGAGAGAGGGGTGAAGATTGTTGGAGTAACCTTGTTGTTTAAAAGTTTCTTCATGTTTAAGTTTAGTTTATGCATGTAGTTGTAGTAGCTGCGGCAAGTACACACAAGTAGAAGTGATCATATGTGTACATGCAAGCTCGTGATTAGTTGATTAGCAATAATGCATGCAGTTTAGACTAGAGAGCATATCAGGTTTAGTCATGGCAAGATGTGTGTGTCCGCATGGTGCCTGTATGTGTTGTAGTGATAAATATGTGTGCCATTGAAGGAGTCATCTGCATGGATAAGTGTTAGCTAGCTGCCGAGTCTGGTGGCATATCTGCGTGGAGGAAGAGACGGGAGCAATCAGTTAATACTTGGTCCCTGAACGTTGGGAATCTAAAGGATATACCGACTTGGTTGTCACTCAAGCTGAACGTGTGTGTAGCTACTGGAGTAGAAAACGGATCAGACCGTTGTGGGTGCGGTGTTGCATATTTCTCTTTAAAAGGCTTTTGTAACCTGCTTGTATTTTGTCAAGTGTGAACAAGAAAAGAAAAGCACAAGTGTGTGTGCAGAAAATTCCCTGCGTGTTCTCTCCCGTGTGTGTTTGTGTGTGAGTCTTCTTCCACCTTAGGCTAGAGCTTTCAAAGATCTGTTGGGCACTTGACATGGAATCTTTGTTTTCATGTGGCTATGAGCAAGCGGCAAGCAGTGGCCATATATAGGCGAGTCGTGTTGGCGTTAATTAGCAACGACCATCACATCCATCTGATGGCAACAGTGGCCCTGGAATTCCTAGCAACATTTAGTACATTCTTTTTTATATTGGTACTATAGTTGACTCGTAGCAGCTGGGGTCGTCTTTTTATATGCAGCCTACAAATTGCGGTAAACGAAAAAAACACGGAACCCCAACACCAGAGCTACACACACCAGGGCAGCGCAACGATGAGCACGATACTCTTCATCGCCATGTCTTTTGTGCTCATGTTCTCGCCGCCGCAAGCATCGGCAGGAGCCACGGGAGGGATGTTGCATATCCCTTCCAAGGACTCGTTGGCTCACTGCATCCAGAGGTGCGGGGACGTCGGCATCTCCTATCCCTTTGGTATAGGGTCCGGCTGCTTCCGTCAAGGCTTGGAACTCACCTGCAACCACTCCACCAATCCTCCCAAGCTCTTTTTTGGCGACAGTAGCAGCAGCAGTAGCAGCGTTATCCAGGTCACTGACATGGTCCCCAGCGCAGTTTATCCCCCTATAATCTTCTACCTTCCAACGAGTCCAGGTACAGATACCTACAACATGTCATGGGAGTCCCCTGCTAAAGGTATTACTCTTAGTAGCTATGATAATTTATTCGTGGCTGGTTGTGATTTCGATGTCACCTTGTTGGAGTATGGTACGGGACACATCCTTGGTTCTTGTATCAGTAGATGCGCCGGCAAGAAGGCACCAACTGGAGTCCCTTGTAATGGAACTGGTTGCTGCTTCATCCCGTTGCCAAGGGACCTCACAGGCTTCCACGCAAAACTTGTCAGCACTAATACTACTGCAACACAATCAGATTGGTTGCACCCTGGCATCATGACTATAGTGACAAGTCAAGATTATGGTTACATCACTAATACAACCGCTGTTTTCTCAAGTTGGACAAATAATCCAAGAAATATTTATAATCACCAGCAGGCGCTTAGTGTTAGCATCATGGACCAACCAAGCTGTGAAACTGCACAAAAGCACAACGCAAGCTATGCCTGCAGCAACGGTAGCAGTTGCCACGACTCCTCTTCTGGTACTGGGTACCACTGTTCCTGCTCTTCTTATTATTATGAAGACGGCAACCCTTACATTTTAGATGGATGCATGGTGCAAGGTGTGCTTAATTAATTCCGGCCCTACTTTTTCTCTCCAAAATTAGCTGAAACACCCTTCTATTTAATTAGCCTTCATCCTCTAGCTTCTTCTTACTTACTTTTTGCTATCTATTGTGTGGAGCAGATTATAACCCCAAGCCGCCCAAAGAACACTGCCCAAAGAATGCATCATGTGGAACCATTAATGTCCCCTTCCCCTTTGGGATCCAAGAAGGGTGTTCTGCAAATGACGACAGATTTCTTCTTAATTGTACATCTGGTAATCTCACACTTTCAGTCTTGGGAGATGCACAATATCATGTCACTGATGTGTCTATGGAAGATGGGACACTGACTGTTAGCAACATGGTGAGCGGAATTAATTCAAGTGAGACAATATCAATCGAGCGGACCGACAATTATGGAAATACAGTGAGTTTATCAGAGGCCCTGCTGGAGGATCAATTTGATTTCTCTCTAGAATACGACGTGGTTATAAAATGGGCGGTTGTCAATTTAACATGTCAAACAGCAATGCAAAAGGATACTATGTATGCATGCCGTAGTTCCCACAGCGACTGCCTAAACGTCACCCACAGGAAAATATTTATGGGGTATCGTTGCAAGTGTTCGCCAGGCTTTCAAGGAAATCCATACATCCAGGATGGCTGCACAGGTCTCATCCTCCTCATTACCCTTCATTGTGCACTATAAATATTTTACAATCTCTTTATCTATATTAATTAATTGATTATTATATACTAAAAGCACAACATAGAAGGAAGAAAATTGTGAAATTCCCTAAAAACTGTGGACCATCCCTTTATTAGTAGATCACAACCATTAGATCCACATAACCATGCTTGAACTGATCACATCCGTTAGGTCTTCGTAATTGTGCATAAACATATCATAACCATTAGACGTATATTACCTGAACTTTTTCTTTGAAACAAGGAAAAAGATTCTCCCATTCTATTGATTAATAAGAGGATAATTGCTCGGTTAATTAACGTAAAGCCAGGCGAATATAAGAAGCTTACCACCCAGAAGAGCTGTGAGGAACCGCCCATCTCTCGATCGTGCGTTGTTCCGGACATACTGGGAAGTAAGAGTCAGACTAATATAAAATCCCCTCTTCCTAGCTAATTAATGTCAATTGGATTTTGCGAAGACGTTTTTCTCTGAGAATAAACCTGTCGTTTGACCAAACAAAATTCTTCAATCTGCACGTAATCGTAATTGTACATCATGGGTGGAAGCATCTGGTGGTGCGAGGCAATCAAAGTATTGAAAAACTTATGGATCAAATCATGATGGGAATGGGCCGACCCGGACCTGGCCCTGGCCATGTGGCCTTGGTGCCAATTTTAGGGGCCGCAGATTGACCCATTTTGAAAAAAGGCAGTGGCCCTGCTGGCCCAATGGCTATGCGGGTCGACCCAAAATTTAGCAACAAGTTAAGTATGTCATGGTAAATATTTGATAATTATAGATTTTTGTTACAGAATTCCTTATATATTTGTTAAGAACATATCAGGCAAATTTATACGTGGACAAGATGAACCAAAACAATGTCAAATTCCGACATGCACCTTACCGCATGTGCTAAATTACGGTTCAGTGAAGCATCCTGCCATTGTACGCATCCAGCTATGGGCAAATCGTATTAACTACCTTTCATTAAAGCATCCCGCCATGAACAAATCGTATTCACTACCTTCAGTCGAACTTCTGCTGTAGAGGTACGTTCAAATATATCACAAATATTGAACTGTGGGTCGGCCCTACTGACCCAGTGGGTCACAGTGCCGGATTCGTTGACCCAAATATTTTTCAGGGCTTACCCGTCTAACCCATTGGCCTTGATTTTTGGGTCAGGTCGGTGACTTAGCGGGCCGACCTGGCCCATTCCCATCTTGAGGATCAAATTAGGAAAATAACTGCATTGCGCTACTTGAGATCCATCGGTATCCAGCACGGTTGGCTTCTGCTGCCAAACCTGCTTGGTCCTTGGTCATAAAACATTAGTAGAAAAACGGGCATCTAGTCCCGGTTTATAAAGGCCTCTAGTTTTGGATGTGCAACCAAGACTATCGTATCGGGACTAAAGATAGAACCTTTAGTACCGGTTCTGATATAAATTGGGACTAGATGATCTCCACATGGCTGGCGGTAGTTCATTGGGCCGGAGGATCTTTAGTTCCGGTTTGTAACACGAGACGGGACTAAAAGTGTTCCATCGCGGCATCTTTTGGGGCAAATCGGCTGCCGGGGCAAGAGATAGAGTTTTAGGGTTTTCTTTTTTCTTTTTTTACAACTATTTTTCATTTTGTGTTTATATTTCAAAGAAATTTTCGTATACATATTCTACGCTACTGCATACTGTACACGTTGATGCATGTATAATATAATTTCTCTCACATGCATACATACATACATACATATATACATACATACATACATACACACACATATATATGGGAAATAGCCAGCTACACACGGGAATAGGTGCGCATAGCGTATCCACCGTTAATTATCTCCCTTTTGATATAGGAAGCACATGTTTCTAGACCCAGGACGTTGGCTCAGTAGTAACACCGTTAATGTTTCTTTGATGCATGCATGAAGCCCTAGCAAAACAAAGCTTATCAAATTTCATTTAGGTGAGGCAAACCCTAATATACTACATGCGGTAAATCCTAACCAAACTAAGCCTTATTTCATTGCGTTGTACCCAATTCCTTTGATGCATGCATGAAGCCCTAACAAAACAAAGCTTATCAAATTTCATTTAGGTGAGGCAAACCCTAATATACTACATACGATAAACCCTAACCAAACTAAGCCTTATTTCATTGCGTTGAACCCAATTCCTTTAATGCATGCATGAAGGCCTAGCAAAACAAAGCTTATCAAATTTCATTTAGGTGAGACAAACCCTAATATACTACATGCGGTAAACCCTAACCAAACTAAACCCTAACCAAGTCACTTATCTATCAGTAAGTAGAATGCCATCTCTTATGTCTTCACCGATAGCACAGTCCAATAAATAATTGCGAAATAATTTTCTGGTACCCTCGTAATCCTTGGCTACGCTAAGAGTCACGTGATGCATAGCAGAAAACATTTGCATGCAGAACTCATTTTAAGCCTGGTTCACTTTATCTTTCCATTTTAGATGCTAAAAGTTTCTTTGCCAAACAGCGAGCTAAAAAATTAGGGTTTGCTCGAGCCCCTAGGCATTGCATGCATGTACACACACGGTGTGATGCAAACGCCGTTAGAACCTGTTACTCCTTTCAAGAGCCAGCCACTACCATCTAAACTAGTATTGCATGTGATCTCTTTATCCAACGGTCCTAAGCCTATGCGTAGCTACGCTGTATTTAGCAAATCCGCGTCGATATATATATATATATATATATATATATATATATATATATATATATATAGAGGGTGGCGCTATTTGACACCCAGGGTGTAGAATAGTTATTCTACACCCACCCTCTATCTTTAGAACCGTATATTATTTTTACGTCACGTAAATTTTGTATTACTTCGTAAGTTGAGAAGAACATAATAAAATTTAAAAATGGCATAATTTTTTTTGTTTACATGCCGTAAAAAAATTCGACGTAAAAGACATATTTTTGGTGTTTTTTACACTATAATGACTCTCAAAATTTTATTTTTGTGTCAATTTTTGTTGTTGTGGTGATTATATGAACATAATTATTCATATACACAACATAATTTTTTAGTCTAACAGCATAAAGATATGTTGGGTGCAAAATAACTTTTCTGCACCCTGGGTGTTGAATAGGGTTTCTATATATATATATATATATATATATATATATATATATATATATATATATATATATAGGTAAAATGACTGGTGCACCTTGGTGCCCAGACACTAAGCATGATACGCATAAATTCTCTTTAAACTAGACAGACCTGAAGGTATACATATCTAAGTTACAGATACCTAGATATCACATATCTAAGATATAGATACCTAAGTTATATATACCTAGTTATCACATACCTAATGTATACGTACCCTGCATATGTGAATATATATGTAACTTGGATACGTATGTTTTAGGTATGTGATAACTTGGGTATATATAACTAGCATACATATAACTTAGGTATGTAGAAGTTAGGTATGTAAAATTTGCGTACGTACATCATGGTATGTAGGAATTTGAATGAAATATAGATATGGTGCCTAGGCACTATGGTGTCCCATATGATAAACCCTATTTGACATTCCGGGTGTAAAATAGTTATTTTGCATTCAATATAACTTTATGTTGTCATATTTAGAAATTTATATTTTGTATACAAATAATTATGTTCATATTCATCCACAAAGCAAAAAAATTGACATAAAAAAGTTTATGAGTAATTATAGTGTGAAATACACTAAAAATATGCATTTACGTCGTATTTTTATACGACATGTAAATAAAAATTTATGACATGCCTATATTTTCTTACGTTCTTCTCAACTCTTGGGGTAAGACAAAATTTACGTGACGTAAAAATAATATATAGCCTTAAAGATGGAGGGTAGGTGTAAATTTTTACGTCACGTAAATTTTGAGGTGGATGTAAAAATATATTTACGTCGCGTAAATTTTGTCTTATCTCAAGAGTTGAGAAGAACGTAAGAAAATACAGGGATGTCATAATATTTTTTGTTTACATGCCGTATAAAAATACGAAGTAAAATGCATATTTTTAGTGTTTTTTACACTATAATTACTCATAAACTATTTTTATGTCAATTTTTTTGCGTTGTGGATGAATATGAACATAATTATTTGTATATAAAACATAAATTTCTAAATATGACAATATAAAGTTATGTTAGATATAAAATAACTATTCGGTATATATATATATATATATATATATATATATATATATATATATTTGTGTGTGTGTGTGTAACTTGTGTACGTATGCTTTAGGTATGTATAAGATATAGATACCTAAGTACGTATGCTTTAGGTATATATATGTAACTTTCTGTATCCTAAGATATAGATACCTAAGTTATATATACCTAGATATCATAAACCTAATGTATACGTATCTTGCATACGTGAATATATATGTAACTGGGGTACGTATGCTTTAGGTATATGAATACCTTGGATATATGTAACTAGGATACATATAACTTAGGTATGTATAAGTTAGGTATGTGAAATTTGCGTACGTACACCATCAGGTACGTAAGAATTTGAATAAAATACAGGTATGGTGCCCAGGCACCATAGTGTCCCATATGGGGTATATATATATAACTTGGCATACGAGCCCGTCTATTTGATTACATGAAGATCATTACATTACATCGACGCTTTATTTTCTATTTCTCAAATTATATTCTTCTTTTGGGTGTACGACCTCCTTAAGCAAAAAATCTCGATAATTCCTCTTAAATTGCTCATAGTTCTTCCTATGGTAGAAGCTTATCCCGTGTCGCATCCAACTATATATAAAGAAGTATATCATTATGAATAGAACTCAACATAAAATATGGTATAAAATAAATTATGAATATATTATTTACGTATTTCAAGAAAGTACATGCCCTGCTTAATACACCCGCAAATGAACTCGCATACGTAGTATCCATATAAATTAGTCCCCTGCTGCTGCCTCACACAATTTTTTAGGATATAATTCAATCAAATAATAATTAAGTATTATAATTGTATTGAAACTAGAATTAAAGAAACACGCGGACCTAGCTCTCATACTACTTACCAGGACAGGATGAAAAGTCAGCTCCTTACAACAATCACCCTTAACCTCCTTCGTGAAGTGTTTCCAAACCCTACCCGACAAAAAAATAAATAAATGAATGAGTTATTAATTACATGACATCTCAGAGAATGAACGAAAGAGACGAATATAATGCGATAATGATTAAAATTATTTTTGGAACATAGTAAGCATGCTACTGTAGTCTTTCATGTTTTTTTTAACGAGTCCGAGATTTCAACTCTTGCATGGTCAAAGTTAATGTTTAGGAGAACCTAGTGAAAGCTACGCATGTTAATATACATGGGTATAACTCATAAATTACACTTAACATCGAGTAAGAAAAAAGTGAATGTGTACAAGACAATAAGACTCTCACCTATAGTTGTAAGGAAATAGTATTTCCGTACTATCATGTTGCTCCTTTAAAAACATTAGCAAGTTAAGCTTCGTTTTCTCGGGCTTCGACCTAAGCGTATGTTCATTAACTCGATTTGGGTTAGCGAACCCAACAGAATAGATTCTTTTACTTCTACATTCCTGAATCTTCATTCTGCATAATAGCATATAAAAGGATACAGTGAGGATAATTACAGGCAATGAATTGAACAAGATGACATAGAGACTTAATTTCTTACAGACAATAGCAGCTGACGAGGGATTTGTCAAGGACTTCTTGGTTGAATAACTGAAATAATTCACAAATTTCAATAGATATCTCGTCTGGACGGAAGTACTCATCTCCAACTTTCGCTAAGAGAAATTATAGCTCTTCCTTTGTGACTTTAAAGAACCAGTAATGCAAAAGACGCATCTGTGTTGGCAAAGTTGGAATGCCTCATTGCTGACCAGAGGCTTCCCGTAGACATATTTCCGTATTATTGGTGCCTTGGCGAATTCTTCGGCGCCTAGATATCTTCAAGACTCATTTGACACTCCTTGGCTAATTTCTTAGCATGTTCCATATTTATTGCACCTTGATCCAGGGGGAGGGGTCGATTGTTTTGTATGTTTGCCGAGATGGGGTAGTTTTCTTAAGCTTCTCCTGCTTGCACTCAGGGCCGGCTCTATATTTTTCGGGGCCCTTGGCGATGTCAACAAAAGAGCCCCTAATGATAATATATATATATATATGTGCGTATAACGATATATGTGTCAATTTCACTTGCAAAATATTTAAAAGCATATAACCATATGTTTATAGTCAAGATGTCTATAAATAATTATCAGGCACTAAAGCATTGTGATATTTAGATAGAAAAATATAACAAATATTCCATGCAGCGATACCTCAAAAAACCAACCTCCAATGATTTCATCGACAATTAAGCTTCATTGGCCTCAAGATCCTGTTCAAAAAAAATGGCCTCAAGATCTGTATTTGAATTATTCTCATCATCTTCTTCGGGTCTGGGATGAGATTCTTGCCTTTGATTATTATTGTTGACATCAACACTACTTTTTTTAGAAAAACTTATTTAAAGTACCTCCCTATGAATCAATAAGTTGATTCTCTCTCTTTCTTTCTTCTTTTTTGCAGCATCCGAAAATTACTTCCCCATCATAACACCTATCACAGATTAATATGAAGAAATTTACATTAAATATAATCTTAAAAATTATAACCCTAATTAAGGAATTAATTATAAGAATTAGACGAGGGAAGAAGGTATTAAAGATAAATTAAGACGTAAGCGTTTGAGACAGATGGGCAAGATTAACTTCAGGGATTTTAAACTTACATAGGGCAGCTGGGCAGGGCGTGTACGCAGGGCCTGCGTGTGCGGGTTTAAGATTAATACCTGAGAGCAGCATACAGCATGGCCTAGGGATTAGCTGAGACGGCGACTCGGCGAGCGTCGGAAGAGCGAAGGCGAGCGTCGAGAGACGTATGAAATTCACGATCGAATCGATCTCCTCGGCAGGGGCCTCGCGGCTCGTGCTCGTGACCAAGGAACCAGGCCCAGGACGCGACGTATGGAATTCAGGACGCGACATATGGAATTCACGTACGGAAGTGCCTCTCGGTCTGGGGCCGCTCGGCGCATAATTTTTTTTGGGCCCCCTCCTGGTATGGCCCTAGGCCATCCCACAACCCTGTCATGGGCTAGAGCTGGGCCTGCTTGCACTACTGCTTGATGTCTTCTCTTTTACTGTCTTCGTAAGATAGCATGTATAGTCATCTTTTCT
The DNA here is from genome assembly GCA_910589765.1 of Avena atlantica. Taxonomy (NCBI): domain Eukaryota; kingdom Viridiplantae; phylum Streptophyta; class Magnoliopsida; order Poales; family Poaceae; genus Avena; species Avena atlantica. The sequence goes on along the minus strand of OU342735.1, from coordinate 523,595,093 downwards.
ATATAATACATGTTGGGGTGGTTGCGCAAGCATTTCCTACCGAGACTAAAGGTTTGGTGCTGGACCTAGCCTGCCGTATGAACATTAGTCCCGGTTTGTTACATGAAAAGGGACTAAAGATCCTATTCGAACCAGGACTAGTGGTGGTCGGCCGCTGTGGCCGTTTCTCGCCGTTGGGACCGGTAAGAACCGAGACTAATGGTCTGAACTAAAGGCATGTTTTCTATAGTGCAAACAAAATTGGATAGCTCTGAATTGCGTATAATTGGAGTCCTACACTCGAAAGCATATGGCAACTGTCCTCTACCGCAAATTGCGGGTTAGTTTAGATGACGTCCTCGCAGCTCAACGACTAAATTAATATACTAGTACTCTTTCGATCCATATTAGTTGACTTAAATTTGTATAGATACGAATTTAACTAGATACATTCGTATCTAGATAAATCTAAGTCAACTAATATGGGCCAGAGGGAAGTAAGAAAAATCAACTACATTTGATTTTTTGTATATTTTATAGTTCTTGTTTTGTTCCGGTTGCAACATAATCATATATTTATATACAAAATAAAAATCAAAGATAACGCTTTCGACAAACTAAGGATGATGCCCTCGCCTTTGTGAGGGCCACCTTGCTTGTTTAAGAAAACATCACGTAAACTTAAGTGAAGTGGATGGAGATCATACAAGTTAAATTTGGCCTTTTTCTAGCAAGTTGTAATACATTTGCCAGCAAAATATACCCAATGTAATTTTTCTACAGATATCGATGAATGCGAAGTGCCACATTACTGCCATGGGATATGTCAAAATTTTCCTGGAAGCTATAGATGCACGAGTTGCCCCAATAGAAAATATTTTGATCCGATAAAAAGGCAGTGTGTTACGTCAGCAACACAACACACTCTTATTTGGGGTAAGTCCTAGCTAGCAAAGTATCCTCATTGTAATTACAATTAACCAAATGCAGAGTGACTTAGAGAGCGATGATTAATAATGTAGGTATTATTGCCACTGGAACTGGATGTGGCCTTGGATCCATAATTATTGTAGTATGTGCAATTGTTTTAGCCAACAAGTGGAAGAAAGGCAACCAGAAGAGAATCCGGCGAGCATACTTCAAGAAAAACCAAGGCCTACTCTTGGAGCAGTTAATCTCAGATGAAAGCGCCACAAACAAAACAAAGATATTCTCCTTGCAAGAACTAGAGAAGGCAACCAACAACTTCGATGTCACTCGAGTTCTTGGTCGTGGAGGACACGGTACAGTTTATAAAGGGATTCTATCTGACCAACGGGTGGTGGCTATTAAAAAATCCAAAATTGTGGAGCAAATTGAGATAGACCAGTTCATCAATGAGGTTGCTATCTTGTCTCAGATAATTCATCGCAATGTGGTAAAACTATTCGGTTGTTGCCTTGAATCTGAGGTGCCTTTGCTGGTGTATGAGTTCATATCTAACGGTACACTGCATGACCTTCTTCACATTGACGTGGGTGTTAAATGCTTGCTGTCATGGGATGATCGCATTAGGATTGCAGTAGAAGTAGCAGGGGCTCTTGCTTATCTGCACTCGGCTGCAGCAATCCCAATTTTTCATAGAGATGTGAAGTCTGCTAACATACTATTGGATGGCAGCTTTGCTACAAAGATTTCCGACTTTGGTGCTTCAAGGTCTGTTTCACTTGATGAAACTCATGTGGTGACTATTGTCCAAGGAACGTTTGGTTACCTAGATCCAGAGTATTATCATACTGGGCAGCTAACTGAAAAGAGTGATGTGTATAGTTTTGGAGTAATACTCGTTGAACTTTTGACAAGAAAAAAACCAATCTTTATCAATGATGTAGGAGCAAAACAAAACTTGTCCCATTATTTTGTTGAAGGTCTGCAAGAGGGAGCTACCATGGAAATAATGGATCCTCAGGTTGTCAAAGAGTCAAACAGAGAAGAGATTGATGATATTTGCTCACTTATAGAAGCATGCTTGAGAGTCAAAGGAAGAGACAGACCTAATATGAAAGAGGTAGATATGAGGTTGCAATTCCTGAGAACTAAGAGGCTAAGAAAGTGCAAAATTCTCCCAACTAGTGAAGAAGAGATTGAGCATTTTTTGCACCCAGAGGTTGGTAATTCCGATGCACCAATGAATGTTATCAATGCTGGTAATTTAACATCAAAAGGCATCTCCAATTGCTACATTCTAGAGCAAGAACTTTCATCATCACTCACTATGCCACGCTAAGTATATATGTGCAATACCACAACCTGGTCCTTCCTATTATTCATATGAATTACCATGTATTTTTCGTGGAGTTGTATTATGTTACATAGTTCACTTTAGATGAGGGTATGTCATGCTGTTTCACTTCATGTATACTTGAATAATCTATTTGTAGCCTATGTGAACTGTACAATTATTTATTTCATTTGCAACGAATATGCTTGCAATGGTAACTTAATATACATCATTGTATTTAAATTACAGTGGTGGAGAAAAACATATTTGTATCGTTGCTAATAAATTTCATATCTTCCATTGTTGTTGGCTTACTTTTTTACAGGTAAAAAGGCTCTTTATTAAGCATCGGGGATTATAAACGGCAATCTGCTAATAACTGAACTAAAAGAAGCTAATGCTCATACTTTCGAAATTGACTTTCGTCCTTGCTTTAATAATAAAGCAACCATCCACACCATATTATATGGTTCAACAGAAGAAACAAATAAAGTTTGTTGGGCCAAAGCACAACAGAGTCCAAGGGACGGAGAGCAAAGATAGGCTCTCAAGGCGGTACATACAACCAAAAAAGCCTAATGGGCCATGAATAGATCGATCATGGTCGTCCCTGTTTAACTTGGCAGCCACACCCGAACTGTCTGTCTCCAGAACAATTTCTTTTGTATCTCCTGATCCAATGCGAGGAGAAGACCCTTACGGCATGACAGAAGCTTTGCACACTCACATGAAGTCGACATGGTGATCACGAATAACCATGTCACCCCTCCAGTCAAGGCCCTTCAGCTGAGCGAGAAGCTCCATTAATGCTTCCGAAGGCTTCGCTTCATCTTCTGCACTCTCTAAATTCAGTTCAGCCAAATTGCTTCGTTTCTCTTGCACCGGCAGTAGTAGCTGCAACCTTAGCGCGACTAAACTCAAGCGTTAGGTGGACCGTCCGAAGACAGAAAAGTACCACAGGCCAAATGCTGTGACGGAGTAAGTGCACTACTGGAAAAACCATCTTCGGTTCGACGTGAACAAAGCCAGCAGTCCCGGCCTGGCACAGCCCGCGACTAGAGGAAGCACTAATCCCGGGTTGTGAGGCCTCTAACGGCTAGAAACGGCCGTAGTCACTAGTCCAGGGCCGGACCAGGTCATTAGTCATGGCCCGGGACTAGTTGTCCACCACTATATATTCTGCTTCCTGTGCTGCTGCCTTAAAACATATGGTTGCATTTTTCTCAAAGAAGCAAGAGACTTCATGCCATTTTTTTCTCAAGATTTGTCAAGATTTAGTTTGCAACACATAAATCCAAAGCTTTAAAAGGTTAGAACTTCATTCTTTCATCTCTTATTGCTACTTTAGCTCTATAATGCTCTATAAGTATAGAGATATGGATCAATGCATGCATGCACTAGAAGTAGCTAGAAGGGTTTTGATATATATGTGTAACAAATTTTGATTAGGCATATAGTTACTGAAAATTGAAATGTTTAATTTTAGAGTTTCAGAGCTTAGAATGGAATGAGGTTTTCACTGATAGAACAATAATAAAAAAACTCCACATTTATCATGTTGATTGTTTTCTCCAATTCACAAATTGGTGCATGTAAATTTTTCAAAATTCAAAATTAATGCTCTAGAAGCTCTCAATATAACTTGTAATAATTTTATCATGTTGTGTAATGGTTTTTGATATACTTTTACTATAATGCAGATGGTCCGGGAATGGATGTACGGTACTGACCGATGCTCTGGCAAGTTCATTAATGGCGTGCACGAATTCATCCGTGTTGCTGATGCAAACAAGCGCAATGGTTTTGTATTCTGTCCATGTAATGAATATAGGAATCAGAAGGATTACTATGACTCAAAAACCCTTCATAGCCACCTGTTGAAGTCCGGCTTCATGCCCAATTATAATTGTTGGACTAAGCACGGAGAGAGAGGGGTTATAATGGAAGACAATGAAAAAGAGGAGGAGGATGACAACTATCATGGTTTCCCTGAGTACGGAGATACTTCTATGGGGGATGCTGAAGGGGAGGATGAAGAAGAGACACATGATGAACCCGCTGATGATCTTGGTCGGACCATTGCCGATGCACGAAGAGATTATGAAACTAAAAAGGATAGGGAGAAGTTCAATCACATGTTAGAGGATCACAAAAAGTTGTTGTACCCAAATTGCAAAAAATGGTCTGAAAAAGCTGGACAGCACACTGGAATTGCTGCGATGGAAGGCTGAGTGTGCTATACCTGACTCCTCATTTGAAAAGTTGCTAAAAATAATGAAGAATATGCTTCCAAAAGATAACGTATTGCCCGCCAATACGTACGAAGCAAAGAAGGTTGTCTGCCCTCTAGGTTTAGAGGTTCAGAAGATACATGCATGCCCTAATGACTGCATCCAGTACTGCGGTGAGGAGTATGAGAATTTGGATTCATGCCCGGTATGCACTTCACTTCGGTGTAAGATTAGACGAGATGACCCTGGTGACGTTGAGGGCGAG
>OU342735.1:522805358-522987858 GCA_910589765.1 Avena atlantica | reverse complement strand
CAAAGTGTTTATGGAGTTTCTTGACAAGTTTGTTGTTGTTTTCATCGATGACATTTTAATCTACTCCAAGATCAAAGAAGAGCATGAAGGACATTTGTGTTTGATACTTGAGAAGCTTAGAGAGCATAAGCTGTATGCCAAATTCAGCAAGTGTGAATTCTGGTTGAATGAAGTTGGATTTCTTGGACACGTTGTGTCAGGAGATGGTGTAGCAGTTGATCCCGCAAAAGTGTCAGCTGTAACCGAGTGGGAATCTCCTAAGTCAGTAAAGGAGGTTCGTAGTTTCCTTGGCTTGGCAGGATACTACAGAAGATTCATTGAGAATTTCTCCAAGGTAGCTAAGCCAATGACGGAGTTACTAAAGAACGACCAGAAATTTTCTTGGACTGAAGGATGTGAACTCAGTTTCCAGGAATTGAAGAAGAGACTAGTGACAGCACCAGTCTTATGTCTGCCAGATTTAGAGAAAGATTTCCAAGTGTATTGTGATGCATCTCATCATGGATTAGGTGCAGTTCTAATGCAAGAAGGGAAAGTTGTGGATTATGCCTCGAGACAACTCAAAACTCATGAGGTAAATTAAATTACCCTACTCATGATTTGGAATTAGCCTCTGTTGTCCATGCACTCAAAACATGGAGACACTACCTTTTGGGAAAATGATGTGAAGTGTTCACAGATCACAAAAGTTTGAAGTATATTTTCACCCAGAAGGAAATCAACATGAGACAAAGAAGATGGCTAGAACTCATCAAGGACTATGACTTGAGTTTGCAATACCACCCCGATAAAGCAAATGTTGTAGCGGATGCTCTAAGCCGTAAGGTATTTGTGAATGGCCTTACCAAGGGAGAATTGCCAGATGATCTGTGTGCCCAATTTAGAGACCTTAGATTGGAGATTGTGCCTGAGGGACATCTCATGGCATTGGATGTTTAACCCATGTTGTTGGACAAGATTAAGGAAGCCCAAAAGACGGACAAGGAAATTGAAGAGATTAAGGAAAAGATTGGGAAAGGAAAAGCCAAAGGATTCCATGAAGACGAACAAGGTACTTTATGGTATGGAAAACGTATCTGCGTTCCGCAAGATCCGGAGCTACGGAAACTGATTTTACAGGAAGCACACAACTCACCATATTCCATTCATCCGGGTAACACCAAAATGTACATGGATATGAAAGAAATATTTTGGTGGAATAATCTCAAGAAAGACATCGCTGAACATATTGCTTTGTGTGATGTGTGTAGTAGAGTGAAAGCGGAATATCAGAAACCAGCATGATTGCTACAACCACTACCTATTCCTGATTGGAAGTGGGACAAGATTGGCATGGATTTCATCACTGGATTGCCAAGGACCAGGTCAGGATATGATTCTATTTGGGTAGTAGTGGATCGCCTAACTAAAGTGGCTCATTTCATACTCGTGAAGACAACCTATACAAGTGATAACTTAGCTAAGATTTATATGAATAGGATTGTATGTCTACATGGAGTACCCAAGAGTATTGTGTATGATAGGGGAACTCAGTTCACTTCTCATTTTTGGAGGCAACTACATGAGTCATTGGGAACGAGGTTGGAATTCAGCACTGCTTTTCATCCTCAAACTGATGGACAGACAGAAAGGACCAACCAGATTATAGAAGATATGTTGAGGGCATGTGCCCTAGACTATGGAGCCAGTTGGGATGAAAGTCTGCCTTACGTAGAATTCTCTTACAATAACAGCTATCAAGCCAGTATTGAGATGGCACCATTTGAGTTTCTCTATGGGAGAAAATGTACCACCCCATTACTATGGAATGGTGTGGGAGAAAGAAATTTTTTCGGACCAGAACTAATCAAAGAGGCTGAAGAGAAAGTCAAGCTAGTTAAGGACAGATTGAAGATAGCACAGTCCCGACAGAAGAGCTACGCAGATCCTAAGCGTAGAGAAGTCACATATGAAGTGGGTGATAGAGCTTATCTTAGAGTGTCACCACTTCGTGGAGTGAAGAGGTTTGGAGTCAAAGGAAAATTGCCCCCAAGATATGTTGGACCATTCAAGATTCTGAGTCGTAAAGGAGAAGTAGCTTATGAAATTGAATTTCCAGAATCATTGTCTGCAGTTCACAATGTGTTTCATGTGAGTCAGCTAAAGAAATGCCATCCAGAGATGGAAGAGACTTCTTTGAAGGATAATATACCTTTGGAGGAGGTTCAATTGGAAAGTGATCTCATTTATGAGGAAAAACCTATCAAGATTCTTGAGACTGCAGAAAGAGTTACTTGGACTAAGACTATCAAATTCTGCAAAGTTCAATGGAACCATCATTCCGAAGAATAAGCAACATGGGAAAGAGAAGATGATCTTCAGAAAGACCACACTCACCTATTTGCTAGCCAATCTGAATCTCGAGGGCGAGATTCACCTTAAGGGGGTTAGATTTGTAACATCCCTAAAATCATGTTTCAAAGCTTTGCATATCATCCATGCATTCATGATCATTTAGGGTTCATTTTCAAAGTCATCACAAAAACAGAAGCATTTGAATGCTCATTATTTTATGTAAGCAAGGCAATGACCATATTGCTACCTTCTAATAAGAAAAATACTTATTTTAATCAGTAAGGTTTTGAGCTTGAGTGTTATTTCTAAGGTTTGGTCAAGGTTTTCAAAAACTAATTATGAATTATAAACCATTCATATACTAATTATAAACATTTAACTAAGGCTTGGTTTAAATTTCATTTTCAAACCCATTATGAATTTGAGTGTGAACAAATGTGTTACACACCCCAGGATGCAAGAATCAATAAACAAATGTTGGAGAAAGTTTCATTTAAAACATATTTGATTTGAGCATTTGAATTCAAACCAGAAATTCAATCCGAAAAATAAAAAAAGAAAGGGAGAAAAAAATAAAGCAAACTAACTAATCTAACCCAACCCAGCCCACTCAGTCCATTTAGCCCAGCAGCTTCTCCCCGCAGAAAAATGTTTCGCACCGAAGGGTTAACCCGCGTAGTCACTGACAACTGGCCCCCACTCCGTAACTCTCTCTCACTGAACGCCAGGCCCACACGCCAGTCTTCATCTCCACCCCGCGACGCCTTCTCCCCCCAAATCACGCCGGTTGTTTCCGGTGATTAAACCTCGCATCAATTCGATTGATTGCGCGAGTAATTCTCTACCCCGACCTTGCGTACTTAATCGCCTGCGTCCTCCCCTCCTTTTCCCCAGTCGCCTCCCTCTCTCTGCCCCTAGGCTGCTCGGAATCAACCTCGAACCACCCACTGCTCCGACGAGCTTCAGCTCAAATTCCGGCCAACCACCATCGCCCCTTGCATTCCTGACACCGCGAGTGAGTTCCCCATCTCCCTCTGCACCTGCCAGTATCACCCACTCGCCCGCGCGCGCTCCCATTCATCGGCAACCTCAACATCAAGCAAGCACCGCCGTCTGTCTCAACTCCGGTGACGTCTCCTGGTAGTTCCCGACCGCCCCCGTCTCTCTTTTTGTTGCTCACGTATTCGCCAGACTAGTGTGCATCTAACACACTACTTGTTTCTCTCTGGCATGATCTACAACGCCGGCAACGATGACGAACAGCCGTGCCCGACGACAGACTCCACTCCGACGAGGAATTTCCACCGTGTCCGCGCGCCCCTTGACAAGCCACGGCTACGTTGAGTTCCAGCACACCTTTGCGAGTCTGGTAAGCCCCTCCACTGACCCCAGCCCCATCTGTAGCCGCCGCGACGCCGTAGACCGAGCGCGTCGCCGCTCACCGTCGCCACTCTCCACCAGTTAGTGGTCGTTTGATCAGCGGCCGTTAGATCTGGATCCGTCGGCTACGATAGAATCACTTACGCGAAGGGGTACGCCAGCTCTATGCCGCACGATCTTCTTTAAATCCAATGGCCCTCGTTGATCGATCCGCCCGAACTGGTACGTGTTGGAGATATGCCCAAGAGGCAATAATAAAGTGGTTATTATCATATCTTCATACTTATGATAAATGTTTACATACCATGCTATAATTCTATTAACACGAAACATTAATACTTGTGTGATTTGTAAACATAAAAGAGTCCCTAGTAAAGCCTCTTGTTAAACTAGCTTGTTGGTTAATATATGATCATGGTTTCCTGATCATGAACATAGAGATGTTATTAACAACAGGGTCATATCATTAGGAGAATGATGTGATGGACATACTCCTATAGTTAAGCGTAGCATAAAGATCAAGTCATTTAATATAGTTCATTTTCTATAAGCTTTCTGATACATAGTAACCTAATTCCTTCGACCATGAGATCATGCTTATCACCATCACCGGAAGGATTCTTTGATGATATCAAACACCACACCGTAACTGGGTGGCTATAAAGATGGCATTGAGTGTTCGGAAAGTATGGGTTGAGACACATGGATCAAGAGTGGGATTTGTCCATCCATATGACGGATAGATATACTCTGGGCCCTCTCGGTGGAATGTCATCCAATTAGCTTGCAAGCATGTGACTGGCTCACAAGGGATCACATACCACGGGAACGAGAAAAGAGTACTTATCGGTAACGAGGTTGAACTAGGTATGCAGAGATACCGATGATCAAAACCTCGGATAAGTAAACTATCGTGAGACAAAGGGAAATTGGTATCGTATGTAAGTGGTTCATTCGATCGCAAAGTAATCATAGAAATATGTGGGAGCCATATGAATTTCCAGATTCCTCTATTGGTTATTGATCGGAGAAGTGTCTCGGTCAAGTCCGCATAATTCACGAACCGTAGGGAGACACACTTAAGGATTCGATGTTGTTGAGTAGTTATGGAATGATGAGTAAGAGACCGAATGTTGTTCGGAATCTCGGATGGGATCCGGGATATCACGAGGAGATCCGGAATGGTCCAGAGAATAAGATTCATATAAGGAAAGTCATGTTTCGGAGTTGGAGAATGATTCCGGTGTTTTCATCGGGAATGTTCTAGAAGGGTCCGGAAGGTCCGGCACTCTGGAGGGGAAGGGTACATGAATGTGTCATAACAAGTTGGAATGATTGCATCATGTACTAGGTATCATGGCTGGGCAAAATAAAAGGATAAATCAAATCCTAGTTTGAAAAGTCAAACGCCAATTTGAAAAGTCAAACGGCAGTTTTGCTTGGTGGAGGGAGAGTAGGAAACCTACTTGGGGAGGAAGTCCCACTCCCTCCACCCGCCGGCCAAGGAGGAGGAGTTGGAGGAGGACTCCCTCCTCCTAGGCGCCTCCCTCCCACCTATAAAAGAAGGGGCAGGGGTGCCCCTCTATCTACACCTCTCACACACCCAAACCCTAGCCTCTAAGTCGCCGGCCACCTCCAAGCCGCCGCCGACTAGGGCCTCCTCTAACTCGGCGAGTTAGGGTTTCCCCAAAACCTAGCCGCCGACCAGGCCCTCCCCTTGGTGCCCTCTAAACCGTAGATCGCCAAGGCCTCTCTCATACTCCACCATACTCGCTCCGGCTTAAGGCGAAGCCCTGCGAGATATCCCCTCTACTTCTGGTACCACGCCGTTGTGCTGCCGAAATCGCAAGGAGAGTGCTACAACCTCCGCTGCCTGCTGGAACAAGGGAGAGGAAGGTCTTCATCGAGTACCGAATGTGTGACCGACTGCGGAAGCGCTGCCAGAACGCAGCGCCGGAAGGATCGTCTACGCGATCTTGAGATCGGAAGTGTACGACTACATCATCCACGAGAATCTGCTCTCGTTAACCGCTTTGGATCTTCGAGGGTTAGTACTCTATTGACTCGTTGCTACAATCTAGTAGATAGATCTTGGCTTGATCATAGATTAGATCTTGATTGTGTGTTCATGCGGTAGAAAATTTTTGTTTTCCATGCTACGAATCCCTACAGTGGTATCAGAGCCGTGTCTATATGTAGATCTGTTGCACGAGTAGAACACAATGGTCATTGTGGGCGTTGATGCTTTTGTTATCGATTGCTTCTTGTGTACTTTGCATCTTGCGGGATGGTGGGATGAAGCGGCCTGGGCTAACCTTACATGACATCGTTCATGAGACTTGCTCCACGCTTGACATGCAACTTGTATTGCATAAGTGGCTTTGTGGGTGCCTGTTTCTCCCAACATAGTTAAGATTCAATTTACAACGGGTGATTGACAATACTAGTATCAATGTTGTGGTTCTTGTTCGTAAGTTAGAACGACACTTATTGAAAGCCCCAAACCACGTAAAACATGCAAAGAAAATTAGAGGCGTCTAACTTTGTTTTGCAGGGGTGTGCTGTGATGTGATATGGCCATGATTGTGTTTATATATGATGTATGCAATGTCCCTTATTGTAAGTTGGCAACCGGCAGGAGCCATATGGTTGTTTCCATTAAGTCATGCATGTCTATTATTCAAATTAGTTGTAATAGTTGATGCTGGTGGAAGGCAACCATGAAGCGGCGCCATTGTCCTTGACGCCACACCAGTGATGATGGAGATCATGTTCGTGCTTGAAGATGGAGATCAGAAGCGCAAGAAGAAAGGCCATATCATATCACATATTATGAATTGCATGTGATGTTAATCCTTTTATGCATCTTGTATTGCTTAGTTCACGACGGTAGCATTATAAGATGATCCCTCAAGCACACAATTTCAAGTTTTAAAGTGTTCATCCTTAGTAAGCACCGTTGCTAAAGCTCGTTGTTTCGAAGCACCACGTGATGATCGGGTGTGTTAGATTCTGCGAGTGTATACAACGTGAGCAAGCCAGATTTGCTCATGCAGAAGCTAAGGTTTGATCTTGACAAGCCTAGCATGTACAGATATGGTCTCGGAACACGGATCACCGAAAGGTAAAGCATGAGTCATATAGTAGATATGATGAACATGTTGATTGTTCGCCATTGAAGCTACATCAACTCTCGTGATGATCGGTTTTGATGTGGTGGATTTGGTTCGTGTGATCACTAAAACAATGTGAGGGATATTGTTTTGAGTGGGAGTTCAACAGCAATATGATTAAAAGTTGAACACTATTTATCATAAATTAAATCAAAGTGAATTTGCATAGTTGTTGTAGTCATTGGCATCCGTTTACCACCTTGCGCTTAGTTTTAATTGAGATGATAGAACTATACAAATCTGGTTAGTTACTTTATGAACTGGTATCGTATTGTTTTGAAGTGTTAATCTAAAGTTTAAAGTCCCATTGCAAACTTTCAGTAAGTTTCGATTACTCCGTGAAATTTAATAGTTGGTATTAAATCAAGAGTAACAATTCCAGTGTTAGTATATAAGTATCATGTTTATCTCCATGATTCTTGATAGTCGAAAGATGGTTTCAATATCAAGGTTATCTAGGAGTTGAAAGAGTTGTTTCAGAAACCATGATGTGTGGAAGATATTGTGATATCTGAAACGAAGTTTTGGTTGCAACATGATAGAGTATAATATGGCAAAAGTCATGTTCTCATATTTGATGAGAATTTGCAGAAGGTTGGAGACACTAGTTGTCCTAATCCTTCAAAAGGTTTTGGAGAGCAACATTATACTCGCGATTCACCGCAATAAGCTAAAGTAGCTTGATGATAAGGGTGAATATTTGATGTAGGTAAAATATTTACTACACCAAGAGATTACTAAAGAATGGAATTTGAAAGCACACCAAACATTTGATGATGGTGATCTACTTCAAAGTGTAAGTCCAAAAACATTGGTATTTAATTATACACGCTTTGGACTATGTGTCATATGTATGACTCCACTATTGATGTTGATAGATTCTTTCAAACAGAAAAAGAAATACTGAAAGAGAATCTCATAAATATATGGCAGAAAAGAAAAGACTTGAATTGTTCAGTTTAGGTATATAAAGGATATACGTGTTATGGCTATATTCTTTGCTTGTTAAATAATGTGGTTCTTAAGTATTGGATACTGAATTTGTTGGTATGAATAGTCATACAAAACAACAGAATTCATGAACTACAATGGCCTAAGTAACTAGCAAAAGAATATGTGATGATGTTCATCGAGAACAAATAAAAGGTTATTGTGTTGCTCGTTAAAGATCAAAGCTTGCCTTCAAGATTTGTTTTATCAGGTATTATGAGAACAAAAGGGTTGTTCAAATAATTACCGTAATCCATAAAAGATGGATGATTCACAAATCTCGTTAGAGAAATCACATCCATAAAACTAGTGCTAAAAATGTCGAAAGACAAATTGATTGAAAGATCACTTAGGAAGTGACATCGCCGTTTAAAATTATATTGGAAAGAAAAACATGAAGAAACTCCATGTGGATGGAATTTTGGAGTCTTTTTGATTTTTGATCAAATGACGTTTGTGAAACTTTCCTAGAGATAATTAAAACTTCGTTCATAGGCCAAAAAGGGAACGAATGACTAGCTTATTGGAACTTGTACATATTGTTGTATGAAGTCCATTATGTGTAGTCAAGAGAGATGGATTTCAACTTCATATGCTTTCTCCGAAAATTTGAGTGAATATATGAATATTTACTTAATAAGGATGAAGTATGAAACATTTGAAAAGTTCAAAGAATTTTAAGATGAAGTGCAAAATCATTGTAACAAGAATATAAATAGTTTATGATAAGATCATAAAGGAAGATATTTGAGTTACAAGTTTAACATAATACCTAAGATTTAAGGAATCGTTCCGTAGATTTACATTTCCCGAAACACCATAAGAGTATGGAGCATTCGAGATATGAAATTAAAACCTTGTTTGACATGGTAAAATCAAAGGTGTAATTCATAAAACTGCCATTATATTTCAAATATTTAAACCTTTAGAGACAACCGTTTTTCACTGAAAAGAGCTTCGTCATAATCCGTTGAATTGACACCATATAAAGTTATGGTATGGATAAAACCCAAGTTGTCCTTTCTTAAACATTGGTATGCTATGCATAAGAAAGATGTTTGCAACCAAAGTCGGATGAAGCTATCTTTGTATGTTATTTCAAATAACTGTTCCTCCATAACATCAGAGAAAAAAATGTTTGTCGCTTAGAACGTCGAGTTTCTTAAAGAAGGAATTTTTCGTGAAAAGTTAAGTGGGAGGACAATAGAACTTTGACAAGGTTAAAAGAACCTTGGCTATATATGATCAAAGTTGCGCAGCGCCGAAAAATGTTCTGGAGGCAGCAACAATGCTCATGGCTCACGTGCCTCAAAGGTTGTGGTCACGGAGATCTAAGTTCCTATTGAAACAAGTAGGTCGGGTAAACAATCAAATACCAAGATTTGAGAGTTAAATCATTATTTGATAATAATGATCCGACTACATGCAAAGAAGCAATGATGAGCCCTGACTCCTTCAAATGGCTTGAAGCCATAAAATCCGTGATAGTTCCATACACGAGAAATCAAGTTTTGAACTTGAAGGACCCTCGAGAAATGTGTAAGACCTTACAGTTGTGTTTGGATCTGTAAAATAGACATGGATGTTTCACATATATGAAATAGTCGACATGTTGGGAAGGAGTTCACAATAATGTTCAAAAGTTGACTATGACAAGATTTGATCTTTCATAGCGATATTTAGTCTAGACGGATTAATGTGGCAACCACTACATATAAATTTGTTATGTGGTAGTTGAATAAACAAAACAAGTTCTTCTAATAGAATTGTTACCTAGGACATGTGCATAACATGGTCCATAGGATTTTGTTAATTCAAAGGATGCTAAAAGCATATGCAAACTTCAATGGTTGAAGAGAGCATCGCGGAGTTGGAATCTTCACTATGATGAAACTGTTAAAAGAGTTTAATTTCATCAGAAACAATGAAGATGCTTGCATTTGCAAGAAATTAAGTGGGAGCGCTAAGACATGTTTCTAATACATTATGCGGAAGACATATTGTTGATTAGAAATGATGTATCTTTTATTAACACATATTAAGAATTTCATCCCGATGAAAGACTTAGGCAAAACCCAAATATTTGGCATCAATAGACGCTAATATGGTTGTGCTGAAAGTACATAGATGATATATTGAATGAGTTCAATATAGAAACTACAAGAAAGGTTCTTGTCACACAGAAAGGATTGAATGAGTTCAATATTGATGATATATTCGAGTGTATTGACACTTGGTAAGTGAAATAAAGATTCAAGTATAGATTGATACTTGATGTATAAAATCACAAAGGGTATTTTATCAATCATATTGTGATGTGTACAAATCCAGATATGTCCCATGCTCTAAATGTTATGAGTGTATACCAGAATGATTCATAAGATGATTATTAAACAATAGTAAAGATATTCTTATGATCTTGTAAAAGAAATAAGAATATATTATTTTGTAGAAGTGACAAATAGATGGTTAGTTCATTGTAAATGAATTACATTGATACTAGTTTTGTCACAAAGTACAAATTAAGTTTATCTCAATCTAAACTAAGGGTGGCACAATATGATGGAAAGTAAGTTCCATAATGGATTTGGATGAGTTCCAAAGTTGAGACATTGTGACAGATACGGTAACAAAAGGCTAAGTATATAACTGCTGTTATAGCAGCAAAAGAGGGCATTTGTGTCAAGTAGTTTGATATCAAACTAAGTGTAGTTCACAGCAGGGATAATACTATAAAGATATATTGTATGACAATATTATCAACATGTTTTAACCCCAAAGAACTAAAGGTCACACCAAAGGACCAAATTTGTACGAAGCCATCTCATTAGAGAATGAGTGATGCGTAGAGACGCAAAGACATGCAATTACAAACGGACCTGGTAGTGTCAGATCCGGAGATCAGTTGACCACTAGCAATCGTGTACATACGACACCAGAAAGCCATAGGTGTTGAATACATAAAGGTTTGAAACTAGATTATTGACTCTAGTGCAAGTGGGAGACTGTTGGAGATATGCCCAAGAGGCAATAATAAAGTGGTTATTATCATATCTTCATACTTATGATAAATGTTTACATACCATGCTATAATTGTATTAACAGGAAACATTAATACTTGTGTGATTTGTAAACATAAAAGAGTCCCTAATAAAGCCTCTTGTTAAACTAGCTTGTTGGTTAATATATGATCATGGTTTCCTGATCATGAACATAGAGATGTTATTAACAACAGGGTCATATCATTAGGAGAATGATGTGATGGACATACTCCTATAGTTAAGCGTAGCATAAAGATCAAGTCATTTAATATAGTTCATTTGTTATAAGCTTTCTGATACATAGTAACCTAATTCCTTCGACCATGAGATCATGCTTATCACCATCACCGGAAGGATGCTTTGATGACATCAAACACCACACCGTAACACTAACTCCAGCTGGTATAACACTAACTCCAGCTCCCAAATCACTAGCTTGAGTCTCTTGTAGAGAGAAAAAGGCATAACACTAACTCCAGCTCCCAAATCACATAAAGCAGTTCTAACGTAATTATTCTTAATAGAGCAAGGAATAGTTGGTATACCTAGATCACCAAGTTTCTTTGGAACCTTACCATTGAAGGAATAATTGGAAAGCAAAGTAGAAATTTCCTCATTAGTAATCTTCCTTTTATTAGAGATAATATCCTTCATATACTTTGAATAAGGAGGCAATTTAATAGTATCACTCAAAGGACTTGTGTTTCTTACCTGGAAAATAAAGGTTTCATCCACTCACAAAACTTGTCGTAGTGTTCTTCCTCCTTTGACTTGTGTTTCTTACCTGGAAAAGGCATAGGTTTCTGCACTCAAGGTTCTCTCTCACTACCATGTTTTTTAGCAATAAAATCTTCCTTAGTGTACCTAGTATTCTTAGTGTGCTTCTCAGATTCTTCCTCAACTTCCTCCTTATCAGGAGCATCATTATTATTACCACGCTCAGTTTCAGCATCAGAGACAGATATACTATTAGGATCTACAGTAGGTTCAAGTGGTTCCTCAACTACCTTATGTTTCTTTTTCTTTCTCTTACGAGGACTACCACGACTTTCACCTTGTTGAGAATCCTGCTCAATTATTTTAGGGTGTCATTCAGGATATAAAGGATCTTGAGTAGCTATACCACTCCTAGTTCTAATTCCATAAGCATGGTTATCTCCTGAGGCATTAACTAGCATATCCTTTTGTACCTTAGCAAGTTGATCAAGTTGGGTTTGAACCATTTGAAAGTGTTTACAAAGCATTTTAATATCATTAGAAGTTCTTTCCACAATATCTTTCAACTCATTGATAGCTCTAGAGTTTTCCAATAAATGATTCTTAAATTGTTTATTAAAATTACCTTGTTTAACAATAAAAATGTAAAGTTCCTCTAAGCATTGATCAGGAGGCTTACCATAAGGAATATCACCTTCATCAAAGTGTTGGAGAGAGTGTACCTCAATAGTATATGAGTGGGGAATTGTCTTACATAATTCTTCTATATGAGGTAAATTCTTCACATCTTCAGCTCTAATACATTTCTCCTTTAGACACTTCTTAGTTTCCTTCATCACTTCATCATTTAATGCAATAACTCCACTCTTCTTTGGTGTTGGTATTGTATTTGGTTCAGGAGTAATAGGCTCAGGTGTATTTAGCTCAGTTTAAGTCCAATCATCATAATTCTTGCTTATCTTATTATCAGCATCTGTAGGAGTTCTTTTCCTGAAAACACAATCAGCAAAGCTATCTAGGTATGTCCTAGAATCATAAGTTAGTACATTATAATAAATATCGAGAAGCTCATTCTTAGGTAATGGACATCTAGGATGTGCATGAATCAAGGCACAGAACCTTGTACATGACTCAGGCAATTTCTCTTCTTCTCCCTATTTAAAATCAAAAAGTCTCTGCAAAGCAGCATGTCTAGCACTGGGAGGAAAATATTTCTGGAAGAAAGAAGCAATCAAATAATTAGGGCTATCAATGGAACCAGGAGGTAATCTATTAAACCAATCCCTAGCTTCTCCTTTTAGTGAAAAAGGGAAGATCTTAGTAACAAAGTACTTGTGCATCTTAAAATCATCAGAGAACAAAGCACTCATAGTAGAGAGCTCATTCATATGAGCCACAACACTCTAATTTTCAGTCCCACAAAAAGGTTCTTTCTCAACAATGTCCAAATAGGATAAATCAAGAGAGAAATCATAATCTTTATCTTTAATATCTATGGGAGAGTTGGAAAACTTAGGATCAGAGGACAACTTAGGAATAATGGTGCATCTAGCAAGGAGACTCTTAATAGCACTAGTACCATGTGTGTTTCTGCACTCTTCAACAAATTCATCAGTGAACTCAATGTAACCATCATTAATATCATAACTCTCTCCAGACTCAGGTGAGCTAACAGGTGTAACAGTGTCTTCACTAGGAGTTTCAGTATTTCCTAGACTAGCCATAGTAGCATCTAGGAAAGGACCTAATGAACCAATCGCATCAAGCACAGTAGAATTAACATCATGAGCATCAAAAGCAGTTTTAGATTCAGCAGTAGTAGCAGTGTATGTAGCATGAGTATGTGGTGGTGGTGTGACAAGCTTACTTATAACAGACGGTGAATCAAGAGCAACAGAGGTGTTTAGGATTGTACCTCTTCTTGTAGTGGATGGTAAAATAGGGAACTTTCCATCACGAGACTTACCCATGATGAAAGGAGTAACAGTGAACAATAGTAGATCCAAGTGAACTTACAAATAAAGCTATGCTCCCAGGCAACGGCGCTAGAAAATTTTCTTGATGACCCACAAGTGTAGGGGATCGCAACAGTCTTCGTGGGTAGTGGTACCCAATTTATTGATTCGACACAAGGGGAGACAAAGAATACTTGCAAGCCTTAACAACTGAGTTGTCAATTCAGCTGCACCTGGAAATAGTTCTTGCTCACAGAAGTTTATCAGTAGCAAAAGTTTGTAGTAGCAACAGCAAAGCAATAGCAACAGTGAAATAGGAGCAATAGTAACAGTAATAGTAAACAGTGGGATTCGAGTGCATGGATGAGTCTAAACATGTAACTTCAAGATCTAGGGCATTGCAGATAAATAAGAATAAGCATCCAAGTACTAAACAATCCTAGGCATGTGCTCCAAATATAGTCATACGTGCTCGCAATAAGAACTTGCACAACATCTTCTGTCCAGCCAGCCCGTGGCAGCGGGGCCTCTAGGGAACTACTGGCAATTAAGGTGCTCCTTTTAATAGAGCACCGGAGCAAAGCATTAACACTCTGTGAACACATGTGATCCTCACACCACAGCCATCCCCTCCAGTTGTCCCAATTATTGTCATTCGAGGCCTTTGGATCCGGACAATGATATGTGTACACAACTTGCATATAAGATCACAAATAATACTATCATAATGATTCAATAATAAGTTCAGATCTGAGATCTTGTCACTCGGGCCCTAGTGACAAGTTGCAACAAAGTCAAATAGCACTAATAGAGATACTAGGCACTATGCCCTAACAATCTTATTCGATTACATGATAGAACTCATCCAATCCCTATCATCCCAAGCCTACAGTGGGGGATTACTCACTCATGGATGAGGGAAACATATATGGTTGATGGAGAGGCGTTGGTGATGATGATGGCGATGATCCTCTCCAAATTCCCCGTCCCGGCAGGGTGCCAGAACATAGTTTCTGGATCCGAATCTTGGTTTTTGATGGTGGCGGCGAAGCGGAACTCTTCTCTGGAAAACGTCGAACCCCCCTCAGTTTTTAGGTCAAGGGGTAAATTATAGGCGTAGAGGGAGCCCGAGGGGGTGCCTGGGGTGGCCGCACCCCCCTAGGCGCGGGCAGGGCCCACCCGCGCCTGGCAGGGGTGTGGCCCCCCAGGCCTCCACTCCATTTTTTCTTCTGGCTCCGTGGATCTTCTGGTGAAATATAATTTTTGGCATATTTTCTGGCATTTTTCCTGATAGTTGATTTTCTGCACAAAAACTAGACATCAAGGTAATTCTGCTGAAAACAGCGTCGGTCCGTGTTAGTTGTATCCAAATCACACAAGTTTAGAGGAGAAACAATAGCAAAAGTGTTCGGGAAAGTAGATACGTTTTGGACGTATCAACTCCCCCCAAGCTTAGCTTATTGCTTGTCCTCAAGCAATTCAGTTGAAAACTGAGTGCGATAAAAGAATTTTCACGAACACATTTGCTTCATATGATGTATATATTCTCAGCACAGGAGTAGATACTTAAACCATTCATGATAAGAAGTATGCAACCAAGTCTACTTAATAGTCATTGCAAGCTATGAAGAGAAACCAACTCAATAATAATAAATAGCATGGAACATAAACATAAGCAACATTGCAATGCTCATAGTAAGGTATGATAGAGTGGTATCTTGCTTGCCTTTGTTTGTAGAGCACAATATAAATGCCAAGGCACCTATGAAGTTCAAGTGAAGACTAGAGGTAAAAGTATCAGATATACAAGCATCAAAGTCATGGCATAATTAACCAAGTTTTGGAACAAACACAAAAATGACAACTATGATCTAAAGAAGGTTCTCATAGAATGAGTGGTGACTCAACAAGGAAGTGAAAAAGTTTTTAAAGGTTTTAAAGGCTTCCTAATGCTGAAAGGAAGGTACTCATTAGCTTTGAGCTCTCATTGCCCTATCATAGGCATCTTCATATGGTTAAGGTGAAAGTGAGGTCCAATCTGAGTTATATGCTTAACAGACCATAAACTGGAAATCCCATGTCCCTTGAGTACGAGGGCCGCTCCGCATGCTACTCAACTTTGGTTACCTGTAAGTTCTTTTCATTGTACATACATGCATATCATAGAGAACCGCCAACGGGGTACCCCTTGCACATGATATAGGAGCTATCCCGTGATCAAAATGACAAGGCAAGCAGACAATGAGCATCTCAGCGATATTTTTATTTACTATGTGCTTAGCTTTTTATTAAGGATGCTTCACAGAATGCTCATTATGGTGGTGCTACAAGTTTCCACCATGATTAGGCATGGCTTAGGCTAGCGGCCCAGGCGTTTCTCTAACACAATGTATAGACTCCATGAACTCACAAGCTCCCCTTTTATTTCACACCGTCAACATCTGCAAACAAAAGAGCAAAGTACCAACTGGATAGGATATCCAAAAAGTGTTGAAAGCGTTCCCCGTGACAGCAGTCACAATGGTTCAGGATTATTAAGTGCAAGGAATAAAGTGTGCCATCAAGTTCGTGAGACCTTTACTAACTAACTTTCTCAAAACAGACAAACATTTTATTTGGAAGAAAACAAGACATATAGAATATGCACTGAAATAGCAAATGATGCTAATAGGTAGGTATGGTGGACACAGTTGGCAATATTGGTTTTAGGGAGTTGGAAGCACGGGTAGAACTCATACTCAGTGCAAGTGAAGTCTAGCAAAAGAGAGGGAGAGACAAACGAGAGAGCAATAATTGTCATAATCATGCTTGCAATAAAACAGGACTAATTATCACACATCTACAACCGAAGAGATTTCTACAACCGAAGAGAAACAATAGCAAAAGTGTTCGGGAAAGTAGATACGTTTTGGACGTATCACACAACTGAAGAGATTTCTGTCACTTCCCTTGGAAACTAGAGGCATGAACCCACTATCGAGCATAAATACCCCCTCTTGGAGTCACTAGCAACTACTCGCCCAAGATAGCTACTAACAACGGAGAGAATGCAAGATCACAAACAACATAGACATGATAGAATCATAAAGACAAAACCATTAACCAAACTGACATAATAATCTCAATATCCATCGGATCCCCGCAAACACACCATGCATGATTACAAATAGATTAGATCTTGATCATGAACGGAGCTCACAAGATCTATACATGAAAGCACAAGGAGGAGATACAACCATCTAGCTACTACATGGACCCATAGTCCAAGGTGGAACTACTCACGCTTCATACCAGAGAGAAGACCTCCGGGATGATTTCCCCTCCGATAGGGTGCCGGGAAGAACTTCAGATCCCCCCCCCCCAATCTAGGGATGGCGGTGGCAGCGGCTACATAAGGTTTTCTGGAGTTTTTATCGGGTTCTTAGGGTTTCTGCATCGGGGCTTCTTATAGGCGAAGAGGCGAGGCCGGGAGGCGGCCAAGGACCACACCCTGCCCAGGCGTGGGGCAGGGCCCACCCGCGCCTAGGGGGTTTGGCCGCCCTGGTTTGTGTCTCCGTCTCGTCTTCTGGATTCGTGTCCCTCACGGTAAAATATTGACTTTAGCTTTTGTCCCGTCCAATTCCAAGAATATTGATTTTATGCCTTTCTGGAACCAAAAAGAAAAGAAAACAGGCAACTGGCACTGTGGCAACTTGTTAATAGGTTAGTTCTAGAAAAGATATAAAAACACCTCAAAGTGTAGACAAAGCAAAGCAAAGTAGATACTAAACAAGCATGGAGCATCAAAAATTATAGATACGTTTCCGACGTATCACACAGCTTTGTCCTAAAAAAAACCGAGGCATAAAGCACCATAGATGAGCATTAACCCAAAATTGCGGCAACATGCATGCTATTTCTGCAACCTATGGCTACCAATCCATATCAGGAATTTCACACATGTCCATTTTGTAACACTTGCACCGGTTTGTCTAACATAGAGCTGCATATGAATGTAGATACCATGAAGTAGATATATTGTGACATCAAAAGTAAGAGAGTAGGGTGATCTATTGTTCAGAATGGCACAACATGAATTATTGTCAGGAATAGAGTTTATGCTAGGAGTGTTTGATAGTATCATGTTCTCATGGAAAACATGGATATCTACTTTACATAACTACAAGAATGGATGAATACGCCGACCGCCGGGCGCTAATGTCGGGGCCATCGGCGTAGCTCGTGACCACGCCAGCCCCGCCAAGTAGCCGTCGGCGAAGAATTGCCCTCGGCGTAGCCTACGCCGACGGCTGCCCTCGGGGTAGAAACTTTTCCTTTTACCTCATTAAACTTTGAAAATTCATAATTAAATCATTCTAATTCGTAAAAATACAAATAATATATCAAAACTTGCAGATAAATAAGATCTATATATCTACACTCAAATATTACACATTTCTAAATAAAAATTAAGTGAAACATAAAACATTATATATAGTTTAAAATGGGCATAAGAAATGCAAAAACGATCCAAACAATGTGAAACCTTCGTGTGGTGCCATATTATGTGACATAGTTATAAGGAAAAATATCAAACTTGGTATATAGATTATGACTGAAAAAACCTTCACAAAATGACCTATCTCATTCGAGGTTTCTTGGCTTTTGGGTCAAATGACCAATGTTATGGCTAGAATCAAGGCATAGTTTGTGATAATGTGTCCTATTGTGCATACATATGCATCATGGGATGGAGAACAATGTTGCAGGAGAAAGTTTTCCTTTTCATCGCACCAAAAATCCATTTTCCATTTTCCGAGTGCAAAAAAACGGGCGGTTTTGTGAAGCAACCACCAAATGGCTATTTCAAAATGCTACCACCACATTTTTCCAAAATACTATACCACCTTACATGGACAATGTCCTAACAGGGGATCTCAAACCTTTCCGTCTATCCCTGGTAAAAAAGACAAATTCCTGCTGAATCAGTAGGAAGTGGGTCAGATATGAACTATAGGTACATGATCTGATGCTCATGATTTTTTACAAAAATCATTTTTAGGTTAAAAATATTCTATTTTATCAGAGATCCACTTCAAGTTTATCGAGGCTCAGCCCTAAACTAAGAATCTTCATGCCCGCCGTTCGACAAAGTTTGACGATAGTTTAAAATGGGCATAATAAATTCACAAACGATCCAAACAATGCAAAACCTTCGCATGGTGTCATATGATGTGGCATAGTTACAAGGAAAAATATCAAACTTGGTATATTGATTATCTGAAAAAACCTTCACAAAATGACCTATCTCATTCGAGGTTTCTTGGCTTTTGGGTCAAATGATCAATGTTATGGCTAGAATCAAGGCATAGTTTATGGTAATGTGTCCATATTGTGTATACATGTGCATCATGGGATGGCGAACAATGTTGCAGGAGGAATTTTTCCTTTTCGTCGCACCAAAAAGCCATTTTCTATTTTCCGAGTGTAAAAAACTGGCGGTTTTGTGAAGTAACCACCAAATGTATATTTCAAAATGCTAACACCACATTTTTTTCTAAAATAATTACCACCTTACATGAACAATGTCCTAACAGGGCGATCTCAAACCTTTCCTTCTATCTCTGGTGAAAAAGACAAATCCTGCCGAATCGGTAGGAAGTGGGTCAAATATGAACTATAGGTACATGATCTGATGCTCATAATTTTTTACAAAAATCATTTTTAGGATCAAAATATGCTATTTCATCATAGATCCACTTCAAGTTTATCGAGGATCAGCCCCAAGCTAAGAATCTTCATACCCGTCGTTCGACAAAGTTTGACGATAGTTTAAAAATTAAGTGAAACATAAAACATTATATATAGTTTAAAATGGGCATAAGAAATGCAAAAACGATCCAAACAATGTGAAACCTTCGTGTGGTGCCATATTATGTGACATAGTTATAAGGAAAAATATCAAACTTGGTATATTGATTATGGCTGAAAAAACCTTCACAAAATGACCTATCTCATTCGAGGTTTCTTGGCTTTTTGGTCAAATGACCAATGTCATGGCTAGAATCAAGGCATAGTTTGTGATAATGTGTCCATATTGTGCATACATGTGCATCATGGGATGGAGAACAATGTTGCAGGAGGAAGTTTTCCTTTTCATCGCACCAAAAAGGCATTTTCCATTTTCCGAGTGCAAAAAACGGGCGGTTTTGTGAAGCAACCACCAAACGGTATTTCAAAATGCTACCACCATATTTTTACAAAATACTATACCACCTTACATGGACAATGTCCTAACAGGGGATCTCAAACCTTTCTGTCTATCCCTGGTAAAAAAGACAAATTCCTGCTGAATCGGTAGGAAGTGGGTCAGATATGAACTATAGGTACATGATCTGATGCTCATGATTTTCCAGATGAAATTGGTATCGTATGTAAGTGGTTCATTCGATCGCAAAGTAATCGTAGAAATATGTGGGAGCCATATGAATTTCCAGATTCCTCTATTGGTTATTGATCGGAGAAGTGTCTCGGTCAAGTCCGCATAATTCACGAACCGTAGGGAGACACACTTAAGGATTCGATGTTGTTGAGTAGTTATGGAATGATGAGTAAGAGACCGAATGTTGTTCGGAATCTCGGATGGGATCCGGGATATCACGAGGAGATCCGGAATGGTCCAGAGAATAAGATTCATATAAGGAAAGTCATGTTTCGGAGTTGGAGAATGATTCCGGTGTTTTCATCGGGAATGTTCTAGAAGGGTCCGGAAGGTCCGGCACTCTGGAGGGGAAGGGTACATGAATGTGTCATAACAAGTTGGAATGATTGCATCATGTACTAGGTATCATGGCTGGGCAAAATAAAAGGATAAATCAAATCCTAGTTTGAAAAGTCAAACGCCAATTTGAAAAGTCAAACGGCAGTTTTGCTTGGTGGAGGGAGAGTAGGAAACCTACTTGGGGAGGAAGTCCCACTCCCTCCACCCGCCGGCCAAGGAGGAGGAGTTGGAGGAGGACTCCCTCCTCCTAGGCGCCTCCCTCCCACCTATAAAAGAAGGGGCAGGGGTGCCCCTCTATCTACACCTCTCACACACCCAAACCCTAGCCTCTAAGTCGCCGGCCACCTCCAAGCCGCCGCCGCCTAGGGCCTCCTCTAACTCGGCGAGTTAGGGTTTCCCCAAACCCTAGCCGCCGACCAAGCCCTCCCCTTGGTGCCCTCTAAACCGTAGATCGCCAAGGCCTCTCTCATACTCCACCATACTCGCTCCGGCTTAAGGCGAAGCCCTGCGAGATCTCCCCTCTACTTCCGGTACCACGCCGTTGTGCTGCCGAAATCGCGAGGAGAGTGCTACAACCTCCGCTGCCTGCTGGAACAAGGGAGAGGAAGGTCTTCATCGAGTACCGAACGTGTGACCGACTGCGGAAGCACTGCCGGAACGCAGCGCCGGAAGGATGGGTGATCGACCAGAAAATTTGACCAAGACTGCAATTTAATCAAATATTAAGTGTAATTAGTGTTACAAATATTCAAAGTGAGAGATTAACGAGTCAAATAATTCAAAGATTAAAATTGAGAAAAAAATTGAAAAAATAAATAAAAATAAAAATATATATATATTTAACCGGCCGACAGGCTTTGCCACCGGCCGCTATTTTGCTACGCCGATGGCCTCCGTGTGCTCCGCCGAGAGAGACCTTTGCCGAGGAGGCTACGCCGAGGGAAGCTGTCCCGAGAGCATTTTGGCCTATGCTGACGGCTTTTTGCCCTCGGCATAGCGCGCGCGTCCTATAGTGCAATGCCCCATACCAACGATTGCCTTAATTGGGATACATGCAAATAAGCTCAAGTAGACATCTGTTCCATTCGAACAATTAATAAAAACATGTTCTGCCATATGTTTCAATATATTAACCTAGATGTAAACTTTTCATTCCTAAACTTGTCTTCAAAAATATTATAATCTTTCATATTACAGGAGGTTAATTATCTTATATCCACCCTTCCGCACATGCATCACATTCACGACTGTCAAATCATAGATGTCACCTAGCAATAGTACACAGAATCAATTGCTTAGTTTACCTTACACATGCCACCATAATACGATAGAACTAGAAGAAACAGCAGTCGTTTACAAGAAAACGATGGACTTTGCGAACAAAGCCAACAGTTTAACATGTTAACTCCATCAAAAACAAATCCTTCATTTCTAAGATAGTTTGCCAGCCACTCTGAAGTTATTTTTCATGTGGTGCATCCTAGATAATATGCTTTACCAATAAATACCATGGCCATGTCCAAACATATATATTCCCATACCAATAACCACACCAGGAATCAAGCATCAAGCAAAACTGAAGTTATAGAAACATGAAATCGAGGTTGTAACAGTCGTATATATATCATGGTAGTAGTAAGTAAAAATTACCAAAATCAAGTTACTGCAAGTTAGAAAAAATAACCATATGATGTCAGACAAACCAACAAGTAAAAAACGTCATGTCAAGAAACAAGTTACAGAAGTGCTGCATATCATCCATCGAAGGCATTCTGTAATAAACAGGAAATAAAGATATGCTTGCCACGTCCATCGAAGGCATTCTTGTGCTGCCGTCGAGCGTAAGAAACGCGACCCCCTCCTCGCGTCCGGAAAACTCGTCAACCCGACGTGTATTACTCGGCCTTACACGAACGAGCATAAACCGGGCTGTCAAACGGGCCGAGGAGCGTTTTTTTGAGTAATGCTT
The DNA here is from genome assembly GCA_910589765.1 of Avena atlantica. Lineage (NCBI taxonomy): Eukaryota > Viridiplantae > Streptophyta > Magnoliopsida > Poales > Poaceae > Avena > Avena atlantica. The sequence continues at coordinate 522,965,539 of OU342735.1, read as the reverse complement.
TGGGCTGGTAAAATACACGTTAAAAACCGGACTAACAAACAAGGCCTAAGGGTGCATATTGATGCTGAGACTGCCCCAGAGGAGCTACTTTAGGATCCCGCTTGCTGTTTATTCATGCACACGCTTGCTGTTTTAAAACTGCTGATTGTAATGATCTGACTAACTCCGCGTAGTCATGCAAGACTCCAATGTTTGATCTCTTGTACTAGTACCAACTTTCGACTGGAAGCAGCGGCGGAGAAGAGAGCGGCTGATTCTGAAGCTATGCAAGTGAACAACACCCTCAAGGCCTCTATCGAGGAGCAAAGGATCTACCCAAGAAGAATGACCAGCAGCAGGGTATGCCCAATTGCAATCCACCACCGAGGCTCTTTTTGTTGTTGTGTTTTGCTGGATTCCATGTTCTTTTATCCATGTTCAAATGTTGTGGCACATACCCTAGATAGATTTAATCAGTAAGTTATACTACTAGTCAGTTTTAACTCATTTTTTGTTTGGCTGAATGTCTGTCTGGAATAAAGGTAGTACTTTATTAATCACGTGTGAGTACCAGAACGGAGAGTAAAAGGATTATAGTACTCCCTCAGACCCATATTAATTGACTTGGATTTGTCAAAATTTAAATGAACCTATATCTAAATAGTGTTTAGATTCATCAAATCTAGACAAATTTGAGTCAACTGATATGGTCGGCGGGAGTATCATCTTTGGTGACGGCACCAACAGAACATTCTGAGCCAACCATCACCCTTGTTTTATTCATCGGAAACCAAAACAATATTCAATCAAGGAGGCACGCCAAGTCTGTCCAATCATAAGCATCCAAACAGAAAAGACGCAACTCGTCCACCAAAAAACTTGCGCTGAGTTTCAGGTGCAGGTAAGTATAATAACACTCAAATGGCACAATACAGAGGCTCCCCCACATTGATCTTCGGGGGTTCCGACTCCTGGTACGCTTACGACCATCATGTAATGCCGCGGGGTTCTACATCAGATACCGACGGCGATCGGTTTACTTCTGCGAGTCCAGAGCCTTCAAGACTTCCTCTCCCATTCGCTTGCATCCAACCAATGTCTACAATGAAACAACATGCCACGTGAGTCTCCAAGAAAATGAAACGAATTATCATTTATGCCCTCTAGTGTTTGCTAAGGAGTACTCCACAGCAAGTAGTCGCAGCAGAGGACACAAGTCTTCCACCGATCAAAGTTGAAGACAAATATTTAATAGGCTCATTATACTAACGATGACCCCTCCAGGTGACCTCCGATTACTAACAGACTGAGAATTTAACTTTTATTTTGAGTATCGATTCCTGGCTCCGGTGATCCCTTTATTTTAGAGAAATTGGATAAAAGCTATTCTGGATGTACCCACTGATGTATACTACCAACATCCAAAGTTCCAATTTGAAATACTTTATCTTATGAGCTACACAAAAAATGAATAAACGTATATATCTGAGTGTAGTGAACAATGCTTATTTTCAAAACTCCAAAATTTATGGGATTTTGTCATTTTCGTGTAGCGCGGAATTTAAAGAACTTGGTGTTGCAATTTTGCATTCTTGTACTCTACATCAATGCCTACCACTAAATATTTTCCAGAATTTTATAAAACCAATAAATATGATTTTCAATTTCTTTTTAAATAAAGGGAGCAATAGATCGAGCTCGGGAGCCAAAGAGAATTTTTGTTTGTTTAGCGGAAACATACAACATAGCAAAGGAAGTGAACTTTCCCTCCGACATAAATCTAGCAGTTAATAAATTGCATAGAAACCCATCCTACCGTGCCGGGAGAATATATGTCCCCAGTTCGGAAACCATTGTCCAGTGTCTCTGTAACCGCGGCTTCGATTCTCTTTGCAGCGCTTTCTAAACCAAGGCCATATTTCAATAGCATCGCCGCACTAAGAATTGTAGCTAACGGGTTTGCCTTGTCCTGCACTCAACAAATAGCAGAAACAAGTAGAATGTCAGACCAAGCTAGAGATTCAAAGCCAATGTATGTATCTAAGTACTGTTCTGGTTTCTGATCAGAAAAGGAAGTTTAAAATTAGAAGCTATATCAACCTGGCCAGCAATGTCAGGGGCAGAGCCATGGATAGGTTCAAATAGACCCGGTCCCTGCAAAGAAAAAGAAGAACCTTAGCACCTTCGTTCCAGCATTTCAGCAGAAAATAAACGCCTCTGCAGACAATTCAATGTGACTTGAGAGAACATTGAAGGGCCTCTATTACCGATTCACCAACACTGGCAGATGGGAGCATTCCAATGCTTCCTGTGATCATTGATGCTTCGTCCGATAATATGTCACCAAAAATGTTATTTGTCACAATCGTGTCGAACTGTGAGGATGCAGGGGATTTAAGTAGGTCAGCACAATACTTAATACAGCGTCAAATAACAATTTACATAACAAGGAAACAAACCTGTTTAGGATTTCTAACAAGCTGCATCGCAGCATTATCAACGTACATGTGAGAGAGCTCAACATCAGGGTATTCGGAAGCTATTGCGGATACCCGTTTTCTCCAAAGCATAGATGCCTACAATAATATTAGAGCAAAAGGTTGTACATTGCGTGAGAAATTAAAATATTCAGAACATGTAAGCTTTATTTCAAGAGAATTCCAGGCATCAGAAAAATGATAGATTGCCATAATATAATTGTGGTATCAACTAGATGTCTACAAATCTAAATATCCTCGTGTCTCAAATGTAACTCCATGCGTTGGGGGTTCAAGCTTTAATACAAGTTGACAACACAAACATATTGTACAAAAGAAGTTCTGCATGATATTTGGCATAAATATAATATTCAAGTACCTCAAGCACATTCGCCTTGTCCACTGAGCAAAGTTTCCCTCCTCTCTTCCGAGCAACCTCAAATGCAACGCGTGCAATACGATCAATCTGGGGATAGACCACATTAACACCAAACATCGGAGTTGTTAGTGACTAATGCGCTACTCAATCAATATGGTATAAAAAACTAGTTCTTAATTTTGATTACAGATATTCTTGTAGAAAACACATCCTAACATCAGAGTGCAAAGAAACAGCGAAATAAAGCAATCAGCACATTTACTCAAGCTTGAGCCTTGTGGGCCATCAGAGACTCACTCGTTCAAGAAATTATTTTTTCTCAAATGTCTAAGGAAAGTTAAGTCACCTCAGAAACGGCATATAATTCAGTGTTGAAGCCAATTTCCTCTCCCTTGTCATTGGTTCCAAAACCCCTAGGTTTGCCGAAGTAAATCCCTGCCAAGCAGAAAAATGAAATACAAGCATAAGTTTCAGGTTTCAACAAAATAAACTTTGAAATCTTAAACTAAGCAATGAAGGAAGAATAACCATCCTTGTTCATTGTAATTCAGTGAACAGTACCTCCAGTAAGCTCTCTAACAACCATAATGTCAACTCCTTCAGCCACCTCCTTCTTCAGAGTAGATGCATCTACTAACTACAGAAGTGTTAGGTCAAAGACAAAAGCAACTGAAGAGAACATTGGAGTAGTAACATTACTTGACCAGGAAAATTTTGTGAATATGTAAGAATATAACCAGTAAATAATCTATGTTGTAGCTTTGGCTTAATTTGCTAGAGTACAAATGCAGATTACATCGGGACACACTGACACACTGATGCCATTGATACATGACCATGGATGCAACTTAAGGTGTAGAGCCAAGTATAGCTATCTAAAGTACGAATGGCAGTGTTACCAAATAAAATGCAGTACTAACATGAACTGAAACTAAAACGGGATAAATTGGTATACCTGCGGTAACACGGTGGCTGGCCGCAGATTGGCAAACACACCAAGGCCGGCACGGATGCTGAGCAGCCCGGTCTCCGGCTTGAGATGCTTCTCATTGTTATCCCACTTATACCTGCAACGGAAGCATCACGGACTATCACTGAAAACGCAGATGAACGCCACTAACTCTGACCCAACCCAAAGCTGTCGCCACTGTGGCTGCTGCTATTAACAGATGGTGATTCCACTCACCCTCCTATCGCGCCGAGGAGGATGGCGTCCGAGTTCCGCGCCGCCGCGAGCGTCTCGTCGGGGAGCGGCACGCCGACCGCGTCCAGCGCCGCGCCGCCCATCAGCATCTCCTGGAACCGGAGCTCGAATCCTGCGGCGCGAGGAGACAGAGGGTCATCCTGGTAACCCTGGAAGCACTAGGAGGTTGAGGAACTGAGCGCACGCGGAGTTCAGCTTAGCTTGCCTTCCTTGGAGCCGGCGACGGAGAGGGCGTCCTTGGCGACGGCGACCACCTCGGGGCCGATGCCGTCTCCGGGGAGGAGCGTAATGTTGTATCCCCTCGCAGAGGCGGAGCACTGGAAGGCCACCATCGGACGCTGCGTCCGCGTAGCCGCGCCGCCGCCGCTCCGCCGGCCGGAGAGGCTTAGTGTTCTGGTCGGGGTGGCTTGGAGCTGAGCCATAGCTACCACCGGAAGGAGTAGCGAGACACTCGTGCTGAGCGTGTGTAGCCGCGGAAGCAGGTAGTCGGCGGGGAGGGCAGCACTGGCGCGGCGACGGCGGCTGCGTCGGGAGGCGGAGGAGGGTAAAGCCGCCGGCCGTCGTCGTTGGGGGATTAGGCCAGGGTGTCAGCGCACTAGGGGTTCCTTTGCGTTAGCCGCTAGGTGGGCCTACGCGATGAACTAAAGACCCAAGGCCCACTAGAATTACTCCTAACCAGCCCATGAATTATTTGCTTTTGATAAAAATGGAATAATCCCTGCTCCTTAATTCCCGCACGAGCAGTTCCAAGGATGAGGGAATCGTCGCCAACGTTTTCTGGAGCATCTGACTCCAGATTTTATACAAGTCTAGATTAAAATCAATGAAGATACACAGATTCATTTTCTCGTTTTGTCGCTCGTCCACTTTTCTACTCGAAACACGATATCAGCATAACTCTGTCGAGAGCAATTCGAGAAGAAGATTGGCATGGGGAATCAAAGCAAAGGTAAAACACTCTATGTCAACAGGCTTACGATGAACTCCGGCGGCTTACCTAGCCAGGTTTTATTACATTTATTAGCACATGTGCCCGTGCATTGAAACGGGCGTAAAAAAAACCTTTGGTAGAGAAAACGTCTACACAGCACAAAATTGTCCCTAAAGTCGACCCGTAACCCTAGCCTCAGTTGGCCCTTTCGTGTCCTCTTCCTTCTCTTCCCTGTCCCCCTCCCATCGGATAATGATGGCGTTTCGGTGTCATGATCCCTCTTGAGGGTGTTATTACTTTTGGAGCAAGCGCTAGATGGAGGTGGCAAGAGGTGGAGCGGCTTCGTTTTAAACGGAGACTCCCGCGGAGATATCAAGTTATGCCTAACAGCCAGGTGCAACGCTAAGTCATGTCTAGTTCGGTAGGCGCTACGCATGATGAATTTCCATGTGGTTTCAAGCAATATCTAATGGCGGGACTCGGCGGCATGGTGCCGACTCAAAACCTGGGTGGACGAGTTCACCATCGTGAGGTCAAGCCACCAACAGAGCGTTTGGTTCACATGAATTTTGTTGTAATTTTTGTTTTTATTAGGATGCTTTGTACTGTTTGATATTTTTTAAAATACCAAGATTCTTTCGCAAAAATAAAGAAATCATGTGATTTCAAATAACACATATTATATACTTCCTCCTTTCTAAAATAGATGTCTCAGATTGTTAAAATTTGGATAAATGTAGACACTAGTTAGTATATAGATTTATCTAAATTTTAACAAATCTAAGACAGCTATTTTGGAACGGAGAAAGTACCATATAATGATGTTGCATACATTTTGATCGCAAGGCTCAAAGAAAAGAAAATGTGAATGATATTATTCAAGACATTTTGTAGCCGACACCTCAATTTTAATAAACCCGCGGGGAGAACCTTTTCGTAAAAAGTAAGGAGAAGATCGAATCGCGACCGGGGAAAGATGGCTCCTGGGAAGCGAGGCAAGGCCAAAGGGGCCCCACCGGCGCCGGCGAGCGCCGCCGCAGCCATCGCCGGCGGCGGGGAGTTCCCGGGGTGCCTCCGCCTGATGCCTCCGTCCACCGTCGCCATCTCCGTCCACGCCAAGCCCGGCTCCAAGGTCGCCACCATCACCGGTCCGTGCTCCGCCCCTCCTCTGCCGATCCCCCTCCTGCTCGAGACCCTAACCCTCGCCGAGTGATTCGCAGATATCGGGGAGGAGGCTGTCGGGGTGCAGATCGACGCGCCGGCGAGGGACGGGGAGGCCAACGCCGCCCTCGTCGAGTTCATCAGCTCGGTAATCTAGCGCCTCCCCCACGTTTACACAGTACTGCTGCTTGATGTCGACTAGGATTTCCACTGTATTGTTGGCGTAGAATTGGGTTTGCAATATTGGGATATATGATTAGCTTTCCTGTCTGCTGATGGGCTTCATGTCGCATAATGATGGTGTGAGGACTCAGGTCTTCCATCGTCGGAATTCATGCCTTAAGCATACTGTAAAGTGATTATGAACTGATGACGCATGTCAAAATATGCATTGAACCAACCGTCAAGGACATGGGTTGACCAAACTTGTTCAGGAACCAACCGTCAAGGACATGGGTTGACCAAACTTGTTCAGCTTGGAGATTTGTGATACTCTTGACTTTCAAGTTTCCTTCTTCCTTTTCTTCTTTTTGAAGCATTGCAATTGAGTAGGACATTTTAGCCTCAGTGTTACTTCAGCTGCCAAGTTTTCTTATTTAGGCATTCTACTTTAAATTTGGCCACCTTTTAGTTTAGCTCCCAGTGCATGGGGTGTTTGTTCCCTAAGAGGAAGATAGCATTGAAGTTCAGTAAGTTTGATACATGTGTGTGTCTGATTCTGTTGAGTACAAGTCAAGGATTTGAGCTCTGTTTCATCTAAGAACACGGACAAATCTGGTTCTTTCGTTTACCAGAATCTACAAAATTAAGTTGTTGATGGCACCTAGCTGCTTGGGCATGCCGCTTTCTGGAACCCGTGGCTGATCTGCCTGAGCATGCATTTTCTTGAACCCGCAACCTAAGCTTTCTAAGCAACGGTGAGCTGATAGTTACAGTTCATAATCCCATTTGCACTATCGTTTATCTTTCTTTAGCTCCTATCGACCGTATTCGCTGTCGAATTACAACTCAAGGAGTTAAATCCATGCACAAATCGGCAGATACATCTTTGGATAGTGCCTTATTTGTCACTGATCGAGAATTTACAGCGATTAGCTCATTAGTCAAAAGGGAACCAAAAGATATCAGCCATACATTCACTCGTTTAACATGATAGAGTAACACAGATGTTGCCATCTCGGAAATCTTTTGACGTTCCATTTTTTCTGTCTCCCATCTAACTCTCCCAAAACCTTCTGCAAAACATGAATGCAGGTACTTGGAGTGAAGAAAAGAGAAGTATCCATCGGCTCCGGATCAAAGTCGAGGGAGAAGGTCGTGCTAGTGCGAGACGCGACTCTCGGAGCCGTTTTCGAGGCCTTGAATAAGGCGTGCAGTTCCTCATGATGTATGCTTACCCGTGTATAACTTAGCTCAGTAGAGTAACCTGCTCCGTCTCCGGTATGAATCTTCACCGTGCGAGTTGGACCTTGTAAACGGGACCCTTGAAAATGGCCGAGCTTTTGTTTGACCATGATGTAGAGATGCTGTTTTCTGAAGAAGTAGAAGACAGAGGAGTAACGGAGGTGGTTTGACATGACATGCTGAACGTCTCTGTGATGTTTCACGTTTGCTCTTATGCTGCTTGACAGTATCAGAAGTTAGGGTACCAGCAACCACATGTTAGGCCTTTGTGCTTGTTATGTGCTGGGCCAAGATTGGGAGGTCTAGTGTCGGTTTTTCTTTGGGTGAACTAGGGAAATCTTGGTCTATCTTGTGTTTGATTAAGGTACTAATCAGGTGGCAGAAGACGAGTCGGGCACTTTGGGCACTTGTTTGGTTCCAAAACGAGTTGGTCGGCTGAAGCATAAAAAAAAATTCGTAGTTGGGACCTGGAACAGTTTTGCGTCATCGAGTTTGCAGCTCTATCGATTGGCTCGATGCATTCATGACGGTGCTGAGTAGAGTAGGCAAGGCTGATGCATTCATGACGGTGCTGAGTGGAGTAGGCAAGGCTGGCAACATTTGGGTAATCGACTGAGTGGAAACCATGGCCAAGCACTTCGTCTGTCGTGTACTTCTGCTAATTTAGTCTTGTTTTGCGCTAAATTAAACCAGGTGACCTGAGCCCTTGATTAGGCCAGAGCACACCTGTTGTTATTTAGTTGGTATGGCGATCTTGTGATCAAGTTATTTGCAACTATATAGACGATCGAGGAGCACATGGACCTGTCAAACTTGCCGCATTGGCTGGTACTATCTCTGACTCCTTGGTTTTTTTTGTCGATGAACTTAGTTTGGCGCGACGATGGAAGTATATTCTGGCTTGCTTTACGTCAATTTGAACGTCAGTTGCGGTCTGGACAATGATACTGCCTTGGATGATATGGATCAGATGGAGTACCACGTACGTAGTAGTATCTAGTATCTACGTACCTCTACCCTGCGATTCTCGCCAAATTTTAGTTTCATGAATCTGGACGGGCGGAAAGCGCCAGCCCAATCATTTATCAGGGTACTCGGTCGGTTAGCATCGTTAACGCACGGGGGTGCACTTTTCTGTCATGTTCTTTCCTTTACATGGTAGAAGCACGCCAATTATCAATGGCTAAACTACCCCACCACCATCCCCTCCCACGCACATACGCACAACAACAATGCCATACCTTGTCGCAACATATGCATCGGCGGCCTCATGATCCAAAGAGAGAGTGGGTATTTCAAAAAGGTCAAGACAAGATTTGTTTGACAGATTAAGGCTTATTTTTGGAGGCCATACCTCTTTGTAACATAGCCACATAGTGAGTATTAAGCTATGTTAAGAAACAAAAACCTCGGTATGTTGTTTCTACACTTAAAAAATCATAATTACGAGTAAAAACTTTTGAAAAAGAACCTCATAAGTGTACCAATTTCAAGTCATGTGAATCACATAATAACCAAATACTTCTTGATCAAAGCCTTGTCTTATTGAAATTTAATACTCCCTCTGATTCATAATAAGTGTCGGTGGTTTAGTTTACTTTAGTCCAAATTTGAACTAAAAGCCCTACACTTATTATGGAGCGGAGGGAGTACATCTTTTAATTACTAGAAACGGACTATTTTGAAAAGGCAATGGCACACCAATGGAATGAGAAGACGGGATTCGAGGGGACGAGTTCACACTTTGTATTTTGTTACACGTGAGCTCAATAGGCTTTTATTACCTCTGTTCAAAATTAAGTGTCCCGGCTTTGTCCAAATACACATATATCTAGACGTGCGTTAGTATGTAGATACATGCATCAACAATTATTTTTTGAATAACTGTATCTAGACAAAACTGCAACACTTAATTTACAACGGAGGTAGTAATTTAGAAACTTAGTTATTTATCAAATTTATACATGGAACGCTCTAGAATTTTTTTTGTAGGCATTTAAGGATACTATGAGGGAAGATACATACAAACATGTAATGTGATAATGTTGGTTTGCTTTGATAGATAATAAATTTCGTCGTAATAAAATATTTATACCAAATAATTTACTACCATTTAAATGAAAATTTGGTCTTGGTTTTGCGCTAATGATAAGTTATATTGAAATAATATGGAAACAAATGTCATTTAGTTATGACTGTGTTTATCTCCCACTATATTGGGAAATATTATTTCAAGATAATGCAATGAAATACGCATAAAAATACAGATAAGATACCTTTATTAATAAGATGAACTATGATGAACTATAAAAGTTCAGTACAAATAGGTCAGAAGAATATACCTTTTACATCATCCATACTTCAGTTTGCATGATTTGGTTACGGTGATCGATCCATTTGTCTTGTACTAGTGCTAATTATGTTTTGTTTCGCGCTGGCCTCCATGAAGCGTGCCCTTAACCCCAAACGCAGGTACATCTTTAGTTAATCAATTGGTTTGATGTGGTATGGGAATCACTGCAAGCGACTATCGAGCACATGGGCAAGTTAAATCGTGTACATGGACCGCTTGATATGTTTGATTTGTTGATACTTTATTTGGGTTGATACTTTATGTACTATATGCGAGCAAGTCAGGCTAACGATGATGTCGTTGTGGTAATGATGAAATCTTGGCACTCGGGCAATAAACTGCTAGCTAGTTGATAAGTTGCACGTGATAAATCTCGGACAGACGTGCCAGAGACATGGAGCCGTTTTCAACCATCTATGTACTACTAATAATAATTGATCACTTTTATGGTGGTTGGGGAATACTTATCGGCACTTCCTCTCCTGGGGATTGAATAACACCCAACATACAACAATTTGCGCGGTATGTGCAATTTGATATACTCCCTCTGTCCTAAAATACCCTGCATTCTGGATTTAGTCAAAGTCAAACTTTATAAAGTTTGGTAGAATATATAGAAAAAACTATAAACATCTAAAGCACCGAATGTATATATTATGAAAATATATCTTATGCCGATTCTAATGGTACTTATGTTGTATTATAGGTGTACATAAATTTTTCAATATGCAGGGTATTTCAGGACAGAGCCGCCACAGAGGGAGTAAGAGCTTGAAAACTAGGGTGAATTATAGAATTAGTCCACTAACTTATCATGCATGTGCAAAACTAATCCAAATCACCCTGCTGATTAGACGTCACTATGTTGTTTTTGCAATAATATCCTGTTTCTCAGTGTATTTTTCTCTCGAAATTGCACATGGTCAACCCATCTTGTCCGAGGTCGAACGGAGAGAGCCCATGAACCACGCCGAAGAGAGGCTTCCGTAAGTGGACGGAGACGAACCGTCTTCAGTGGAACGGGAATGCGTTGAGGAAGCATGCTGGTTTGGTACCGACGGATCGCAGGATTTGGGAACGTGAGGCCAAGGTCGTCACGACCACGCGACAAAATATAGTACAGGGGACGTTTCTCAAAGAATACATCGCCACGTGCATGTAAGCAGCACGCCACATGCATGACAAGTTATTGGACCGGTTCATCCTAATTTTCAAGTTAGTGTACCAATTTCACACCTACGCAAGTTATTGTACACATCTCCCCTTAGATTAAGAGCACCTCCACTTCTTAAGCATTAGCGCCGGATGGATACAACTTCCGGTCGGTAAATTTGGCGAAATTTACCACAGTTTAGGTCAAATTCACATAGTTTATCATACAAATGACTACAGAGAGCATTGTTCGGACAGACATGCGTCCTGCTGCGGTGCGGCCATTGCCACTTCAGGTGTTCTTTCAGGCAATCCCAAGTGTATTCGATTGCTAAATTTGCTAGTAATTGGACATCAAATATTACTAGGTAGCTTGCTAGAAAAATTGGCAAGCTGTTGGAGTTGGTCACACAGGTGCGTGTCCGCCATTATTTTTTTTCCTATTGGCCACGCACATTGCTACATTTATAAATGCCAATACAATAGTAGCATGGGCGTCCAGGTCATCGTTAAGCTAGCATCTCGAAATTTCGGCCGTGCCACTCGGCGGCCTACAATAATACAATCAGTCAGGACTTCGTCTGCTTTCTTGACTGAACTTTAGCTGGTACGCGAATGAGAAATGCTACATCGTCAGGACTTCATTTTCTTCCGCGACACATTATCAAGCGTCGCCCAGTCAGGATACGGGCACTCGTAGCACCAATCAGGACCGGTATACCGCACACAGTGCAGCCATAATCCCTCCTCGTCCCCATCATAACTGCACGCCAAAAAAAATAACAAAGCAACATTCGTCAATTCAGACCCTTCATTAAAATCTGAACTTGTTAAGCAGCAGTAGCCAGTCACACGCGCACCCGACAGGAGCAAGGTCTGGACAGTTGGTGCACATTGGGTCGACATCAAATTCCGCATCAGCTTCGGCGGCACCGCGATCAGGATCCGATGATAAAGATGAGACCGCCCTATGGATGCTCGTTCCTTTCGACGAACGCGGACAGAAATTCCCCGAAAGGTACAGCTCGTCGTTAGCTATTGGGTAACCAAGGTGTTTTAGATGCACCCTGTAGAATTGTGATAATAATAATAATTGATAATTTTACAACGAGAGAATACAATGGTTTATATAGAGGGGAGGTGAGGAGGTGCAGCGCACCGGCCTAAACCCTAACTTGATATGCAAGTAAATATAATCTAACATCCCCCCGCAGTCTCAACCGTGGGCTCGACAATGTTGAGACTGAAACGAATCTCTGTAAATGGTGTAGTAGCAAGTCCTTTGGTAAAAATATCTACAAACTGGACCGTAGAAGGCACATGAAGAACACGCACTTTTCCCAAAGCAACCTTCTCTCGAACAAAATGGATGTCAATCTCGATATGCTTTGTCCACCGATGCTGAACTGGGTTTTCAGACATGTAAACAGCTGAAATATTATCACAATATACCACTGTGGCCTGACCAATAGGTCGATGTAACTCAACAAGTAACTGATGCAACTAAACTGTTTCAGCAACTGCGTGAGCAACAGCACGGTACTCAGCCTCTGCGGACGAGCGAGAAACTGTAAGCTGACGCTTCGAAGACCAAGAAATTAAATTATTGCCAAGAAAAACACAGTATCCTGAAGTGGATCGACGAGTGTCTGGACAACCAGCCCAGTCTGCATCGGAATATGCTGTCAATGATGTGGGTGATGAGTGATTGATATGCAAACTATGATCTAATGTACCTTTGAGATATCTAAATATGCGTTTGACATGGTTAAAATGCGGAACTCTTGGATCATGCATGTAAAGACAAGCTTGCTGGACAGCATATGATATTTCTGGACGTGTAATGGTAAGATACTGAAGGGCTCCAGTTAAGCTACGGTATAGAGTCGGATCAGGAAAAATATCACCATCCGAGGAAAATTTAGAAGAAGTATCTACAGGTGTACGAGATGGTTGACAATCTAACATTCCAGCCCTAGTTAGGAGATCAATAGAGTACTGACGTTGAGAGAGAAAAAGACCAGAAGAATCACGAGTGACAGCTATACCTAAGAAGTGATGAAGGGAACCTAGATCAGTCATAGAGAATTCAGTTTGTAGGAGAGAAATAATATGAGTGAGAAAAGTTGTGGAGGAGGCAGTGAGAACTATATCATCAACATAAAGTAGGAGATAGGCAACCTGGGTGTTAGAATGGTAAACGAAAAGAGAGTAGTCAGAACGAGAGGGAATGAATCCTATAGTTTGAATAAAGGTAGAAAAACGTTGAAACCAAGCTCGGGGTGCTTGTTTGAGGCCATAGAGAGATTTTTGAAGAAGGCAAACGTGATCAGGTAAAGAAGAATCTTCGAAACCGGAAGGTTGTTGAGAATAGACTACTTCGTTTAAGGAACCATGGAGGAAAGCATTCTTTACATCGAGTTGATGAATGGGCCAGGAAGAGGAAACAGCAAGACTAAGAATGGTTCGGATGGTGCTAGGTTTAAATACTAGAGAGAAAGTTTCGTCGTAATCGACACCGTATTGTTGAGAGAACCCACGACAAACCCAATGCGCTTTATACCGAGAGAGAGTGCCATCAGAATGAAATTTTTGACGGAACACCCACTTTCTAGAAACAACATTTGCATTAGGAGGTCGGGGAACAAGCTGCCATGTGTTATTGGATTGGAGTGCTTGAAACTCATCACGCATGGCAGCGGACCAGTTCGGATCAAGAAGAGCAGATTTGTATGTTTTGGGAAGAGGTGAGAGAGTTGGAGAAGCATGAAGATTGAGGCGTGTTTTAGGAAGTCAAAAACCAGACTTGGCACGTGTGCGCATGGAATGGTCGTTGGTAGGTGCGATAATGGGAACGGCATGTGAAGGAGGAGCTGTTGCATCCGGCGCAGCGGAGGAGGAGGACGCAGCAGCATGAGGGGTAGAGGATTGGGTAGTTTGATTGTCGAGGGCAGGAGTTTTGGGGCGGCGAGCGTAAACCTGGGTTATGGGTGGTCGAGACACGGGTGCTGATGGGGCTGTCGGGGCAGCCGAGTCGGCCGAGGCAGGGTTAGGAACTACCGTGGCAGGAGAATCGGGAGCAGTATTGGGAACGAAAAAGTGAGGTTTTATGGAATTGGCTGGGCGAGGGGTGGATGTGGTGGGAGGAGATGTAGGGGTTCTAGTGGCGAAAGGAAAGGTGTTTTCATCAAAAGTGACATGCCTAAAGATGTGAATGTGACCGGTCACAAGATCAAAACACCGGTAGCCTTTGTGTTCATCTGAATAACCTAGGAAGACACAAGGAAGGGAACGTGGAGAGAGTTTGTTTGGGGAAGTTGCATAGATATTGGGAAAGCAAAGGCAACCAAAAACACGAAGCTCGGTGTAGTTTGGGTGAGAGAGAAAAAGGGAGTAGAAAGGTGTGGTGTTTGGGTTAGTGCTAGATGATCGAATATTGAGGAGATAGGTTGCGGTTCTAAGAGCTTCAGCCCAAAACATGGAGGGCATAGATGATTCAATGAGGAGTGTGCGAACTATGTCATTGATGGTGCGAAGTGATCGCTCAGCCTTGCCATTTTGTGGGGAAGTGTAAGGGCAAGAGAAACGAAGGAGAATGCCATGTTGGAGAAAGAAATTACGGTTTGCAAAGTTGTTAAATTCTTTTCCATTGTCACATTGGATAAATTTTATGGGTAAAAAGAAGTGTGTGTTAACATAGGTTTTAAATTTGATAAAAAGTGAGTGGACATCAGATTTTTTGCGAAGTGGGAAAGTCCAAACAAAGTGTGTAAAATCATCTAAAAGAACTAAGTAGTATTGGAAACCGGAGAGACTCACAGTTGGAGAGGTCCATAGATCACAGTGCAAAAGTTCAAAGGGATAAGTACTATGAGAAGTAGAATGCGCAAATGGTAAACGAACATGTTTTCCTTGTTGACAAAACTCACAAACGGAGGAATTATGAACCTCTTTATTACAAGGGATCAAAAATCACTAAGTAGAGAGGATAAAGTGGACTTATTCGGATGGCCTAAGCGTTTATGCCATAGATCTACGGAGGCGAGCATGGATGATGGAGACGAGACCGCAGGAGCGCCATGAACAGAGTAGAGGTCGCCAGAGCTATCGAAGCGAGCGATCTCCGCCTTGGTCATGAAATCCTTTACAGACAAGCCAAAAGGGTCAAATTCGACGGAAACATAGTTGTCTTTGGTGAAACGACGAACAGAGATTAAATTTTTAATGAGGGCTGGTGCAACTAAGACATCTTTAAGTAGGAGTGGTTTGGAAGTGGAAGATGCAAGGTTTGTATGACCGACACATAAAATTGGTATGGAGGAGCCATCGCCTAATGTAATGGATGAAAAATGAGATGGTATGCAAGTTGACAGCATAGTATTCGATGAAGACATGTGACTAGAAGCACCAGAATAAAAAATCCAATCAGTACCTGAGTTACCTTGAGCAGCAAAATTATTCATGGCCTGTAGAAACACAGCTTGATCCTAGCTCGGAGTAGAGGGAGTCGGTGCAGTTGACGGATTAGGGACTGGCGCAGGTGGTGGCGGTGCAACAGGAGTCGAGTACATGGTGTATGGCGAGTAGTAACCTCCAGGATTATAAGTGACCGGTGTCGAAGGGCCATAAGGACCCATAGCAAAGGGCATCGGCGAGTGCATCGGCGAGGCATAGGGAGCCGACGATGGTGCAGCATACATGGGCGGTGAAGGAGTGGCGTAATGAGCTTGTGCAGGGATCCGTGGTGCAAGGAGGCCAGGTGAGCCTGTATGAGGATGCACGCTGGGCTGCCACGAACCAGTGTAGGCAGGTGGCGCGCCAACAGGAGAGGGCGCGGTCCAGGGCATTGGCCAAGCCTGAACCATGCCAGTCCAAGGGTCCTGAGAAGATCGCCAAGCTGGTGCTGCAGGTGGAGCTGGTGCTGGTGCCGGGGCAGGTGGAGGAGCCGGTGCTGTTGGAGGAGGCCGTGGTGCAGGCGACCGATAGATAGGCCGGGTGCCCCTATAGTTGGGGCTAGGGCGCCAACCTGGCGGTGGAACAGGCGCAAGCGACGCCGGAGGCGGTGGCGGTGCAGGAGGCCGTGGAGCAGCAGCATAGGCCTGAGGGCGAGACTCTTGAGTGGTCATGGTGCGGTCCGCCAGGAGAGCATGGAGCGGACTTCTGCAAAGGAAGGAGACGGCCGTATCATGGGGATGAAGGACTGCTGCTTATTGAAGCGCTGATTGAGACCGACGAGGAGGATCTTGATGAGCTGTTTGTCCTCAACGGGATCACCGAGTTCACGGAGTTCATCGGCGATGGTCTGGAGGCGCTGGCAGTATACCCCCACGGGCAAGTCGCCCTGGGCGGTGTTCCGAAGCTCCGTATTAAGCGTGTTGACACGGGCGTCGGCGTTGTCCTGAAAAAGCTGACGGAGGGCTGCCCAAAGGGCGGCGGCGCTGGTGGCAGCCCTGAAAACGAGATTGAAAATCTCGGTGCTCACCCGTTGGTAGATCCACTGTATCACAGCGAGATCATCCTTGACCCAGCGGAGATCCGAGGGAGACGGCGGGATGTTGGGGTCGACGTGCGCCAGGAGGTTGCAGCGGCCCAAGTGCACCTCAAAAAGATGTCTCCAATGGTAGTAGTTGTGTTTGAGGAGATCTAAAGTGATAGGAATCAATGGGGTAACGTCGGAGATTGTATCGATGAAGTTGATGGTGGTGGCGATAGGAGGTGGGGCGGATGAGGTGGATAGTTTGGCAGCCGCGACGGCGGCCATGGCGGCGCGCCACTCGAAGAACCCCGGAGGGGGCGGCAGCGGCGGCGGGGTGGGAGTCGTGGAAGCCATGCCCTAGAATCTAACCTTAATCTGATACCATGTAGAATTGTGATAATAATAATAATTGATAATTTTACAATGAGAGAATACAATGGTTTATATAGGAGAGGGGGGGAGGAGGTGCAGCGCACCGGCCTAAACCCTAACTTGATATGCAAATAAATATAATCTAACACACCCTTAGGCTCCATTTGGCATCTAAGTATTTCTAAAACCAAAGTATTGTAATACTGCAGTATTTTCTTGCCTGACTAACAAATACTTCAGTTTTGGAAAAAGAGGTCTAGACCTCTTTTTTCTATACTTGAAAATCGGTGTTATTCTGCCAAAAACGAAGTATGACAAACTGTATTTTTTGCTGAAACCAAACACCTCAAAGTATTTAAAACCATGGTATTTTTAGAAACCAGAGTATTCTTGGAATACTTTAAAAAAAAGTTGGTGCCAAACGTACCCTTATCTGCATTTTTTCACAATTTGGGGACAACAACAGAAATAATGTGTCTGTCAGCAATATATACAACTCTACAAACATAACAAGCATGCATACTGTAAATATAAAGAATAAGCAGCCCAATTAAGACTATTTTTTATTTTAAAGTAATGTATCAAGTTGAAGCTTGTTAAACAACAAACTGAGAGCTTTGAATCATTTTGAATGGAACTTATGATGAAAACCTATAACATTGCCAAGTTATCTGTCATGAAGGCCTTGTCTAACAGGTGATTAAGAAATAATATGATTAAGATAGTACAATGATATAACAGGCTCAGGCAACCATCAAGACTCGTGTGTAACAGCAACCGTCGCAACGCCTTGGATCTGGCCATCTTCCAAAGGCTAGTAGTGAGTCAACCAACTCCGGGCTGTTCCAGGTCCCATCATTCTCACACACACAAGCATTGCAGTGTCAAGATGACTAACAAGCTAGGCAATTCATTTTCATTGCCAAGGTATTTCACTCGACCCGTACGCAGCCTTTATTTTTTAAATAATACATTTTTTTATTTAATTTCAAAAAAATACATGAAATGAGGAATTTGCAAATTTGAAGGTCGCTCAGTCTTTTGAACGGACGAACGTGTCCGTCGTCTTTTGAACGGATGAACGTGGTCTATCGTCTTTTGAACGGACGAACATGGTCCATTGTTTTTTAATAGACGAACGACATTTAGATTTGCAATTCTTCCGTGTATTATTTGTGAAATTGAATAAAAAAATGTTTTATTAAAAAAAAGGTAAAATAAGATTAGATACTTTTTTTTTAATGAGAGTTTTATTAGTTAACAGTAAGTTTACACCGGCGTCTGTATAGCTAGGATGCACACAGCTGGTCAACACAACTCGTGACCAAAGCAAAAGTACCAGAATTAAAAAACATGCTAAAAAGGCGGTGTCGAGCTATGCAGATCTATCCGTAGATCACGATTTCATTCATGTCGGAAGAAGATATCCCTCGACATGTCCTCCAATCGCGTATATTCCTCCACAAACAAGTCGTAGAACTCCATACGTTAGAGAGTAGTCCATAATTGGAGGAAAGTCCTGGCTCGATAGATAACCTGCAAGAAAGAAGACACAATATTATTAAAAATCTTGTCAATATTATCCATGGTGTTGCATCCCATCCGGCCAGGAGGTTCTTTTTCCCTATTTCTTTCTCAGATTTAGTCCCACATGGGACACCTAAGGGGAAGAGCACACCACCTTCCCCTATATAAAGGGGTGCCTATGGGTGGGATTAAAGACACTAATTTAGATATTCTCTTTGGTTAGAATATCCCTCCCTCTCTCTCTAGTTGCCTTTGCAAGTACATGGTCCCACGTAAGGACTGTACACGCAGGCAATTCCTTTGCGGCGCACTGTTGTGCTGCTAGGATTTCGGCCAGGAGATCTACTTCCACAATCTCAACGTGATCCGAGCCTGGGAGTCATTGTCTTGCACCGTATTTGTATGGAAACTCAGTGGGGCTACACTTGGAGCTACCCAGTCCATCGTGCGAGGACCTTTATAAGGGCTGACGTGCGAGGAGCTTTGCGACCTTAAGGTCTAACAGGTATGACTAAATCATCCACGCTTCTACATGAGTGTAACGCTCTCTCGGTCTTCAAGGGTACGTTACTGCTGTCTTTCTCCATTACTGCATTACTAATAGATAGATTTTGGGAAATTAGGTTTTCGCGCGTAGTAAATTTTTTGTTTTCTGCGCCGAACCCCAACAGCACAAGCACTCCATATTGCAGTAGTTTTGTTTTGAAATGAGCTTGGTATACTTATTTCATTGAGAAGCAACCCTTATATTCCCACGACCAAACCCATTTGTCTTGTTCATCTGGAAGGATTTGAATGACGTTTATTTCCTTGCTGATTACTAGAACTTGCAAAAAAATATTGATGGTGATTGGCTTATTGATGTCTTTAACACAGGTGCCATTCTTCGACTGTTCTACCATTGATCCATTTATCAGTCCAGAATTAGTACCTATGTCCATTTCCAATTGTGACTTTGGTTGCAGCATTAAAGATTTGTCTAATCTTTTCATCAATTGGGTTGGACAAGGTGCACCATGGTTTCCTTTCTTCTGCTCGACCATCATACTTTAAATGCCGTGTTCATTATTTCTAGGTTGAGAATTCCTAGTCCACCCTAAGATTTGGGATGACAAACTGTGTTCCAATTAACAAGACATTTTCCACCTGTGGCCGCGTTTGTTCCCTTCCATAAAAAAGCCCTTCAAATTTTATCAATTGCCTTAAAACCCCATGGAAGCAGGTCCAAAAACAATAGATGGAAGATGGCTATGGCACTTTGGACAGATTGAATGAGAATGAGCCTTCCTCCTTACGTTAGCATGAATATCTTTCAAGCAGCAACGCAATTTCTAATTTTATCTATAAGTACTTGGAAATCCTCTTTGCGTGCTTTCTTGAGACGTAGAGGAAAACCGGGATATTTTATGGGAAGGTTTTCTACTTGACACTGAAGCGTACCGCTGATGTCAAATGATTTCTTCATCACAAACTTAAGGTGAGATGGAGCTTTTGTACATATTGCACTTCGCCCAGTTGCATATCCAAATAGATCCAAGATATCTCTTGCAATGACCGCTTCTCTTGGCGACGCGTTGATGAAGAGGATAAAGTTATAGGCGTAGACTTATAATCTGTAGGGAATAGATTGGTGAACTGAGAAGGCCGTCAAGGCGCCTTCTTCTGCTTTTATGAACAAAAGACTCAGAGCATCGATGACTAAAATAAACAACATAGGATATAGAGCATATCCTTGCCTATGACCCTGGGCGTGCCAAATTTTAGGTCCTAGATCTCCATTGAGAAGTATTCCCTCCGTTTTATAAGATGTTTTAGCTTTGTGAAGGAATGTATTTTTATATTTTAAAACGGATGGAGTATACTGGTAGAGGATGTGGCAAAGATCATTGAGATCCACTCTCTCCAACGAGGCCCAAAACCTTTCTCTCGAAGAACCTTCAATAGGATCTGCCATGCGATTGTGTCAAATGCTTTGGCGATATTGAGTTTCAACAGCAGGCTCCGGCATTTCTTTTTATCGAGAAATTTTTCCGACTCTCTTACTAGTCTGAAGTTGTCATGGATTGATCAACCACGTAAAAAAGCTCCATGGTTACTTCCAACGAGATTTGGGAGTTCAGCGCCCAACCTTATGGCGATATCGAGTTCCAATAGCAAGCTCTGACATTTCTTTTTCTTGAGAAATTTTGTCTACTCTCTTACTAGTATGAAGTTGTGATGGATTGATCGACCATGTAAAAAAGATCTCTGGTTACTGGGAGTTCATCGCCCAACCTTATGGACCCACTTTTCACGTCGATTAAAATGCACATCACAATACAGAATGCCTTTTTCGCTGAAGCGTGGCACTAAAAACGCCGATCTTGTGTGCCACCTATCACGACACAAAAATCCACCGTATCATGTCTGCCACGGCGTATAAGTGGTTCACGCTTTCTCATCCGCCGGGTAACTAATTTTTGCAAGTACTTTTCGCTTGTGCTGCCCCAAAAAAGTGTCGGGCGCAGGGGTATTTTCATAGTGATCTCTCACCGCCTTTTCTTTCCTGTCTCTAGCTCCCTTCAACTCCAGGTCTATTCGGATCCTACGTGGGTGAGTGATCATTCGGATCGTCGTTCACTCTCTGTTTACTGTGTTTTTCTTTGTTGTTCTTCCATTGCCTGGAAGACAAAAAACAGATTGTGGTTTTCCGCTCGTGTGCGGAGGCTAAGTTGAGAGTTATGGATCTTTTGACCGCGGAGGTGACATGGTTACGTTGGTTACTGGAGGACTTTGGTGTTTTTGTTCATACACCGACTTATCCGACAGTACAGGTGCTATCGGCATTATATGTGACCCAGTGAAGCATGAGCTCACCAAGCACATCAGTGTGGGTGCCGCTTTTATGCACCTTGCTTTACAGGATCATATTCTCGCTCTATAGTATGTGTCTTCCGAATTATAGTTGGCAGATTTCTTCATGAGTCCAGACTAGAGCACGACTTGGATCAAATGCAGTGTTCTTCATCCACCATGAGTTTGAAGAGGTTATAGTGTATATCCTCTCTTTATATTTAATGATTGTATAAAGTCCTCTTGGCATATTTTTCTTTACACACGTGTACATGCATTGTCCTTTGGCCCCTGCCAATACCAAGCTGCTCATTCTCAACGGTACATAGCTTTCGTTTTTCTTTGTTTCCCTTTTTCTGTCTGCTTTGTTTTTTTTTTGTGGGAATTGATGATATATTAATCAAGAAACATGGGGAATGTTCTGGTTACAAGCTTGAATGATCTCGGACCATAGCATAGCCATACTTTCGTACGAATTTCCAAACGACCTATCCGAGCAAGCCTATTACTGACGCCATTTATACCTCCACTTGACCACTTATGTGTACAACTTTGCATTCCCTGCCAGAATTGCATAGACGGCTCACCTCATTAACTAGACCAGCAACATGCAATCTATTAGTCTCCTCATCATTGATCATTTGAGTGGCCACCAGACAGTCGCTCTCCAACAAGATTGGTCTGTCAGTCCACTGCAAGACCAGGGCTAAACCTTCAGAGCATGCCCTCAGCTCAGCTTCGATCGGACTATCACAAGAAAACAGGTGGTTGCAGGGAGAGAAAATAATGGCACCAAGATCATCTCTCAGAATCATGCTTGTTCCTCCTGTTCCAGCGCTCTCACTCCATGAGCCATCAATGTTCAATTTGGACCATCCCGGGGGCGATTTGGACCATTTACCTAGGACTTCGTGCTTTCAATCTGATTCTTCCTTCTTCCCCGATCCTGCTGCCATTTGATTGTACAACACCACAGCTTCCCCCTTTGCAGGGTAAGCTAATGGAGCTTGTTTG
Organism: Avena atlantica; assembly: GCA_910589765.1. NCBI lineage: Eukaryota > Viridiplantae > Streptophyta > Magnoliopsida > Poales > Poaceae > Avena > Avena atlantica. Next base: position 522,943,278 of record OU342735.1, on the reverse strand, counting down.
ATGCCTAGTAAAGAGTCCACGTAGCTGCATAGGAAGCGCCTCGACGCCTCGATGGGAGGTGCAGGTTTATGGTGTATCACCTCATTACGAACATGCCATATCCTCCACCAGGTCAGCAGCCATTCCGAGCCGGTGTACTTGATGTCCTCCAATGCTGGCAATGGCCAAACCTCCTTCATTGGTCTCCATAGATCCTGCACTATAGGACATCTGCAGAAGACATGGTATGTGTCCTCTCGTTCCATGCCACAGATAACACAAGTGTCAGAAGTCACAATTTTACGCTTCATTTTATTCTCCCAAGTAGCAAGACCATTAGTTGCAACTCGCCAAGCGAACACACGTACCTTTGGGGGAGCAGGGCACCCCCATACCGTGTCCCAGACGATACGACGACCGTCCGGTGCCCTGATCGCGGTGCACATAGATGTGCGATGGTTCAGGTCCCATATAAGCTTGTATGCACTCTTGACGGAGAAGAGGCCTCGGCTATCCGGTGGCCAGGCAATGATATCTTCATCCTTGTCTGATTTGTTGTACATATAGAACTTTTGTTATTCGCAAATAAATTGAGGTGGGGCTTTTGCCTAACAGTTCATAGTCAAAAAAAAATCTCAATTTCAGATTTAATATGGTAATATCAATTAAATATTTTAGAGTTCATATACCACTTTTTTATTTGATGGTGAAGGTTAGAAATGTTTAATTCGCAAAATTCTAACATCATTCACATCATTGGCGTGCTTGACTCGAATACATTTCAAGTCCTCCTATCTTTATCACCAACTAGTCGCCGTTAGGTACTCACCTATCAAATGTCCTAAGAACCGTTCAATGGGTGAGGCAATTGCGTGCTTGACTCACTCTTCAAGTCGTCTCTTTTTTAGCACCAACTACTCGTCTTTTCCTTAGCCCACACTGAACTCAATTATTGGGCTAGTTGTCAGGAGAAGGTTATGCCAGAGGAACGCTGAGCACGTTTGAAGTTGCCAACTCGGAGCAGAGTAGCAGCTACCTTATCATGCGTATGAACATCTTCACCGAAGCGCATGAGGGTTGCTAAGATCGAGCTTCAGGATCTCTGATCGTCGCATAGAAACCAGGTAAACATGCACTTGTAGATACTTTCTGAAATTCAATGGGTTTGATCCTGGGAATACTTCATATATGACCGGTGAATCGGCCGTCGGCGAACACCAGGAAATCTAATGCAAACAATCTTCTGCCTGCATATTCTCTCGCAGAAAATCTGAGTACAAAAAGCATCGAGAAGAGAAAATATATATAAAAAAAAGTAGAAACAAGGTTAGGAACGAAGTAAATCTGACAACAGGGCATGATAAGGTGTATTCTCCAATTAATATCTCTAGCAATTTGACTTGCAGCCTTGCAGGTTCATTACTCTCTGAAGGCTTCAGCAAAACCAATTAGGTTTCAGATTCAGAAACGCAGGTCACCACAGCTCCAAGACTGTATACAGGCCATTACAACACATGTATGGAAGATTTTATTCCTACCACACATTCTTGCTAGTTTAGCTTGCGTTTCAAGTATCTTGCTCGCGCACAAGCTGTGTGCTCTGCCAGTAATGATTTGTGAATTCTTACAGTACCAGGTGGACAACATTAATGGATTCTTCAGGAAGAAGGACGACCACATGAAACTTTAATTTGTGATGAAGGGAACTACGTAGGAGGATTAATTCGAGCTGTTGTGGTACGAAATTTAAGTTTTTCGCCAAGTGCTTGCGACTAGCAAAACTGCATTATAGTAGTTTAATTAATGCATCAAGTGATTCATTTTGCAGATGGTCATCCTGGAGACATGGAGAAGAAACTGCAACTGCACCAACCAACGCTGAGGCATTAACAAGTGTGAGAAAGTAATGGCTGAAGTCGTGCTTCTTCTGGTCATTAAAAAGATCGGAGTCGCCTTGGCAAATGGCGCAGCACATCAGGCCAATGCTCAGTTTTCCAAGTATGCAACGCAACTCATAGAGCTACAGCGCAGCATGGGTCGTGTTGTGATGGAGCTTCGTGTAATGCACGATTTTCTCAGTCAAATGGACATTCGAAACCACAACAATCCAGTTTATGAGGGCTGGTTGGATGAGGTGAAGAAGGTAGCACATGTTATGGAGGACATGGTAGATGAGTACTTGCATCAAGTTGGTTGGGAGCGTGATATGGGGTGCTGCTTTTACATGAAGAAAGGACTCACAAGACCAAGCTCTCTGTTTTCTTTGAACCAGATAGCTTCCAGTATGAAGGAAACAGAGAAAGACCTTGCACGTTTGTCGGAGACGAAAAATCGCTGGGTTCCCATGATAAACAATGGTGATACTAGCAGCTCGAATTACATTGTCAAGAGGTCCCAAGATCTAGCAAACATTTCACGTTCCCTTGATGAAGAAGATCTAGTTGGGGTGGATAAAAACATAGAAAAACTTCAGCAATGGTTGCGAGACGATGATGTGGGATGCTCTGTGATTACACTGCTTGGAATGGGAGGGCTGGGCAAAACAGCTTTAGCTGCAAATGTTTACAGGAAGGAGAGAGAGAAATTTCAGTGCCACACATGGGTCTCGATCTCGCAAACATATTCTAGAGAAGATGTTATGAGGAACATAATCAGGGAACTCTTCAAAGGTACAGTTAGTTTTCCATCGAACACTATGGATATGGACATTGCATGCCTTGAAGAAACACTGAAGATATTTCTGGAGCAAAAGAAGAGTTTGATCATATTAGATGATGTTTGGACTCCAGAAGTATTCGATGACTTGTCTAGGACAATTGTTGGCAATGTTAAGGGCAGTAGATTAATAATCACAACACGTCAAGGTGACGTTGCTGCACTTGCTTCTAAAGGACATAAGCTTACATTAGAAGCCTTACCAGAAGACAAGGCATGGGATCTCTTTTGTAAGAAATCTTTTCCGAGAGAAACAGTCCATGAATGCCCTAGGGAGTTGAAAACTTTATCTGAAGAAATAGTCAGCAAGTGCAAAGGCTTGCCTCTAGCTATCGTGTCCATTGGTAGCCTCCTGCATGTGCGTGAGAAAACCGTAGAAGAATGGAGAAGAATTAATGACCAATTGAGTTGGGAAATAAATAATAATCCAAGATTCGACCACATAAGGAATGTTTTGCATCTAAGCTTCATCTACCTTCCAACATACTTGAAAAGTTGTTTCCTATACTGCAGCTTATTTCCAGAAGACTATCTTTTCTACAGAAAAAAACTTGCACGGTTGTGGATGGCAGAGGGGTTTGTCGTGGAGAAGGGTGCAAGCACGGTAGAAGAAGTGGCAGAAGGCTATATAAAGGAGTTGGTCAGCAGAAACATGCTACAACTTGTTGGAAGGAACTCATTTGGTAGGATGAAAAGATTCAGAATGCACGATATCATACGTGAATTGGCAGTTGATTTGTTGTGCCAAAAGGATCGTGTGGGTGTTATATATGATGAGGATAAATGCAGAGGATCTTTTCAGAGGGATGGACGTCGATTAGTAGTGCACAAACTAAATCAAGATACCCAACAGCCATTTTCTAGTACACACGGACTACGAACTTTCATTACACTCGACAATAGCATCCCATCATTCAGTCTACTACCTGTTTTGTCTGAGAAGTCGAGATATATGACAGTGCTAGAATTAAGTGGTCTACCTATCAAGACGATTCCAGATGCTATCGGAGATCTTTTTAATCTCCGGCATTTGGGTTTGCGGTATTCAAAAGTGAAGCTTCTCCCGAAATCCATCGAGAAGCTTTCAAATTTGTTGACACTTGATCTTTGTAGGTCTGACATAGAAGAACTGCCTGCGGGGATTGTCAAGCTGAAGAAGCTTAGGCACTTATTTGCTGAGAAAGCGGTTCCGTTGCCACCACGGGATTTTCGATGTAGTACCGGTGTATGCATCCCCATTGGGCTTAGGAATCTAACAAACCTACATACTTTGCAAGCGTTGGAACTGCAGAACGAGTCTGTTAGACAACTGGGGGAGCTAAGGCAACTAAGAAGCTTGAGGATATGGAATGTGAAGGGAATCTACTCTGAACGCCTCTATGAATCTCTAGTTCAGATGTCATTTTTGTCCAACCTAGATGTTGGTGCAAGTGATGAGAGTGAGATTCTTGTGTTCAATGCCCCCCTGCCAAACCTACAAAAGCTATGTTTGAATGCAAGATTAGCAGAAGGGACATTGGTGGGACTTCAAGCTTGGGCGCAGAACTTGTCTTCAATGCGTCTATGTTGGTCCGAGCTGAGAGAAGACCCCCTTCCATCCCTCTCTCGGTTGGCAAATTTAACGTATCTATTATTGGATAGAGCATATAATGGAGAGAAGCTGGAGTTTCTGACGGGGTGGTTTCCCAAGCTAAAGAATCTCTATCTGTGGGACATGCCTAATCTGAAGAGGATAGAGATACATCAAGGTGCTATGGGGACTCTGGAAGAACTAGTGTTGGACAATCTCAGCAGCATGTCCGGGGTCCCAGATGGAATTGAGTTCCTCTTGCCCCTCCAGCGTCTAATCTTCCGTGGAATCACCTGTGGCTTTTTGACGCTGCTGCAGCGATGTCCTGAACTTGTTGGCCAGCAATATCAGCATTTTCTCCGAGATTGATTGACCGCTGTTGATCCATGAATCCGTATGTAAGTCGCTCTCAATTCTCAAGTCTCAACAGCCAAATACTACTCGCATCACTGTCAAAATGTACATACATTAATGTCATGCTTACTATATATGCAGGTTGCCAGAAGGAAGGAAGATACCTGCAGAGATGTCCAGTCCATGTGTTGTTGCCCCCAGCAGGGTGACTCTCTGCTCATGTTGTCCAAGACTGGAGTGCTATACTTGTTTGCTTGTGAAGTGTGAGATTCAGATTGCCTACTGGTTCTGTTTATATTGCTTTTCAAACAACAAGATATTTTCTTGTGTTGTAACACGCTATCTGCTGCTTTCAACTAGCTAGTGCGTGTACTCTATTTGTGTGTGTGCTTGTGAACTATGATCGAATAATCAAACCGTTTGTGTATGTATATTCATGGGAATTCTTCAGCCTAGCTACACATATCAGCAGTGAGGCATTCTAATTGGTGTTGCTGCCTAACTATACATAATTCATGTGTTTGCGCATTAGTTGCGACAGTACCTAGTATTTCTGTAAGGGTTCCCACTATTTCGATGGGAAGCGGCCAATTTCTATTTCTGACAGGTATATGTTTACGGGAACAATTCAGACATTGTGTAACGGAGCATCAACTCTTTACCTCGGGGGACCATAAAGAATGAGAAATGCAGTCACTTCAGATTGACGGTCAAACCTATATGGCTCTGTTATCATTTCCATGATTTTTTGTTTCCAGCCATCCCTTGTCTCCTCAATATCTGAAAATAATATTTTTACCCGGTCAAAACCCAGCACTTTATCCTGTTGTTTGGAACAGTACTCGCCGTGCTGACAGTCGGTTCTTCCGATTAACACAAATCTCTTGTTTCAGGTTTCCAAAGGAAACATAGTGATCACAACTACTTCCATCTCAATCAAATTAGGATGTATCTAGTTATAAAACATGTCTAGATACATCTATATCTATACAAACCTGAGACCACTAATTTGAGACGGAGGGAGTACTCAAATCTACCAGAAGGGCAGAGGAACTTCTTGTTCCACTTCATATTGAGACCTTCATAAAATTCTTGTATTTCGAGATAATAGGCTGCCACTCAACGCATCCATCACTTCAGAGTCAAGACACTCATCTAGCAACACATAACTTGATTCCCTTGGCTGGCAAGTAAATGAACCATACCGGAATGAACTGACCGAAGTTTTGCACACAACTTATCTAACCAAGAATTCCCAACACTAAATTTCTAAAACCAAAGATAATACCTCCATTCTTTCACAACTGCGATATAATGATAAGCTAAAATGTGTAAGCACAAGCGAGCTAGTTCCTCTCTAATCTAAGATATCTGATGGCAATAGTTGCAAAAGGTGCAGAAAAAAAAGGAGCAGTATTAATAGAATAATTCCATTGGAGGTGTCGATACACTTAGTAGAAGCATCCGAAGAAAGGATAGTTAAAATCCAACGCCACATTGATTTTTCTAGCACTGAATCAGTGCAGGTATTGCTCAGACAGAGAATCGAATTAGAGGCAACATCCATGTATAGACAGTGATGTACGGAGATTGGAAAAAGTGTAGCGGTAGAATGGAATGAGGGAAGACCTTCGATCCTGAACTTGCTCTGTGTGGTGGCGCACGCGACTAGCCTACCTGTGGACGACTGCCTTTGAATCGAAGAGGACAGACAACGGTGGGGACCGACAGGGCCACCAACCCTCCGCTTATGGCAGCTGAGAGGCCCCCTGCGCAAAGAACGGTAGCACAAGGATGTTACATCAGGACTTCATTTTCTTCAGTGACACATTATCGAGCGTCGCCCAGTCAGGATACGGGCACTCGTAGCTCCAATCAGGACCAGTATATCGCACACAGTGCAGCCATAATCCCTCCTCGTCCCCGTCATAACTGCACGCCAAAAAAAAAGAACAAAGTATTAACAAGACCGCCTGAAGAATCTAAAAGCAACAAGAAGCCTACCCTGGCGAATAAATCTACTGTAGTAAACATCTGTTAATTTGGAACCCTTCATCATTAACAACTGAACTTGTTAAGCAGCAGTAGCCAGTCACACGCACCCGACAGGAGCAAGGTCTGGACAGTTGGTGCACATTGGGTCGACATCAAATTCCGCATCAGCTTCGGCGGCACAGCAATCAGGATCTGATGATAAAGATGAGGCCGCCCTACGGATGCTCGTTCCTTTCGAAGAACGCGGACAGAAATTCCCCGAAAGGTACAGCTCGTCGTTAGCTATTGGGTAACCAAGGTGTTTCAGATGCACCCTTATCTGCATTTTTTCATGATTTTGGGCCAACAACAGAAATAACATGTCTGTCAGCAATATATACAACTCTACAAACATGACAAACATGCATATTGTAAACATAAAGAATAAGAAGCACCAGTTAAGACTATTTTTTATTTTTTGAAAGTAATGTATCAAGTATACAATTTGTTAAACAACAACGTGAGAGCCTTGAATCATTTGAATGGGACTTATGAAAACCTCTACCATTGTCTAACAGGTGACTAAGACATAGTATGATTAAGATAGTACGATGATATAACAGGTTCAGGCAATCATCAGGACTCGTGTGTAACGGCAACCGTCACAACGCCTTGGATCTGGCTATCTTCCAAAGGCTAGTAGTGAATCAGCCAGCTCCCAGCTGTTCCAGGTCCCATCATTGAACACACAAGCATTACACAGCCACCAGATCTTTAACAGCGTTAAGATGCTTAACGAGCTAGGCAATTCGTTTTCATTACCAGGATATATCACTTGTGCGAATGTAGGAAGACCCATATGCAGCCATAAAGGGTAAAACAGGATTAGTTACCTGGTGAGTCCGGCCAGTCACAGGTTTGCACAAGACAATGCTGTGGTTCCCATCAGTGCAAATCCTCTGAAACTTTGTGCATGCCTGTTTTCCACTTGGGAGGGCTTCACCAGGACCATCACAAACCTGTAGTAATCGGAGTGAGGAGAGCTTCAGCATATGACTTTTTGGAAAAAAAAATTCACAACAATTATTGACCTCCACAGTGCTCCTTCCTTCCCGTGCATTGAATTTTACATTAGCGTCAACAGTTAGCTGCAAAGAAATTCTTTTAGATAGAAATGCATGACGCAGATTAAAAAACCAAACAAACCAATATGAATGGTTTCTTCTGTTTGCAAGAAATTTCCACGGAGACATTCCCTACCTGGTGGTCATAACTTTTACTTTATAAATAAATATTTACTAAGACTAGGAAGTTCCCCTCCAAGTGAATGGACTTGCTTTGCATTCAGGAAGTATTACTTCTCTCCTAGCGGCTCAACATATTTGAGTTAGCGTTCGGCCATGAAGCTAACGGCTCGACAGAGCGGAGTTCCTTTTATTGAATGTTTATGTAATTTAATATGGAAGTTACTCAATTTGGTCACAAGAGATCTCAAGAAGTTTTGAAATCTTTTGCAAATTACGAAATTCAGAATCTGAAGAACTAAACATGCAAAGCAACATAAACCTTGTGATGATAATGCAAGAAACTGTTTTAAACTAGACAAACCATAAAAATCTATTCGATGTATTTTACAACGGAAACAAAATTTTCTCTTGTATCCAAATAAACACAATCAATACAGTACCTCGCCTTCAGGAAATACACCAACAACTTTGGCTACATATTCTTTCTGCAGAAGATTAGCTTCAATCTGCAGTAATAGTAATTCAAATGAACAAATTGTGCAATAAGATAAAATATCCCAATGAGTAGAATATAAGGTAATATAAGACAGGACACATAATAAACAGGATAATATGCTAAGTGCAGACACAAAAGGAACAGGCATGGAGTGATAAATGCTATCACCTGTTGCCTGAAACATTCTGCTCGATCGGCACTTTTAGCGAATATAAGGAGACCTGAAACTAACCTGTCTAACCGATGCACTGCTGACAAAATAATAGAGGCGGTCAAGGAATTTTAGCATGTCTATAAATAGCAGTAAAAATACAAAGACACAGAAAAAGGAATTAACTATTTGCCGTACTCACTTTACCCGCCTAAACTGAATCTTGGATTATAACTTTGCATTCACTTCCCTCTAGTCAGATATCGTTGCTGACATGGCCAGGTTTGCATGACTAAACGCCACTTAAGCAGGGATAGGTGCTAATGTGGCTCTGGGTTGGCACTGCCTCATGCTTCAACTCTTTGGCCGATAGCATGAAGCTTCAGGTCCAGCTAGACTCGTGAATTAGCCTGCTTGCTCCAGGAATGCGATCTTCATGCATCCTTGAGCGGTGCTTGTGATGGAGCAGTTGGACACAAGCACTTGGGTATGAGTCTGATGCAGTGAGAGGTGACCTTGGACAACCAGTGAGATCAAGCCACCCCATCCCCACTCTGAATTCCTAAACACATATGGGGATAAGGCAAGGCCCTCAATATATTGAGAAATCGAAGCACTGCAGCAGCATCAGAAAATGAAGATCCCAATGATGTTGTAAAATGTGTCTCATGAAATGTCACGGTGCCACTCATGACTCATAGAGTTGAGGAACATAGAATGAAGTCTAAGGCGTCGCAGAGTTAGGTGGCATCCATAGATGCACTCGAACAACCGGCAGGGCACAGGCGCAGACCTTGCATGGTGGATATGTGAGGTACGGGCATGGAGGGTCTCGCGCCGTGGACAGGCACACGAGCAGGAACCGAGCTCAGATTGTGTGAAGTGAAACTCGCATCTTCAAGACTTTACCACAAGAGTGAGAAGAGCCACGACTTCCTCTCTTTTCCTGTCATGCCTGGAGGCAGGTGAGCACATAACCAAGAGAAGGAGATACATTGGTGTGAGTGTGACATGCCCATAAGTTCCCTACTCGCGGCATTTGAGCATTATAAAATCACTTTTTGATTGGTACCGCAAACAAAGTAGGTTATTTGATGGCAAAGTGAGTGTGACAAATAGTTTGAGATGGACTTTTTCCTAAAGAATAGTTTGAGGTAGTAAAATGGAAGCCATTATACAATGATGCATAACTAAAGCAAAGGATACGAAATAGGGGTGTCAACTCATGCTCAGCCTGCAGAATACCTACTACAGTGTTTTTACGGTACTGTCCACAGGGATGAACCTACATAAGAAAAACACTTCTTTCGTAAGTACCAATAGGTGACTGAAGCTGAACATAACTGAACTACACTTTGACACACTCAAACATTGAATACTGGAATTAGCATTCTAGTTCTTAAGTACAGTGTTCATCTTGAACATCCAGGAATCTCATCAATTTAATATGTTCCAGTTAACTGTTTATCAAAGCAAATCTCGCACTTCAACATGAATTCACACATGAGTACCCTAAATTAACTTCATATGATAGAAGGGTGCTAGTGATTAGTTATCCCCCTTTTTTCTGAATCATGGTTCTAGTGAACTACAAAAATGTACCATCCAATAGGAACTAAAAATGTGTCCCTGTCATTCTACAGAAGCCCCTCTGGTTAAAAAAAAAAACTTTAGGAGCAATGTTTGTATAATTTTGAACTTGGTAGAACATGATTGATAGTAGTTCAGCTGTTTATGTAACGCATTTTGACAAAGTACCGATAATTGCAATAGTAATATGTTATACAGGCAAGTTTCATAAAAAAGTTTAAAGAAGGCTGCATAGTCTTTTGTATCAAGCATCACATCTTCCTTGAACATTAGAATTATAACTTATAAGCTTACTGGAACAGATGCCGGTTTGCAAACAGTTACAACATCAAATTCATTCTGAAGGATTACAATATTGCCACCCAAGACTGGTGGCTCATGCCTGAAAGAACAAACACCTTCAGGAATATGCCAACTCTAACTTTTACATGAGAAATATGCATGAATTGTTCAAGCAAGAATAAAAAGCTTCCCTGTTAAAAGCCAAGGGAAGCATGTACGGGCAATAGCTACATCAAAGATGGCAAAAGAGAACCCATAGAGAAAGTGGGTGCGACTAAGGACCTACATAAAGGCATGGTAAGCATGAATGGTTGAATGTTAAACCGGCAATCATAATTGTGTTAAAATCCTTCCATTCGCACTATCCAGAGTGCAAATGTTTTTAATTTAGTTCAGCTAAATAATCCCATGACTGAAGAAAGATAAATGTGATATTGACAAATATATCCATTAGTTCCTAAACTGTTTTTTTTGGATGTTCTGTGGTTTGTGTAATAGGATACCATGTGCAGTAATAGCTTATGTTGCACCCAATTTTGGAACACTTGTTTGTAATAAAAAAATTCTCATCTACATTACTGCTTCCTTTGTTCAACGATATATACCATTTAGGACATCGACACCAGGCTCCCAATAAGCACCAGTACTTTATATACAAGCTGATTGCAGTGCATTGTTATTGAATTAATAAATGTAAATCCACCCAATGGCACATATCTCCATAAAAATCCAATGGTCACAACAATTGACTAAGACTAACAAATTATTCACCTACGATACGTCAACTATATTTTTTATACAGAATTTGTATGTTGGTGGTTAGAGCTAGAGAAGTTTAACTCATGTATTTTCTAAAACTTCTATTTTTCTGCAACAGTTTTGTTAAATGGGTTAGTATGAAGAAATAAGTTAAATGGCACCCAAAGAACATGAACACACCTGTGCAAGAAATGGCTTATCTTTTGTGATGATTTCACGATATAGTCCACATGAACCATCTGCTCATCCACCTGAAGCCTCCCGCGCTTCACTGCATCAACCTAGCAATATCATCATTCACTTCAGATACAGAAACGCCGATATTTCCAGAGAGCAAATAAAGCTTCTCAAAACTAATGTACAAGCGTTATATGCACACTACACATTTCAAGATAGTGGAATGCAGGAAATGGCTAGAAATATATTCGTTATTCAGAAGGAGGATTCTAGTGATCAGTGAATGCATTTCAAGAATTAAAACCGAGTGACCTTATGCATAAAGCAAGCGTCCGAGGAAGGGATAGTGTGATACAGATAGTGCTAAAAGGGGGTGTTGCAGGCCTACATAGTATTCACGGGGCCGCCCCTTGAATTCTTCTGTGAAGAGGTCTACGATGGTCTTCCCAGCCCATCTGTTCTTTACCTGTATAAACCAAATTCAGAATTTGGTCCAAACAGATATTTGGTAAGACCACTTGTATAGCAGACTGAAACTCGAAGTAATAGTGATATGAACTGAAACTGGAAACTGAAAAGAGAAGGTTTGGTTACATGGGATATGAACTCGAAGTAATAGGGCCTCACGTAGCGCCGACCTGCCAAGAGAAGGGAACCATTCAATGGTTAGTTGGGGGAGGGCTAGGAACTCAATGGTGGGACGAGGTGATTACCGTTGCGGAAGATGTAGTCTTGCGCCTCCGGCGGGTTGGCCGGCGTCTGCCACACAATCCCAGCTCCAGCAAGCGCTCCTGCCATCTCAGGCGAGCACTCCTCAGTTCACCGCCGGAAGCCTAGAAGAAAATGGCGGCGGCGGCGGCGGCGGCGCAAGACGAGGGAGAGTGCCTGAGGGAGAAGGGGGAGTTCGGGGAGAGTTCCGTGTAGCGGTGCGGGGTGGGGTTACGACCGTTGGATCGATCTGTCATCAAGTTTTTCAGGTGCAAAATCTCCGAAAGATTTGTTTTGCTTAAAAATCGGTAAAATTCAATTGGAAACGGGCCGGATTCGACACAGGTTTATTTATAGTCCGAGCAAGAATTTTAGAACTACCCTTTTAAAACAAGGAAGAAGATTCTACAAAATTAGTAGGTTTACTGCAAAAGTGTGTGAAGACCTATTTAATTTCGCCGAATGCAAATGTGATAACTTCCTTGAAACATGTATTCCCTTCATCTCAAATTAGACATTAGAGACTTGTCTAAATTCATATGTAACTATACATTAAAAAATGTTTAGATACATACTGATCTAGAAAAATCTCACGTTTAACTCAAGGGAGTATGAAAGAAAATGAGATGGAATTTAAAAGTATAATAGGGGTACCCCTGGAGGCCTCCTCGTCCGCGGCAAGTTTCTGCCATGTTTTGCGTTTTAGCGAGTTGATGACCAGAATACTCATGCGCGGCAAGTTGATGGACCATTTTAGCGTTATTCTCGTTTAATATATATTTTATGTGATAAATAACCATAATTGTCAACGATTTTGAAAAAATATCTAGTGGTACCAATTTCATGTCGTAGAAACCACAAAGTATAACATGTTAATTCTTGAAAACATAGACCATGTTGACAAAGAAAGGGCACCAAGAAGTGAAACGGAAAAGAAGATTCGAGGACCAACTACTAGTTGACACTTCGTATAAGCTAGAGTTGTCTATTTAGTTGTACCTTAGTCCTTAGCTCCCTAGCCGATCTTGTACTTTATATAACACCGTCAACAGTTATTTTTTATGTTTATACACCGCAAAGCTCTCTAGAATTTTTTAGTATTAAATGATATTATAGAGAAAGATACAAACGAATGTGTAATGTGATAATGTTGGTTTGGTTCCGTTTGAAGTGAAATCCGTTGTAACATAAGATTTAAAATAACAAATAATCATTGTGACAAATAGTCTCGGTCCAACACTAAAAATATTAAAAAACTATACAAGATATGCATTTTAATTAATATTTATGAGTGCGTTTACATTGGTGACTCTCCCCGTTACACGAGGAAATAGTATTGAACAAACTACATCAACAAATTATATACATCAAAAAAAGCATATTTCTAATGATAAGATGATCTTTCATTGAGTAAAAAAGTTAAGTACAAAGTGATCAGAATGTTCTAACTCACAATGTACCTACGAAACGATTAGCATGGACCTAACTTTTATAACGGTGACACAAAAATATGCCCATGGTAACTCACAACCATCGATGTTGTCATGTTGACAGTGGTCGTCGTCACCATCACCGAGGTCAGTGACCTAGTGTGTGCGGGATGGGAAATGAGAGCGTTCATCGAGGAACACAAATGCCTCGTTTTCTGGTCCCGCGTCAGTTGTGTGCTGCCGAAAAAGGCTAAGAAGGTAGCAAAGTTACCAAGATCGAGGAGGACTTCGGGCTGCCTATCGGGGGTGGAAAGAAGGCGGCAATCGGGATCCTAAACGTCGCCATCTACAGGAAAGCCTGCAAGAAGAAAATAAATGTGATCTATCTTCTAGTCTCTAGTCTAGCGCGACAGACCAACCACCCTCTCGCTAGGACCCCATACTAGGTGGGCGCTCTAGATTTCTGGTATTATTCTAGTGTAGAATAGCACTCTAGTGATTTGATAAACTAGAGCATATTTAATTTTTTGGGTGTTCATGATTTGAATTGGTAATCATATTTAATGCTAGATATGTTGGCCACGAAATGTTATAGATGTACTAGCATAATACCCGTGTGTTGCTACTGGCTATAAACCAACGGTGTTGAATTATGTTTTGCCATCTTAGATCAAACTGTCCATCACAAGAACTGAGAGCACCTCCATCACCCTTCGCCTTAGCTTGCCATGTCGCTCTTGGGCGATAAAAGGGGCACACAACCCTAGATGCAACTGACAAGGTCGTCACTTCCCTCCTGAAATGGATCGTATGGGCACCTAGAGGGGGGATGAATAGGTGCTAACCAATTTTTAATACTTTTTCAATTTTAGACTTGACACAAAGTAAATTCTCTAGATATGTAACTACGAGAATTTCCCTATATGCAATCCTAGCTACTAAGCACATAAAGAGAGGAACGAAGGAACCGTAGTGGAGCACGCGGAGACACTGGGATTTTGTTTTACCGCAGTTCCTTCTTTGTTAAGGGAAGTACATCTGCTTTGGAGGGGTGGGCAGTACTAAGACCACCACGCCACAATAGGCCTCACCCTATTATCCGATGGATCTCCCCACGAGAGGTCTGATCCACCTTCTCCACTATTGGATCCCTTCGAGGTGGGAACCGGTGCCTTTTACAACGCTATCGGCGCACACAACCACAACCGAATTAGGGGCTCCTGAGATGACAACAAGCTATCACAAGAACAAGGTTTATTAATATAAACAAAACAAGGATCTAGGTATTTGCAAGAAATAATAGATCGGTGATTCTCCAAATGAATGGAGAGGAGATGAAGCGCTTGATTGCTGATGATGAAGATCGAGTTCTCCTCCTTCGATTCCCCAAGGGACGGGGCCTTTGGGTGGATCTAGGTGGAGCTCTCTTGGATGAAGGTTGCAGATCAGATCCTGTCTTTTTCGAATGAATCAAGAGATCTGGCAGGAGGGGGAAGGCTGGATTAAATACCCCCTCCCCAGATCTGGCCGTTGAGCAACTTTGGGGCGGGGCGGATAATCCGCCCCCTAGGGAAACTCTGCCCCAAGGGCGGATTTTTCGGGAGAAACTCCGCCCCCTCTCTAGGGATGGCGCCTGCGTGACTTGGTGAAGATCTTGGGGGGGGGGATAATCCGGCCCCCTCCTAGGGCGGATTATCCGGCCAACACTCCGCCCCCTCTCTGGGGCTTGCGCCTTGGCGGTGAGAAAGGGGGGCGGACTATCCGGCCCTCCTGAGGGGCGGATTATCCGGCCAGGCCGGAAAATCCGGCCAAAACTCCGCCCCCGTTCTGGGGCTTGCGGCTGCTTGGGAAGAGGGAGGGGCGGATTATCCGCCCCCCAAAGGCAGATACTTTTCCCTTTTTCCTTAGAGAGAGCTGCAGCACTTTAACACACATTAAATAATTCTTAATATTGTTATCTAACACACAAAACATTAGGAATTAAGAAATGTTCTTTCACCTCCTTCCTGCCATCACTAGCAGTCAGCCAACAATGGGCAGCAATGACGATCAGACCTTCTTGTTGCTCTAGCCCCTCTCGTGCATGTTGTCTTTGGCCTCTTCGTGTGCCCCTCTGGGTGTCCCTCCCTTGTCGTCAAAACTAGTCTAGAGGTCATATTTGGTCGTATCCAAACAACTCTCTGGTAATGTGTGTGGGCGGGGCGGAAAACTTCTCTCATGTGTGGGGTCTAGCCTTTGACCGGCACTGCCTAGCGTTTTGGACTAGGAGATGTCGTTCTATCTTTGGTTGTTCCCCTTCATCTTGGAGAAATATGTTGCCCCCTTCATCTTAGAGTAATCGAAATCACACCTCGGGTTTTAAATATATGGTGTCACATTAAACACGTACACACTGGTACAAAATCAAAACTCTGGATTTGACATAAAAGATAAGACAACCCAAAATTCTTAGACAATCTTACCTTGACCAAGTACACATAGAAATAGTGTGCTGCCCAGATTTGATGGCATGGCAGAAATAGGTGGAAAATAAGTTTCGATTGAATGGGATATGGAATACGAAGACTAAAACCATGTACCCAAACTATCTAACGGGAAATGATTTAAATGCCCATCAGCAGTCTCCACGCAGTTAGCAAACCATTAGAAGCCTCGTTTAGTGGCCATTTGCGAATACTCATGCTGTAAGGAGGTCAAACGGCCCTTAGCACCACACCCAAATTATATGGCGGAAGTCATCAAACTATAGATGAGGACTGACCTGTTGCTGCTTACTTTAGGATTTCAAGAACTTCCTGTTACCATGTTACTATGTCTCGTTGTTTAAATGAGTGTCCTTGATACTACGTGTCGTAATCATGTTAACTCAGTACTCCATATGCGTGTTAAGTGATGTTCATGTTCTAATTGTGTTGAGTTGATGTTGATGTTCTTTTTTCTGCGTCCGGTAGTAACCTCACCAAACATAGAGAAGAGCTTACCATTACCATAGCGGCTATTGGAGGATAACCAAACACACCAAGCCCTGCACGCCGTTGGACAATGCATACAACCAAACACCCGCATAACCAATCCGTAGGGCGGCCAACCACTTGCGTTCACGGCACGGGCAAGCAAACAAACACGAGAAGTCGAGAAGATGGGCTTGCTCCCGGAGCTCCAAAATATGTCCACGCAATCAAACGCGTCGCAGACGATGAAGGAAAACGTGGGTGCTCGTTGGAACAGATTCTCTATACATGGAGAGGACAACACTGCACTGTTCCGAATAGAAAGAAAGAATTCTGCTCTGCTCGTGTCCCATGCATGCCAACAGTTCAGCACCGCAGGACAGGAAGAGTTCAAGTATAAGCCGCGCCCCACGCTTGTATTTGTATACTACTACACAGTTCAAGATTTATGTTCCTACTAGTATTTTTCGTGTCACCGGACTGTGCTTTCATTCTTGTATAGTACTATACGAGTACGAGATGGCGTCACTCTAACACGAGCACGACTAATTGCAAAAACAAGCTCGGTCTGCACCCGTGTCTAGTTAGCTAATTATTGTCCTGGTTTCTCGTCTTTATGTCGATCCACATGAAATGCGTCAGGATTTGTTTATGGATAATGATTCGGCTCCCCCGGGGGATCGCGCCGTTGCAATCCCCCGCCTCCTCTTGCGCGCATACGTGGCCACAAGACAACCACACACCTCTCAATCCCAGGCCTCCCAAAACTACGGCCCACAAATCGTTTCTTATCTTCTCACTTCGTTCTCATCTTCCACGAAGACCACGACTCCACCAACACGTAAGAAAAGCGCACCGCCCAGCTCACTAAAGCCGTCGCCAGGCCGCCGGGCGCCTCCTCCGCCGTGCCGGCCTCCGTGTCCGGCTACTCTCCTCCTCCCATGGTGGATGTCGTCGGCGCCGCCGCAAGCCTCTACAGTACCTCCTCCGTGAAGCCCTCGCCGCCGCGCTTGGTGTTGGCCGACGTCGTCTCCGGCGAGGTCTCTACCGTCCCGTGCCGGCCTATGCCCCTGCTCTCCTCTGCGCCCACGAAGCAGTGACGCTTCTGTCCAGGGGGAGCAAGGTGGCATGCGGCCATGGCCGTCAAAGCTTTCTTCACCTGTTTTATGCTAGGTTTCTAGATTTTTGGTGTTTATTTTGTTTGCTACAACCACAGTATGGTCTTGCTAGAATAGCATAATTTTTTTGCTACCACATGCCCGCGAGTTCTCTGTCCACATTTTTTCTGCTACCATGACAACATCACTTTTGCTATACATGGGGGTGGCTGCTGGAGCACCGTCGTGTCGCCGCGCTCAAGCATAGCCGTGCTGCCGGGGCGCTCTGCTGCTCCTCCCTCCTGGATCAGATCTCCGGTCGTGGTTGTGCCTCCAAATCTGCAACCGGCGACGAGAGGCTCTGATAAGCCGTCGGGCGTTGCTACCACCAACGATGGCGGCTCTATCATGGACGACGGGCAGCGCTACCATCGGTGAGGGGCGGATGCTACAAACTCGCCGGTGAATTTTTGCTACACCCGTACAAATTTTTGCTACAAGATCTACACGTGAAAATCTCTGTGAAACTCCGGCGATATGTAGATGAAGTCAGCTCCAGCGATATCGATTGTTGCTACATTAGTATACATTTTTCGCTACAAGTGTTCTCCAAATTTGCTACAATAGAGCAAATGTTTTGCTACAAGGTCTCCGGTGTGGTCTCCCGTCAAAAGTCTCCGGCGAGGTGGGATATGCTACAATGTCACATTATTTTTGCTACAACTATTTTATGATCTTGCTATAATTGTACAAAAATGTTGCTACGTGATCTCCGACGTGGTATCTGGGGAGCTCTCCCAGCGAAAGTTCCCGGCGTGTCTCTGACGAGGTCGGGTTTCTGCTACATTAGCACATTTTTTCTGCTACCACCGTTATCTGGTTTTGCTACAATAGCGTAAAACTTTTGCTACGAGGTCTCCGACGAGGTTTTTCCCGGCGAGTCTCCGATGATATTTTCCGGCGAAGTCGGTTTTGCTACATTAGCATATTTGTTTTGCTACAAGGTCGCCGACGAGGTCTCCGACGAACTCTCCGGCGAGGTCTGATATGTCTGTTCTTTTTTCTAGACCGAACCGTTTTCTGCTACAATGTAGCAAAAGCGGGACAAATATAGCAAAAGCGGGTTTTTGAATCCAAAAAGAGGACACGTGGTTGGCTGGGGACCCGGGGGATGAAAACCACAAATCCCCCGGGGGACGACGCCTAGCACTGTCCTTTGTTTATCAGGAGGGCAGATAGCAACATCCTTTTCAAGATGGAGAGAGTACGCGTATGTTGGCAAAACAAGACCAACAACAAGCCAGACCTAAAAAAAGGATTTGACACTCCATATATAATCTAGAATCGTCTCTTCAGCTGCAACTTAGAAAACACTTTGTTATGTTTATAAACCATAAAGCTTCCTAGTTTCTTTACATATTTAACGATACTATGGGGAAGTGTAAAGTGGTAATGTTGGTTTGGTGATATAAGATCTCAACTAATAAATAATTATTGTGATCAAATAGAGTCTCGGTTCAACAATTGACGATAAACACTTGTAGAAAACCATGAAAGATATACGTTTTAATTAATTTTAATTAATATTTATGAGCGTGATTACATTGGCATCTCTCCTGGTTATACCAGGAAATAGTATTGAACATAGTACAACCACAAATTATATACATCGAAAAAACATATTTCTAATTATAAGATTAGCTTTCGTCGAGTAAAAAAGTTAAGTACAAATAGATCAAAATGTTATAACTCACGATGTGCCGACAGATCGGCTGGCATGCGTTAACCATTATCAAGATGAGACAAAATATAAGCACGTGACAACTCACGAGCACCTAGGAAATAATGAATGTTGTCATGGCGACCATGGCCCTAGTCATTAGCGAGGCTGGTCACTTCACCGAGGTCCACGTAGTCTAGGAAACGTGAGTTTTCGTCCAAGATCCAGAGTGCGTCACCTTCTGGTCTCGCATGAGCCGCGCGCTATCGAAAGGCTGCGTCGTCTCCAAAGTTTATCAAGATTGAGAAAGTCTTCGGGCTATCGATCAGGGTGGGAAGCAGTCGGCAATCATGCAACTGAACATCGCCATCTATGGGAAAGCCTGCGAGAAGGAGATAGATGCCCTCTAGCTTATAGTCTCTAGTGTAGTACGACCGACGAATCTTTCTCCCGTGAGGCCCCAATCTAGGGTAGGCGTTGTGGATTTCTCATTTTGTTCTAGTATAGAAAATAACTGCATTGATTTGAGTTGGTAATCCAAGTTAGCGCCAAACATGTTGGTCAAAGAATGTTATAAATGTATTTTCTTGGGCGAAGCACAAGAAAACAAAGGAAATAAGTGTATTATTTTGGCAAGTTAGATGTAGAATATTATCCTCCAGACGAAAAAGCTTAGATTTAGGTCAATTTGCATGATCATGTTTGTCAATCGTTGTAATGCGGGGAAGGTGCTTTTGAAGGAGGTTCCATTCGCATCTCTGACTTAGAAGAATTAATCAACAAATCGATGCGGATGTTCCTCTGGCTAGCTGACTAGGTAGTTTGTTGACAAATAAGCGCCGGTTTAGAAGGGGGTGGCTTCTTCTTATGCTTGCCCATTCTGCCTCATCGCCGAGTCTATGAAACATATTTTGTTCCATTGCCTGTCTATCCAACTGTTCTTGCTCTTTATGCTTTTGCTTCACAACGACATTGGCTCTTGTCTTCGTGTTCGAGATGTTCGGGAAGGCAAGCCACTTTGCAAATTAAGCTTGATGGTTATTACTTGCGCCCTTCGGAACCTTTGTAAGCAGAGAGATGAAACTAGGCCAATTCACGTTATTGTTTGAAGATGTGCTGAAGATCTTTTCCTATGGACTCAGCGATCATGTTCGCTCATCAAGCTGCTTTTCATTAATCTTCTCCTTCTTTCTTTTAATCTGCCTTACGTCCTTTTTTCCGTAGATCTTGATGTACATATTTTGGTTTGGTTTGGTTTTTGACTTATTATTTTAATAAGTTTGCAACCTTGGTTTTTCATTCATAAGGTTTAGGCTGGCCATGTGCCCGTAGTAGGTTTCTCAAAAAAAATCCTGGACTATAAAGTGAAATAAGATAATCAAGATTGGTCTTCCTTAGAGAAACAAAATGCATCTAATTCCTTCTCTCATTTTGTTGTTGTTTGTTGAATTCAGACGTTACACTTATTTCTTTGTTGTTGTACATCAAGGACTGATTGTCGTGATGGAAATGTACGCAAGATTGGGCAAACAATCTCCTCGTGATTGAGCTGAGTCTATGGAACATATTATGCCGCATTTCCCGTCTATCCAACTGTTATATCTCTTTGTCGCCAACATTGCCTCCTATCATCGTGTTCGAGATGTTTAGGAAGGCAAGCCACTTTGCAAAGTAAGATTGATGGTTATTACTTGCACCCTTCGGAACCTTCGTAAGCGGCGGATTGCAAAGATTTCAAGAGTTGAAACTGGGCCAATTCAAGTTGTTGTTCGAAGATGTGCTGAAGATATTTTCCTATGGACTCGGCCATCATGTTCGCTCATATAGCTGATTTTTGATTAATCTTATCGTTCTTCTTCTGTTTTAATCAGTCGTGCGTCTATTTTTCTGTAGATCTTGATGTACATATTTTGGTTTGATTTTGTTTTCAGTTTATTGTTTTAAATAACTTTTTAACATTGGTTTTTCATTCATAAGGTTTAGGCTATCCTTGTGCCTGTCGTAGGTTTCTTTAAAAAATTGTCCTAGACTATAAAGTGAAATAAGATAATCGAGATTGTTCTTCCTTAGAGAAACAAAATGCATCTAATTCCTTCTCTCATTTTGTTGTTTTTTGTTGCATTCTGATGTTACACTTATTTCTTTGTTGTTGTACATGAAGGAGCGATTGTCGTGATGGAAATGTACGCATGATTGGGCAATCAATCACCCTCGTGGTTGAGTAGAGCTAAACCATAATTAGAAATCTTTTAAAATGGTCGATCTTTTGTTATCGAGATGGTTTGGCACTTTGGCATGACTAGCTGAACCTCTGTATGATGTTTCACATTAGTTTTTTTTATTATTTTGTGAGAATATTTTATTAGTTGTTTCACATTAGATGCTCTGTCTTTGCGCCACCTTGCATGTCTCTGCTGGCTCTGCTCATGTCCCATGCACGCGAATCTGCACCGTAGGACAGTTCAAGTAAAGCCGCCTCCCATGCTTGTATTTGTATACCCTACGCACATTTCAATATTTATGTTCCTATTTTTCGTGTCACGAGAATGTGGTTCCATCTCGTATACTCTCCCATTTAGAAATATAAGACATTTTAGTTTTGTGGATCGAATGTAGATGAACTTATAATATAAAAGACATCTAGATATATTTATTTTACAAAGCTAAAATATCTTACATTTCTGAACGGATGGAGTATATACGAGTACGAGATGATGTGGCTCTACACGCACGACTAATTGCAAAAACACGCTAGGTCTGCACTAGTGTCTACTAGTTAGCTAATTAGTGTCCTAGTTTCTCGTCTTTATGTCGACCCAAAATGAAAATACATCTGGATTTGTTAACCAGGAGCGAGCATCCTGAGATACATTTGTTGGCAAAGCAAGACTAACAACAAGAGAGAGCGTAAAAATAGAGTACAGGACCAACTACTAGTTGACACCCTATATATAATCTAGAATAGTCTCTTCAGTTGCAACTTAGCTCTGTCTTGTACTTTATAAAACACTGAACAATTACTTGTTATGTTTGTAAACCATAAAGCTTCCTAGTTTCTTTATGTATTTAATGATATTATGGGGAAGTGTAATGTGATAATGTTGGTTTGGTTCGATTTAAAATTAAACTCCTTGTAACATAAGATCTCAATTAATAAATCATTGTTGTGATCAAATAGAGTCTTGATCCAACATTGACGATAAATATTAGAAAACTATTAATGAGTGTGTTTATATTGGCGACTCTCCTAGTTACAACGGGGAAATAGTATTGAACATAGTACATCGACATATTATATACATCGAAAATAACTCTAACGATAAGATGAGGTTTCATCGAGTAAAAATTTAAGTACAAATAGATAAAAAATTAAGTAGAAAATGTTGGAATGTACCTAACCACTACAAGGGTTGGACAAAAATATGCTCATGGTAACTTGTGTCTACCGAGGCAACTATGGCCCTTGTCGTCAGCGAGGCGGCTCGATTCACCGAGTTCCACGCGGGCTAGGAAACAAGAGTTTTCATCCAGGTCTCGTATCGGCTGTGCGCTAGCCAAAGGCTGATCAGAAGCGAATAGTGGCGGAACATGACCAAAAGCGGATGAGGACACAAGAAAAAATTTGACCACCAAATTAACTCTTTACGTTATTTTGCTTCAAGTGTTATTAGCACTATATAGAGATGATTTTTAAGCTTGAGAATATATTTCTTAATTTACACAAAAATTTACATATCAAGTAAGAGGGGAACTCATATTTGGCCTGCCGTATGCTATAAAAAATTGTTTAGA
The DNA here is from genome assembly GCA_910589765.1 of Avena atlantica. NCBI lineage: Eukaryota > Viridiplantae > Streptophyta > Magnoliopsida > Poales > Poaceae > Avena > Avena atlantica. The sequence continues at coordinate 522,920,286 of OU342735.1, read as the reverse complement.
CTACAATATAAATCATAAAAAAATGGTGAAGATCTAAAGATAGGAAGCAGTGATTTCCTGATTTACATAGAAATTATCATACTAAGAAGCTTGTAGTCCAAGATCCACTTATGATAAAGCATCAAACATCAATGAATGGCCCAAGCCCCAGGGTAAAATAAAAAAGCTAACCTACTTATAGCATGATTTTGGTAGTGCCCTTGGTAGACCCATCCCGTCACATAGCCACCCAAGGTGGAGAAGTGTGGCAGTATGAGAACCTATGCCTCCTTATCCTAGCTCATTCGTGCTTGATTGGCGGTAGGAAGCACAAGACGACCGGCCTAGAGTATGCTTAGAAGCACATTTCCACTTTTATAAGGGGGGTTGTAGCCCATTTTCGCCTCGAAGGCGCTCCGCTAGTGGCTGAAGTTACCAAGATCGACTAAGCCTTCGGGCTGCCGATTGGTTTAGAAAGCAGGTGAAAATGGGCATTTAAACATTGCCAGCTACGAAAAAGCCTAAGAGAAGGAAATATATGCGCTCTAGCTTCTAGTCTCTAGTGTATCATGATCCGCCAATCTCCCTTCCCTGAGTCCCCCCATACTAGGGTGGGTGCTATGGATTTTTGTATTGTTCTAGCATGTGCAATGATTTGATAAATACCAAAGGGGAACACATTTTATTTATTGGTTGTTTATAATTTGAGTTGGTAATCCAAGTTAATTCCAAATCTGTTGCCCACAAATGTTACGGAAGAATTTGCTTATATGATGCACAAGAAAAAAGAGGAAACACAGGAAAGAAGTCATTATTTTGGCAAGTTAAAAATTGAATATTCTTGTTCACGGACACACAAGCTTAGATTTACGTTAAATCACAATATTGCGTTTGTCGATTGGCATTGCGATCTTATTAGACTTGTCATAATGTGGAGAAGAAAATTTTGCAGCAGGTTCCTTTTGCATCTCTGACTTAGAAAAATTACTCGACGAATCGATGCGGCATGTTATTCTGGCTTGCTGGCTGCGTAGGCTGTTCAAACATGAGCGCATGTTTAGATTTGGGCTAGCTTCTTCTGATGCTAGCCCATTCTGCCCCATCGCCGAGTCTATGAAACATATTTTGCTTTGTTTCCTGTCTATCCAACAGTTCTATCTCTTTGTGCCTTCATTGCACGACAACATTGCCCCGCGTCTTTGTATTCGAGATGTTTGGGAAGGATAGCCACTTTGCAAAGTAAGATTGATGGTTATTACTTGCACCCTTCGGAACTTGTGTAAGCGGCGGATTGCAAAGATTTCAAGAGTTGAAACTGGGCCAATTCAAGTTGTTGTTCAAAGATGTGCTAAAGATCTTTTCCTATGGACTCGGCCATCATGTTCTCTCATCTAGATGATTTTTGATTAATCTTCTCGTTCTTCTTCTGTTTCAATCCATCTTGCGTCCATTTTTATGTAGATCTTGATGTACATATTTTGGTTTTGTTTTGTTTATGGTTTATTGTTTTAAATAACTTCGTAACCTTGGTTTTTCATTCATAAGGTTTAGGATGGCCTTGTGCCCGTCGTAGGTTTGTAAAAAAACAGTTGTTCTAGACTATAAAGTGAAAAAAGATAATCGAGATTGTTCTTCCCCCGAGTAATAAAATGCATCTAATTCCTTCTCTCATTTTGTTGTTGTTTGTTGAATTAAGATGTTACACGTATTTGTTTGTTGTTGTACATCATGGAGTGATTACCGTGATGGAAATGTACGCAGGATTGGGCAATCAGTCGCCCTCGTGGTTGAGTAGAGCTAAACCATAATTAGAAATCTTTGGAAATGGATCTTTTGTTATCAAGATGGTTTGGCACTTTGGCATGACTGGCTGAACCTGTGTATGATGTTTCACATTAGTTGTTTTATTATTTTGTGAGAATATTTGTTGCTCTGCTGGGTGACTACGGTTTTTGAGCATGTTATGTGTTGGTTGGAAGTTGCAGGACTTAATATACTTTATTTATATATATATCTTTTCCGTTGGAAACTAGGCAAACTCTTTCTCTCTCTTGCGCTTCATTAAAGTAATCAGATCACGAAAGCACAAGTCGGGCACTACTTCATCAAATATTTTTTCCATAATCTAACCTGGCTGGTCTATTAATAAAGAAAAAAAATTGAGTAGTCTGTTGGGACCTGGAACGTTTGCGTCGTCGAGTTTGCGACTCTCATGATTGGCTCGATGAAGATGCAAGTGGCGCGTACAATACTGGATTCTGTTGGTCCACGCCAACTTTTCTATCTATATGTTTGTGTAGCGTACAACAGCTTCCTCTACTCGTCTCAACTTGCTTCATGCTAATTGTTGCCTGCAAACTTTTGGTTAATTGAGTGTTCAAGCCATCGGTTGGTCTTGTACACTACTTGTGCTAATTACATCTTGATTCACGCAATAATATAAGTATTCTTTCTCTTGCCATCAGATCATGAAGAAGAAGTCGAGCACTTCATCAAATGGCCGGTCTACTACTAATAATAAAACAAAAAACAACCGAGTAGCACGTTGGGAGCTAAGAAACGTTTGCGTCGTCGAGTTTGTGAATCCCACGATTGGCTCAACGAAGATGCAACTGGGACGTACATTGCTGGATTCATTGGTTCACGCTAACTCTACCATCTATGTTTGTGTACTGCAACAGGGACTTGCTTTCATGCTAATTGGTGCCTCGAGATTGGTTTCAAGCAATGGTAGCTTCTGGTAAAGAGAGTGTTCAAGCCATCTGTTTGTCTTGTCTAATTAGTCTTGATTCACGCCAATCTACGTGTTATGTGCCCTAAAGCCGGAGCACACACATGTTGTTGATCAATTGGTGCTGTGTGATCTTGGGATCAAGTTTGTTTGTAGCTATATGGACGTCCCATTTGGATCGGGGATGGACTTGCACGCCAAACACGATATTAGATGGCGGCGGACAAAAAAACTTTTGTGACATTATTTTAGGACGTGACTGGAGATGCTCTTAGTTCCGAAAGTTCAGAGTAGAGCACACAATAAGTACGTATAGCCAACTTCTTGCCCTCCTCCGTGTTAGATGTATATATTTGTATTATAGTTTCCCCATATGTTAGGGGGCTTACTGCATATTCACACCTTACCTGTATTATATATTGTGGCATTTGGCCTCCAGAGAAATACAAGTTACATATTCCTGACATGATATCAGAGCTAGGTTAGCCTCCTCCTATTTGCAGCTTTGTCGCTATAGCCGCCACCGTCCCTGTGCCGACGGTCTTGCCGTCGTCGCCGCCGCTGGTTGCCGCCTCGTTCGTGGTCGTCCTTGCCCGTTCCGTCTCCCGTTCCAGATCGATTTCTTCGGTGTCCAGATCAGATTGATTCCTGCTCGTTTTCTTCAGTCTCCAGATCCATCGATTCCTACAGATTCCGCCTGGCATCGCTGCTACTCGCTGCTGCAGATCCCGCCTGGTTCTCCTGCTTCTGATCGCTGCAGATCCCGCCAGGATACTCCAGCGCGTGCCCACGCGCGGGTCTCCTGCCACGCGCCCACGCGCCAACCGCCCCGCGCGGGCCTTCTCCCAGTCGCACGCCAGGTCTGCCTTGACTCCAGCGCGTGCTCACACGCGAGTCTCCTGCCACGCGCCCACCGCCCCGCGCGAACGTCCTCCCAGCCGGCTCCAGCGCGCGCGGGGGCCACCATCGCCCCCCCACCTGCTGGCTGGTGCCCTGCAGGCCCTCTCCCGCAGACGAGATCGGCTCTGATCGGATCTACTGCAAGCGTTTTCTTTTTCGTCGGATCTGAGAGTTGACAAAAAAAAATTGAGTGATGTCTTCTGCATCGGGCTATGTTGCGATTCCTTGCTGCCCGGTGATCTTCAATGGCGCGAATTATCCTGATTTTGCTGCCTTTATGCGCGTTCACATGCGCGGTCTCCGTCTTTGGGGTGTGCTCTCCGGCGAGGTCCCCTGTCCGCCGTGCCCCCTGCTCCTGTGGCTCCTCTTCTGCCGACGCCGATTGTTCTTGGCGATGATGCTTCTCAGGAGGCCAATGATGCTGCTCAGAGCACTGATGATAGTGTTGTTGCTGCTTATTACCTGAAGTTCAAGCAGTACTCTGCTGATCTCGAGTCCTATCGCCACGCTCTGACTGCCTACAATCAGTGGGTCGATGAGGATGCTCGTGCTGCTGCTGTTCTCACCTCCAATGTTCTGCCCCAGTATGCTGCTGAGTTTATGAACCTTCCTACTATTGTCGCTCAGTGGGAACATCTTCGTCAGCACTATCAGCCGTCTGGGGATGCTCTTTACCTGTCTGTGGTTCGCCAAGAGCATGCTCTTCAGCGGAGTGATTCCACTATTGATGAGTTCTATACTCAGAGTGCTGCTATATGGCGTCAACTTGATTCTCTCAGTACTGTTGTTTGTGGCACATGCTTGTGCTGCCAGATTGTGCGCTCGGATTTGGAGTTTCACCGCATCTATGAGTTTCTGTCTCGGCTCTGCCAGAAGTTTGAGCCCCGGCGTGCTCAGCTGAATGCTCGTGGTCGTGTTCCGCTCTCCGAGGTGTTGTCTGAGCTTCGGGCTGAGGAGACCCGTCTCAGTAGTGCTGGTCTTCTTGCGGTTCCATCTGTTCTTGCTACTCGTGGTCCTCCTATGCCGTCTGCTCCCTCAACTCAGCCACGACCCTCTGTGCCGCCGTCGATACTACCCACTCCTCCAGGTCAGGGTCAGCTTCAACACCAGCAGTCTCAGGGTCCGAGTCGGCACTAGCAGCCTCAGGGTCAGAGTCAGCACCAGCAGGCTCGTGGTCAGGGTCGTCGTGGTTCTCTTTGTCACTGCTCTTACTGCAACAGGGATGGTCACACTTGGGCCACCTGTTATACCCGGGATCCCAGTTTACGTCAGCAGCACCAGGCTCGTGGGCAGTCGGCTCCTTTCGGGTCTTCAGCAGTTGCTCTTTCTGATCAGGACATTATCAGGAGTCTTCGCGGTCTGCTTGCTGCTACAGGCTCTTCTTCGACGGGCACTGCTGGTTCTGTGACTGATTCTTCTGGCACTGCGCGACCACCATCTTCTACACAGTCAAGTACGTCCACGTGGTATCTGGATTCTGGAGCTTCCTTTCATATGACCTCTAAGTCCTCTTTTCTGTCCTCTCTTCGTTCTCTCTCTTCTCCTGTCCGTGTTTTCACGGCTGATGGTACCTCTCTTCCTGTTTCTAGTCGGGGCACCCTTTCTACTTCTTCTTTTTTGTTTCTGATATTTCTCATGTCCCTCTTCTTAAGATGAATCTATTCTCTACTAGCCATCTTACTGACTCTGGTTGTCGCGTCATTCTTGATGCTGATTCTTGTGTTGTCCAGGACCATCGCACATAGGCCCTGGTTGGAGCTGGCCCTCGCAGTCGTGACTCTTCAGGACTTTGGGAGTTAGACTGGATTCGTATTCCTTCCGCTGCCACTTCATCTGTCAGTTCTTCTCCGATCGTCGCCTCTGCTATCAGCTCCTTTCAGCAGTGGCATCATCGTCTTGGTCACCTTTGTGACTCTCGCCTATCGTCATTAGTTCATCGTGGTCTTCTGGGGTCTGTCTCAGGAGATGGGTCTTTACATTTTCAGGGTTGTAGGTTGGGTAAACAGATTCAGCTTCTATCCTACTAGCGCATCTGTATCTCAGCGACCTTTTGATTTAGTTCATTCTGATGTTTGGGGTCCGGCTCCTTTCACTTCAAAAGGGGGCCATCACTACTATATTTTATTCATCGATGATTTTTCTTGATATACTTGGTTGTATTTTATGCGCGCTCGTAGTGAAGTGCTCTCCATATATGAGCATTTTGCGGCCATGGTCTGTACTCAATATTCTACCCCCATTCGTGTGTTTCGTGCTGATTCTGTTGGTGAGTATATCTCCCAGATGTTGCGAGGTGTTCTTGCTGAGCAGGGCACCCTTGCTCAGTTCTCCTGTCCTGGCGCACATGCCCAGAATGGCGTTGCTGAGCGTAAGCATCGCCATCTTCTTGAGACCACTCGTGCCATGATGATTTCTTCTTCTCTTCCGCCGCATTTCTGGGTTGAGGCTGTTGTTACGTCGGCTTACCTCATCAATATTCAGCCTTCTGCCGCTCTGCAGGGTGGCATCCCTCTTGAGCGCCTATCTGGACAGTCTCCAGATTACTCCATGCTTCGCTTGTTTGGTTGTGTTTGCTATGTTCTCCTTGCTCCTCGCGAACGCACCAAACTGACCGCTCAGTCTGTTGAGTGTGTCTTCCTTGGATATAGTGATGAGCATAAGGGCTATCGCTATTGGGACCCCGTTGGTCGTCGGATGCGTATCTCTCGTGATATTACTTTTGATGAGACGCGTCCTTTCTATCCTCGTCCCACCGCTGGTACCTACCCGGTGGAAGATATCTCTTTTCTTCTCTTTCCTAACACACCTCCTTCTACTCCTATTGTGTCTTCTTCAGGATCTCCACCCCCTGGTGTCTCTTCTTATACACCGTCCTCCTCTGCTCCGTCTAGTTCTCCTAGTTCTCCTCGTTCTCTGGAGTCTTCCTCTGTTATTCCTTCTTCTTCATCGTCGTCTCCTGAGTCGTCTTCCTCTGACGACCTTCCATCTACTCGTCCTGTTCGTCAGCGTCGTGCCCCCAACCGTTACACCTAGTCAGTATGGTCTTTCTGTTGCCTCTGAGCCGACTTCTTATTGGGATGTTGAGCATCATCCTGAATGGCAGATGGCCATGGCTGAGGAGCTTGCTGCGCTTGAGCGCACTAGCACCTGGGATCTTGTTTCTCCCCCTCCCGGTGTTCGTCCTATCACGTGTAAGTGGGTCTATAAGATTAAGACTCACTCTGATGGATCTCTTGAGCGCTATAAAGCGCGTCTTGTGGCTCGTGGTTTTCAGCAGGAGCATGGTCGTGGCTATGATGAGACCTTTGCCCTTGTGGCTCATATGACCACCGTGCGTACTCTTCTTGCTGTTGGTTCTGTTCGTCATTGGTCTATGTCCCAGCTTGATGTTCAGAACGCCTTTCTCAATGGTGAGTTGAGTGAGGAGGTTTATATGCAGCCTCCTCCTGGGTATTCTGTTCCCGAGGGGATGGTTTGTCGTCTTCGCCGTTCTCTTTATGGCCTCAAACAGGCCCCTCGTGCCTGGTTTGAGCGCTTTGCTTCGGTAGTGACTGTTGCTGGTTTCTCCCCTAGCGCTCTTGATCCAGCGCTGTTTGTTCACACTTCTCCTCGTGGACGCACTCTTCTTCTTCTCTATGTTGGTGATATGATCATTACTGGTGATGATTCTGAGTATATCGCCTTTGTTAAGGCTTGTCTTCGTGATCAGTTTCTTATGACTGATCTTGGTCCTCTTCGATACTTCCTTGGGATTGAGGTGTTGGAGATATGCCCTAGAGGCAATAATAAATGTAGTTATTATTATATATTTGTGTTTATGATAAATGTTTACATTCATGCTATAATAGTATTAACAAGGAAACATTAATACTTGTGTGATTAGTAAACCTAAAATTGAAGTCCCTAGTAAAGCCTCTTCATAATACTAGCTTGTTGGTTAATAAATGATTGTGGTTTCCCTATCATGAACATTGAGATGTTATTAACAACGAGCTCATATCATTAGGAGAATGATATGGTGGACATACTCCTATAGATAAGCATAGCATAAAGATCAAGTCATTTTAATAGTTCAATTGCTATATGCTTTCTGATACATAGTAACCTAATTCCTTCGACCATGAGATCATGCATATCACCTTTACCGGATGGATGCTTTGATGACATCAAACACCACACCGTAACTGGGTGGCTATAAAGGTGGCATTGAGTGTTCGGAAAGTATTGGTTGAGACACATGGATCAAGAGTGGGATTTGTCCATCCATATGACGGATAGATATACTCTGGGCCCTCTCGGTGAAATGTCATCCAATTAGCTTGCAAGCATGTGACTAGCTCACAAGGGATCACATATCATGGGAATGAGAAAAGAGTACTTATCAGTAACGAGGTTGAACTAGGTATGCAGAGATACCGACGATCATAACCTCGGATAAGTAAACTATCGTGAGACAAAGGGAAATTGGTATCGTATGTAAGTGGTTCATTCGATCACAAAGTAATCGTAGAATTATGTGGGAGCCATATGAATTTCCAGATTCCTCTATTGGTTATTGTTCGGAGAAGTGTCTCGATCATGTCCGCACAATTCACGAGCCGTAGGGAGACACACTTAAGGATTCGACGTTGTTTGAGTAGTTATAGAATGATGAGTAAGAGACCGAATGTTGTTCGGAGTCTCGGATGGGATCCGGGATATCACGAGGAGATCCGGAATGGTCCGGAGAATAAGATTCATATAAGGAAAGTCTTGTTTCGGGGTTGGAGAATGGTTCCGGTGTTTTCATCGGGAATGTTCTAGAAGGTTCCGGAATGTCCGGCACTCCGGAGGGGAAGGGTACATGAATGTGTCATATCAAGTTGGAATGATTGCATCATATACTAGGTGTCATCGCTGAACAAAATAGAGGGTTTAATCAAATCCTAGTTTGAAAAGTCAAACGCCAATTTGAAAAGTCAAACGGCTATTTTGGAAGGTGGAGGGGAAGTAGGAAACCTACTTGGGGAGGAGTTCCTCCCCTCCACCACCGGCCCACTTGGAGACCGAGTTGGGGAGGGACTCCCCTCCCCTTGGCGCGCCCCCTCCACCTATATAAGGAGGGGCAGGGCTGCCCCTCCAAGCACACAAGTTGCCCCCCTCTAAACCCTAACCCTAGCCGTCGCCGCCCACCATAGCCGCCGCCTAGGGATCCCCTAGCTGCCGACTTGGGCACCTCCAAGCCCTAGCCGCCGGCCCTAGACCCTCCTCCTTGGTGTGTCTAAACCCTAGATCGCCGAGGAGCTCTCTCATAGTCCACCATACTCGCTCCGGCTTAAGGCGAAGCCCTGCGAGATCTCCCCTCTACTTCCGGTACCACGCCGTTGTGCTGCCGGAATCGCGAGGAGAGTGCTACAACCTCCGCTGCCTGCTGGAACAAGGGAGAGGAAGGTCTTCGTCGAGTACCGAACGTGTGACCGACTGCGGGAGCGCTACCGGAACGCAGCGCCGGAAGGATCGTCTACGCGATCTTGAGATCGGGAAGAGTACGACTACATCACCCACGAGAATCTGCTCTCGTTAAACACTTTGGAATCTTCGAGGGTGAGTTATTCCATCGACTCGTTGCTACAATCTAGTAGATAGATCTTGGCTTGTTTGTTTGTATGCGGTAGAAAATTTTTGTTTTCCATGCTACGAAACCCTACAGTGGTATCAGAGCTGTGTCTATATGTAGATCTGTTGCACGAGTAGAACACAATGGTCATTGTGGGCGTTGATGCTTTTATTGTCGACTGCTTCTTGTGTACTTTGCATCTTGAGGGATGTTGGGATGAAGCGGCCCGGGCTAACCTTACATGACATCGTTCATGAGACTTGCTCCACGCTTGACATGCAACTTGTATTGCATAAGTGGCTTTGCGGGTGCCTGTTTCTCCCAGCATAGTTAAGATTCAATTTACAACGGGTGGTTGTCAATACTAGTATCAATGTTGTGGTTCATGTTCGTAAGTTAGAACGACGCTTATTGAAAGCCCCAAACCACATAAAACATGCAAAGAAAGTAGAGGCATCTAACTTTGTTTTGCAGGGGTGTGCTATGATGTGATATGGCCATGATTGTGATTATATTTGATGTATGCAATGTTCCTTATTGTAAGTTGGCAACCGGCAGGAGCCATATGGTTGTCTTTAATTTCTGTTAAGACCCGCGTGTCTATTCAAAGTAGTTTTAATAGTTGAAGCTGGTGGACGACAACCATGGAGCAGCGTCATGGACCTTGATGCAATGCCGGTGATGATGGAGATCATGTTCGTGCTTGAAGATGGAGATCGGAAGCACAAAGAAGAAAGGCCATATCATATCACATATTATGAATTGCATGTGATGTTAATCCTTTATGCATCTTGTATTGCTTAGTTAACGACGGTAGCATTATAAGATGATCCCTCATGCACATGAATTTCAAGTCATAAAGTGTTCATCCTTAGTTAGCACCGTTGCTAATGCTTGTTGTTTTGAAGCACCACGTGATGATCGGGTGTGTTAGATTCCGCAAGTGTATACAACGTGAGCAAGCCAGATTTGCTCATGCGAAAGCTAAGGTTTGACCTTGACGAGCCTAGCATGTACAGACATGGTCTCGGAACACGGATCACCGAAAGGTAAAGCATGAATCATATAGTAGATATGATGAACATGTCGATTGTTCGCCATTGAAACTATATCAACTCTCGTGATGATCGGTGTTGATGTAGTGGATTTGGTTCGTGTGATCACTAAAACAATGTGAGGGATATTGTTTTGAGTGGGAGTTCACCTAGATTAATTTAACTATTAATTAGAACTCAATTTGTCATAAACTTAGTCTAAACTATTGCAAATATGTTGTAGATCAATGGCGGCCCCTACCATCAATTTTAATGCGTTCCTAGAGAAAGAAAAGTTGAAAAACAATGGAAGCAACTTCGCGGATTGGTTCCGCAATTTGAGGATTGTCCTCACGGCTGGTAATTTGACCTATGTGCTGGATGCACCGCTGGGTGACCCGCCTGCAGCTGATGCTACCGATGAAGTAAAGAATGTTTACCTCGCTCGGAAGACTCAGTACTCCACAGTTCAGTGTGCTATCTTGTATGGTTTAGAATCGGAGCTTCAGAAAAGGTTTGAGAATTCAGACCCACATGATATTGTCTGTGATCTCAAATTGATCTTTGAGACTCATGCGGCAATTGAGAGCTATGAGGCTTCTGAAAAGTTCTTTAACTGCAATATGGAAGAGGGCAGCTCCGTCAGTGAGCATGTGCTTAAGATGTCTGGGCACGCAAACAAACTTCAAAGCTTGGGCATAGTGATTCCTAATGCTTTGGGGATTTATCGTGTCCTCCAATCACTACCACCAAGTTACAAGAACTTTGTGATGAACTACAATATGCAAAACATGAACAAGCAGTTGCCAGAACTCTTTGCCATGCTAAAATCTGCAGAAGTGGAGATCAAGAAAGAGCACCAAGTGTTGATGGTCAATAAGACCACCAAATTCAAGAAAGGCAAGTCTAAGCAAAAGGGACGCTTCAAGAAGGGTGGTAAGAAAGTTACCGTGCCAACGAAGAAGACCAAGGCTGGACCTAAGCCTGATACTGAGTGCTTTTACTGCAAGGGAGAAGGTCACTGGAAGCGGAATTGCCCAAAGTACTTGGCAGATTTGAAGAACGGCAAAATCAAGAAGAAAGGTATATCCGATATACATGTTATTGATGTGTATCTCACTAGTACTCGTAGTAGTGCCTGGGTATTTGATACTGGTTCGGTTACTCATATTTGTAACTCGAAACAGGTGCTGCAGAATAAACGGAAGCTAGCGAAGAACGAGGTGACGATGCGCGTGGGAAACGGATCAAAGGTTAATGTGATCGCGGTCGGCACGCTACCCCTTCATCTACCATCGGGATTAGTTTTATACTTAAATAATTGTTATTTGGTGCATGCGTTAAGCATGAACATTATATCAGGATCTTGTTTATTGCGAGACGGTTACTTGTTTAAGTCCGAGAATAATGGTTGTTCGATTTATATGAGTAATATGTTTTATGCACATGCACCTCTGATAGATGGTCTATTCTTATTAAATCTCGATAGTGGAAATACACATATTAATAACATTGAGGCTAAACGTTTGAAATCAAGCGATAACTCGACCTATATGTGGCACTGTCGTCTTGGTCACATTGGAGTGAAGCGTATGAAGAAACTCCATTCCGATGGACTTCTTGAATCACTTGATTTCGAATCACTTGAAAGATGCGAAGCATGTCTGATGGGAAAAATGACTAAGACTCCATTTTCTGGTATGATGGAGCGAGCTACGAACTTATTGGAAATCATACATACCGAAGTGTGTGGTCCAATGAGTGTGGCATCGCGCGGTGGTTATCGTTATGTTCTTACCTTCACGGATGACTTGAGTAGATATGGGTACATCTATTTCATGAAACATAAGTCCAAAACTTTCGAGAAGTTTAAGGAATTTCAAAGTGAGGTTGAGAATCAACGTAACAAGAAGATTAAATTTCTACGTTCTGATCGTGGAGGTGAATATCTAAGTTACGAGTTTGGCGAGCATTTGAATAAATGCGGAATACTTTCACAATTGACACCGCCGGGAACACCACAGCGCAATGGTGTGTCCGAACGTCGTAATCGAACTCTCTTAGTTATGGTTCGTTCTATGATGTCACTTACAGATTTACCGCTATGATTTTGGGGTTATGCGTTAGAAACAGCCGCATTCACTTTAAAATAGGGCACCATCTAAATCCGTTGAAACGACACCGTATGAATTATGGTTTGGGAAGAAACCTAAATTGTCGTTCCTTAAAGTTTGGGGTTGTGAAGCCTATGTAAAGAAGTTACAGCCAGACAAGCTTGAACCCAAAGCGGAAAAATGCGTCTTCATAGGATACCCGAAGGAAACTATTGGGTATACCTTCTATCATAGATCCGAGGGCAAAATTTTTGTTTCTAAGAATGGAGGAATTTCTCTTGAAAGAAGTAACTGGAAGGAAAGTAGAGCTCGACGAGGTTGTCGAACCTTCTCTCGAAATTGCGAGTAGCGCAGCACCGGAAGAAGTTCCTGTGATACCTGCACCAATAAGAGAGGAAGCTAATGATGATGATCATGAAACTTCGGTTGTAGTTGCTACAGAGCCTCGCGGGTCAACGAGAAATCGTACCACTCCTGATTGGTATGGTCCCGTTATGAGTGTCATGTTGGTAGACAACACCGATGACCCTGCGACATATGAGGAAGCGATGATGAGACCAGATTCCAATAAATGGCAAGAAGCCATGAAATCCGAGATTGGATCCATGTACGAAAACCAAGTATGGACTTTGGTGGACTTACCGGATGGCCGGAAGGCTGTCGAGAACAAATGGATTTTCAAGAAGAAAACAGATGTTGATGGTAATGTTACTGTCTATAAAGCTCGACTTGTCGCAAAAGGGTTTCGACAAATTCAAGGAGTTGACTACGATGAGACTTTCTCACCAGTAGCGAAGCTAAAGTTTGTGAGGATTATGTTAGCAATCGCTGCATATTATGATTATGAGATATGGCAGATGGATGTCAAAACAGCGTTCCTCAATGGAGATATTGATGAAGAGTTGTATATGATGCAATCCAAAGGTTTTATCGATCCTAAAGATGCTAACAAGGTATGCAAACTTCAACGGTCCATCTATGGATTGAAGCAAGCATCCCGAAGTTGGAATCAACGTTTTGATAAGGTAATCAAAAGTTTTGGTTTTGTACAAACTTATGGAGAAGCTTGTATTTACAAGAAAGTGAGTGGGAGCTCTGTAGCATTCTTAATACTATATGTAGATGACATATTGTTGATTGGGAATGATGTAGACCTTCTTAATAGTGTCAAGGAATATTTGAATAATAGTTTTTCAATGAAGGATCTTGGCGAAGCAGCTTACATATTAGGCATAAAGATTTATAGAGATAGATCGAGACGCCTAATATCGTTGTCACAAAGTACATATTTGGACAAAGTTCTAAAGAGGTTTGGAATGGAAGATAGCAAGAAAGGGTTCTTGCCCATGTTGCCCAATACGACCTTGAGTAAAACTCAAAGTCCAACAACGGCAGAAGATAGAGAAAGGATGAGTAAGACTCCCTATGCCTCAGCCATAGGATCTCTAATGTATGCCATGCTATGTACTAGACACGAAATTGCATATGTTGTTAGTTTAACTAGCAGATATCAAAGTGATCCAGGAGTGGATCATTGGACAGCGGTCAAAACCATCCTTAAGTACTTGAGAAGAACTAAGGATATGGTTCTTTCTTATGGAGGTGATTAACAGCTAGTTGTTAATGGTTACACCGATGCTAGTTGGAACACCGATCCGGATGATTCTAAATCACAATCTGGATACGTATTTATTTTGAATGGTGCAGAAGTTAGCTGGAGGAGTGCAAAGCAAAGCGTTGTAGCGAGATCTTCAACTGAATCGGAATACATGGCTACTTCGGAGGCTTCACAAGAAGCGATATGGATGAAAGAGTTCATTACAGAGCTGGGTGTGGTTCCAAGTGCGCTGGACCCAATGTCTATCTACTGTGATAACATGGGCGCCATAGCCAATGCGCAAGAACCAAGGTCACACAAGAAGCTGAAGCACATCAAGCTACGTTTTCACGCTATTCGAGAACATGTCCAAGATGGGGACATAAAGATTTGCAAAGTATACACATACGAATGTGGCGGATCCGTTGACTAAACCTCTCCCAAGGGCAAAACATGACCAGCACCAAACTGCCATGGGTGTTCGGTATATTACCATGTAATCTAGATTAGATGACTCTAGTGCAAGTGGGATGTGGCGCCCCGCAAAAACCACTACTAGAAATCGCGTTGATTTTGTGCATTGCATCATCATGACCGCACACTCATGTCATCATGCCACATTGCATTTGGGCATCGTCATGTCATCTTGCATTTGTCTGCATAAAACTATTTTGAAAAGCCTGGTTTTGTTTTCTAAACGCCCCGTCTTTAATTCCAAAAACCAAAACCCGGGTCTCCGGAATGTATTGTTTTGTCTGCCAACGGATTTCAAACGCCCCGTTTTAAACAAGTTAAATATTTAATTTATTTTTGGGAGGCAGCCAGCTAGGCCCGAGGGTCCGGCCGGCCACCTCCAAACCCTAGTCTAAAAATATCTAGTCCTAAACTTTTCCCACCTAATCCTATTCTACCACCCTACAGCCACCTCACCCCACCCAATAGCCTGCCGCCACCTCACCTCTCCCTTCCCCATATCCTATCACAGCCCGCCACCTCAGCCTCCTGATCCCACCTGCCTCCACTCCCTTTCTCACCCCATCGGCGCAACACACACACAGCACACACCGCCGCCACGCCTGCAGCGGGGCCCCACCCCGCCTGGCCCACAGCCGCCTGTCCCACGTTCCCCGGCCCCACCTCGCGTCCCCGCTCGCCCCGTTCCTCGCCCTCGCTCACGGGATCCCCTCCTGCGCTCGCTCCCCGCCTCCAGGGCCCATCCCCACCTTCCTCCTCAACCACCTCCTGAGCCGCTTCCCTGCTGTGCCAGCTCGCCCTCCTCCGACCAGAGCTCCTCCATGGGAGGCCCTCGCCGCCCGCGGAGCTCCGCCGACCCCTCCTCCGTGGCGCGCACGGCCGCCCTTCCCGTGCGCGTAGACCGCCGTCGTGGCCTTCCTCCGTGAGCCTCGCAGCTGCCGTCGACGTTGCATCTCCCGCCTGCGCCGTGTCCGCCGGCCTCGCCAAGCCCATCGCCGCCGCGGCCAACTCCTCCTGCGGGCGCCGCCCTCTTCTGCCGCCTCCATCCGGCTCCACCGACGCCCCCCTCCCCCTCAAGCTCCTCTGGCCGGAGCCCGGCCACCCGCCTCCGTCGTCACGTCCCTCACCTCCCTCTCCGGCCGTCCTCCCCGCGGCAGAGCTCCCCGACCTCGCCGCCAGACCTGTCCTCCGCGGCCGGGCCCGAGCCCCGCCTCCTACAACCGCCGCCACGGGGTCTCCTCCCTCCACGGTCACCGTCGAGCCATGGCCGCCGCCTCTTCTGCGTGTCCGCCAGCGCCTCAAGCCGCTGACGGCCTCCTCTGCTTCCCCTGTTCCCATCGACCTCGCTGCCTCGGCCGAGCACTGCCCCACGACCCGAACTCCTCCCGCTCGCCGATTGCGGCCAGGCCCCACCGTCTGTCTCGCCTCTTCGCGGCCCGCCTACGTCCGAGCTCGCCCCTTTCTCCGAGCCGCCTCAGCGAGCTCTCCAACCACCACCTTGGGAGCCGTCCTGTCCGCACGCCATGTGTTTGGTAGCGTGCACATGTGTGTTATGGTGGTGATGTTTGTGGTGGTTCGGTGTTGTAACGGTGAAGACCGTGTGAAGATGGATCCATGGTGATGCTTCGCTCCTGACAACCCTCTGTCGTAGGAGTTAGACGAGCACCTCACCAAGACTGACAAGATCTACTACGCGGGACCCGAAGATCGAACCCGGCGCATTCTCCTTCCTCCCCGTGGACCGACATGATCTTCTTCACGGATACGACAAGTACTCCCTCGAGGATGCCAAGTTCTTCACCCCGAATTCCAAGACCGACTTGATGGCGCGGACCCGACAAGATCTGCGCAACGACAAGATCGACACCGACTAGAACGAATCCGATGCGCCCCGATGCCGAACCAAGTCCTTCTTCGCGGAACGCCAAGATCTACTCTGTTGTCCGAGAACGATCTCGTCGAACCCTGAACCCTGAGACCGAACCCCGAACCCCTCGGAACCCAAGTTCGCCGAACCCAGATGTGTGAACCTTTTCCCGAGCCCCTATTTTATAAATGCTTTATATAAAACTTGTTGCATTAAATCATTCATGTTGCATGCATACTTGTCTGTGGTTGGGGGCATTATGCCAATTCACCTCATAATTAAAATATGGAGTCCATATGCGGGATATCTTTGTCTTATTCCGGACTCCATTTAAATTGGTGTAGCGAACCGAAGCCATGTTTGTTCTTGCTAATCCAACATTTAATTTGCGGGGTAGATAAATAACTTGAACCGTTTAATCAAATGTCGGGACCCCGGTTCCGCTTAATATTGCCTAATTGCATCGCATGCTTGCCATGTCATACATCATACATGCATCATGCCCGATCTTCTGCCGTAGTATTAAATAGTGCATCCGGTGTTTCTTCTAGTGTTTTGCTTCTTCGCGGATAAGGCCGTTGAGTTGATGTGAGCTTCGCCCCGATCTTCGGATGAACCTTCGGCAATGTTTTTCAGGCGAGCATCTCCCCCTTTCTACCTATCTTACTTTTATAGTATTTATTCCCTCCTGTTGATCTATTGCTATCTGTGTTGCGATGCTCTAGTTTCCGTACCCGAGATCTCCCTTGCAGCCTAATTTTGCCTTGGACACATCCTATTACCTGTTGTTTGGTAGATAGTTGGACTTGCGCGTCGTAGTCGCTTGCTCAAGTGCTGTTGCGTGTCGTCCAGTACCACAGTTGTTGGAGTGTTGCCGCATGTTTAATGTTGGAGATGATCATGGCTTTAATTATCGTTAACTTTAATTACTGTTTAATAACTAAAATTGAAGTAGGTAAATGCAGAGGCACAGGTGGGCAATAGATGTTATTTGGTTGTTAACCGTCCACTTGTGTCCTGTAGGACCCCGAGTTCTTGACACCTGTTCCGAGATCGAGCGCGCTAACCACATGTGGGATGTATGGGCACCCCATCGATTTAGTACCTGATTTCAAAGTACTGTACTAGGGGCCACAACTAGTTTGAGGTTTTATTTACTATCCTGTACTTATGCCATGCTTTACTGCTTAATTTAAATTGTGCGAAGTACTGCACCTGTACTGTTTAGGTAAGCGGAGTGTTTTCGCGGTATCGACAAGCCCGAGAGTTTCGGGTTCCCAGTCGTTTACAGCCATTGACGCAAACCCTGAGTCCGTCTCGGAGACCGGCCGACTTCGTTGCGGGTAGCTTAGTGGGGTGGCCCCCATGTACTTGCTTTGGGTCTGGGAAACGTCATGACTTAGGCCCCGCAGACATACCGATGGGTGTATGTTAACTGATCTGGCAAAAAGGGGTCGAAGTGCGTGTGGATACTTTGGTGCACCCCTGCAGGGTTTAATCTTTTCGAAAAGCCGTGTCCGCGGTTATGGACGACTTGGAGCACAGTTCTCGATCATAGACAACCATAACTAAAGTTTACTGTTATAATTTGACTTGTATCCGATATGACTAGTAATCAGCTTCACTACAACGGAATGGCTAAATAAAAGTACCAATAACTGCTGGGTTTGGGATATCTCATGCTTATTGTATCTGACTAGTAAGTGATGCAACTACAACAGAATGGTTAACTAAAACTGCCCACTGCTTATTTTATCAGGACGACTCATGCCATCTTTATTCGACTATTAATTGCCTCAACTATAACGGAATGAATAAAACTGCCAACTGTGTGAGTTCCTCGGTTGACTTCCTCGTTTGGTCTCGAGGGGAAAATACCAGGACGGGTTTGTTTGGTGGTAGTATCAGGATGGTTCCGAATAGGTTTTTCTTATCCCTCTCTGATAGCCGACAGTTATCTCGAGTCTCTATAGGTTGTTTAGTGCATGCTGCGCTGCCGCTTCAGTCCACCATACCTATGTAGGCGAGGACCGCCGAATTCTAGCCTCGCCGTGTACTGGCCTCAGTACTGACCGCTCTCTCTTTTTCCTTTGCCCTTTGTCGGCACCCCTTTTGTTTAAGCAGGTTTTGAGATCGACGTCGTTAGCAGGGTTACCCTTCCGGCTTGGCCTGGGCAGGGTTATGGACGCCATTGGTTATTCTTCAGGGCTCTTAGCCCCATTTGCATCTTGTCCGTAGTCGGACGCTGTATCGTTTTCAAGGTGATTTGGATCTTTGTACTGTATATCTGTATTCTTGACTCTTTGAGTCACTGTTGTATATATCTGTTCTGTGGGTTCCATCGTGGACTATTGTGTAATGGTATTACTTCGTTTTCCACCCGCACGCAAGTGCCTGGTGGGCACCTTCGAATCGTTTCTATGCGGGTTTGGCGGGAAGCGCTGAAACTTGCATAGGGCCGATTCTGAGGGTGTTACAGAATGGTATCAGAGCTCAGCAGTTGCGATACCCCACAAGTCCAGCCTGTAGGATAACCTAGCTAACTGCCGAAGTAGAGTGTCAAAACTATTCTTGCAAAATCGGTTGGTTAGATCTGATTAGGTCTACTTTTACTCCTTACCCCTCTGCTATTCTCCTCTTACCTCTGCGTGTTTTGAATCCGCTCTCTTACCTTTCTTCAAGTCCAGGATTTCTCGTGGTTGGGATCCGTCGTACCTTCAGGGTTTCGCTTCCTCCTTTGGTAACAGTGTTGCTACATCTGGTCTTCATGCTATCCGAGGAATCCTTCGTCTGTTGGACTTCTCTTTGTTCCTTCTCGTGCCTTCCGGTATTTTCCGACGCGACAACATCCTCTACGCCAGGTCCGATGCAGGGCCTGCATCACTCCTTTGTTCCGAACCTCGATTGTCAAGATCTTCAGTCTGATTCCGAGAGTTGGTTGCATAATCCTCCTATTCATGTGCAGAGTAATGCTTTGAGTGCGGGATGGAGTCGCGACCATACCACTACTCTTATCATTCGCTTCTGTACGTGGGATGGGTGGATCAATGTAATTTACTCCTTCTGCTGAAGTTAGAGGTGGCCCTATCTTTTGAGACCTCTACCTACGTCCTTTGTTTATCCGGGGCGTTCTCTTGACGATCATGGACAACGACCCCTTGTTGGTGGTGTCGCCAATTTCAAGATGAAGAAGGAACCATTGTTAGTGGTGTCGCGAAGATCTACATGAAGCGAGAAGATTCAGATCGCCGCCCTTCTTCCCGGTACCATGAGGCGGATCTCGAGGGCGAGATCCATTGTTAGTGGTGTCGAATTGTGGCGCCTCGCAAAAACCACTACTAGAAATCGCGTTGATTTTGTGCATTGCATCATCATGACCGCACACTCATGTCATCATGCCACATTGCATTTGGGCATCGTCATGTCATCTTGCATTTGTCTGCATAAAACTATTTTGAAAAGCCTGGTTTTGTTTTCTAAACGCCCCGTCTTTAATTCCAAAAACCAAAACCCGGGTCTCCGGAATGTATTGTTTTGTCTGCCAACGGATTTCAAACGCCCCGTTTTAAACAAGTTAAATATTTAATTTATTTTTGGGAGGCAGCCAGCTAGGCCCGAGGGTCCGGCCGGCCACCTCCAAACCCTAGTCTAAAAATATCTAGTCCTAAACTTTTCCCACCTAATCCTATTCTACCACCCTGCAGCCACCTCACCCCACCCAATAGCCTGCCGCCACCTCACCTCTCCCTTCCCCCTATCCTATCCCAGCCCGCCACCTCAGCCTCCTGATCCCACCTGCCTCCACTCCCTTTCTCACCCCATCGGCGCAACACACACACAGCACACACCGCCGCCACGCCTGCAGCGGGGCCCCACCCCGCCTGGCCCACAGCCGCCTGTCCCACGTTCCCCTGCCCCACCTCGCGTCCCCGCTCGCCCCGTTCCTCGCCCTCGCTCACGGGATCCCCTCCTGCGCTCGCTCCCCGCCTCCAGGGCCCATCCCCACCTTCCTCCTCGACCACCTCCTGAGCCGCTTCCCTGCTGTGCCAGCTCGCCCTCCTCCGACCAGAGCTCCTCCCTGGGAGGCCCTCGCCGCCCGCGGAGCTCTGCCGACCCCTCCTCCATGGCGCGCGTGGCCGCCCTTCCCGTGCGCGTAGACCGCCGTCGTGGCCTTCCTCCGCGAGCCTCGCAGCTGCCGTCGATGTTGCATCTCCCGCCTGCGCCGTATCCGCCGGCCTCGCCAAGCCCATCGTCGCCGCGGCCAACTCCTCCCGCGGGCGCCGCCCTCTTCCGCCGCCTCCATCCGGCTCCACCGACGCCCCCCCCCCTCAAGCTCCTCTGGCCGGAGCTCGGCCACCCGCCTCCGTCGTCACGTCCCTCACCTCCCTCTCCGGCCGTCCTCCCCGCGGCAGAGCTCCCCGACCTCGCCGCCAGACCTGTCCTCCGCGGCCGGGCCCGAGCCCCGCCTCCTACAACCGCCGCCACGGGGTCCCCTCCCTCCACGGTCGCCGTCGAGCCATGGCCGCCGCCTCTTCTGCGCGTTCTCCAGCGCCTCAAGCCGCTGACGGCCTCCTCTGCTTCCCCTGTTCCCATCGACCTCGCTGCCTCGGCCGAGCACTACCCCACGACCCGAACTCCTCCCGCTCGCCGATTGCGGCCAGGCCCCACCGTCTGTCTCGCCTCTTCGCGGCCCGCCTACGTCCGAGCTCGCCCCTTTCTCCGAGCCGCCTCAGCGAGCTCTCCAACCACCACCTTGGGAGCCGTCCTGTCCGCACGCCATGTGTTTGGTAGCGTGCACATGTGTGTTATGGTGGTGATGTTTGTGGTGGTTCGGTGTTGTAACGGTGAAGAGCGTGTGAAGATGGATCCATGGTGATGCTTCGCTCCTGACAACCCTCTGTCGTACGAGTTAGACGAGCACCTCACCAAGACTGACAAGATCTACTACGCGGGACCCGAAGATCGAACCCGGCGCATTCTCCTTCCTCCCCGTTGACCGACATGATCTTCTTCACGGATACGACAAGTACTCCCTCGAGGATGCCAAGTTCTTCACCCCGAATGCCAAGACCGACTTGATGGCGCGGACCCGACAAGATCTGCGCAACGACAAGATCGACACCGACCAGAACGAATCCGATGCGCCCCGATGCCGAACCAAGTCCTTCTTCGCGGAACGCCAAGATCTACTCTGTTGTCCGAGAACGATCTCGTCGAACCCTGAACCCTGAGACCGAACCCCGAACCCCTCGGAACCCAAGTTCGCCGAACCCAGATGTGTGAACCTTTTCCCGAGCCCCTATTTTATAAATGCTTTATATAAAACTTGTTGCATTAAATCATTCATGTTGCATGCATACTTGTCTGTGGTTGGGGGCATTATGCCAATTCACCTCATAATTAAAATATGGAGTCCATATGCGGGATATCTTTGTCTTATTCTGGACTCCATTTAAATTGGTGTAGCGAACCGAAGCCATGTTTGTTCTTGCTAATCCAACATTTAATTTGCGGGGTAGATAAATAACTTGAACCGTTTAATCAAATGTCGGGACCCCGGTTCCGCTTAATATTGCCTAATTGCATCGCATGCTTGCCATGTCATACATCATACATGCATCATGCCCGATCTTCTGCCGTAGTATTAAATAGTGCATCTGGTGTTTCTTCTAGTGTTTTGCTTCTTCGCGGATAAGGCCGTTGAGTTGATGTGAGCTTCGCCCCGATCTTCGGATGAACCTTCGGCAATGTTTTTCAGGCGAGCATCTCCCCCTTTCTACCTATCTTACTTTTATAGTATTTATTCCCTCCTGTTGATCTATTGCTATCTGTGTTGCGATGCTCTAGTTTCCGTACCCGAGATCTCCCTTGCAGCCTAATTTTGCCTTGGACACATCCTATTACCTGTTGTTTGGTAGATAGTTGGACTTGCGCGTCGTAGTCGCTTGCTCAAGTGCTGTTGCGTGTCGTCCAGTACCACAGTTGTTGGAGTGTTGCCGCATGTTTAATGTTGGAGATGATCATGGCTTTAATTATCGTTAACTTTAATTACTGTTTAATAACTAAAATTGAAGTAGGTAAATGCAGAGGCACAGGTGGGCAATAGATGTTATTTGGTTGTTAACCGTCCACTTGTGTCCCGTAGGACCCCGAGTTCTTGACACCTGTTCCGAGATCGAGCGCGCTAACCACATGTGGGATGTATGGGCACCCCATCGATTTAGTACCTGATTTCAAAGTACTGTACTGGGGGCCACAACTAGTTTGAGGTTTTATTTACTATCCTGTACTTATGCCATGCTTTACTGCTTAATTTAAATTGTGCGAAGTACTGCACCTGTACTGTTTAGGTAAGCGGAGTGTTTTCGCGGTATCGACAAGCCCGAGAGTTTCGGGTTCCCAGTCGTTTACAGCCATTGACGCAAACCCTGAGTCCGTCTCGGAGACCGGCCGACTTCGTTGCGGGTAGCTTAGTGGGGTGGCCCCCATGTACTTGCTTTGGGTCTGGGAAACGTCATGACTTAGGCCCCGCCGACATACCGATGGGTGTATGTTAACTGATCTGGCAAAAAGGGGTCGAAGTGCGTGTGGATACTTTGGTGCACCCCTGCAGGGTTTAATCTTTTCGAAAAGCCGTGTCCGCGGTTATGGACGACTTGGAGCACAGTTCTCGATCATAGACAACCATAACTAAAGTTTACTGTTATAATTTGACTTGTATCCGATATGACTAGTAATCAGCTTCACTACAACGGAATGGCTAAATAAAAGTGCCAATAACTGCTGGGTTTGGGATATCTCATGCTTATTGTATCTGACTAGTAAGTGATGCAACTACAACGGAATGGTTAACTAAAACTGCCCACTGCTTATTTTATCAGAACGACTCATGCCATCTTTATTCGACTAGTAATTGCCTCAACTATAACGGAATGAATAAAACTGCCAACTGTGTGAGTTCCTCGGTTGACTTCCTCGTTTGGTCTCGAGGGGAAAATACCAGGACGGGTTTGTTTGGTGGTAGTATCAGGATGGTTCCGAATAGGTTTTTCTTATCCCTCTCTGATAGCCGACAGTTATCTCGAGTCTCTATAGGTTGTTTAGTGCATGCTGCGCTGCCGCTTCAGTCCACCATACCTATGTAGGCGAGGACCGCCGAATTCTAGCCTCGCTGTGTACTGGCCTCAGTACTGACCGCTCTCTCTTTTTCCTTTGCCCTTTGTCGGCACCCCTTTTGTTTAAGCAGGTTTTGAGATCGACGTCGTTAGCAGGGTTACCCTTCCGGCTTGGCCTGGGCAGGGTTATGGACGCCATTGGTTATTCTTCAGGGCTCTTAGCCCCATTTGCATCTTGTCCGTAGTCGGACGTTGTATCGTTTTTAAGGTGATTTGGATCTTTGTACTGTATATCTGTATTGACTCTTTGAGTCGCTGTTGTATATATCTGTTCTGTGGGTTCCATCGTGGACTATTGTGTAATGGTATTACTTTGTTTTCCACCCGCACGCAAGTGCCTGGTGGGCACCTTCGAATCGTTTCTATGCGGGTTTGGCGGGAAGCGCTGAAACTTGCATAGGGCCGATTCTGAGGGTGTTACATGGGAGACTGTTGGAGATATGCCCTAGAGGCAATAATAAATGTAGTTATTATTATATATTTGTGTCTATGATAAATGTTTACATTCATGCTATAATAGTATTAACAAGGAAACATTAATACTTGTGTGATTAGTAAACCTAAAATTGAAGTCCCTAGTAAAGCCTCTTCATAATACTAGCTTGTTGGTTAATAAATGATTGTGGTTTCCCTATCATGAACATTGAGATGTTATTAACAACAAGCTCATATCATTAGGAGAATGATATGGTGGACATACTCCTATAGATAAGCATAGCATAAAGATCAAGTCATTTTAATAGTTCAATTGCTATATGCTTTCTGATACATAGTAACCTAATTCCTTCGACCATGAGATCATGCATATCACCTTTACCGGATGGATGCTTTGATGACATCAAACACCACACCGTAACTGGGTGGCTATAAAGGTGGCATTGAGTGTTCGGAAAGTATTGGTTGAGACACATGGATCAAGAGTGGGATTTGTCCATCCATATGACGGCTAGATATACTCTGGGCCCTCTCGGTGAAATGTCATCCAATTAGCTTGCAAGCATGTGACTAGCTCACAAGGGATCACATATCACGGGAACGAGAAAAGAGTACTTATCAGCAACGAGGTTGAACTAGGTATGCAGAGATACCGACGATCATAACCTCAGATAAGTAAACTACCGTGAGACAAAGGGAAATTGGTATCGTATGTAAGTGGTTCATTCGATCGCAAAGTAATCGTAGAAATATGTGGGAGCCATATGAATTTCCAGATTCCTCTATTGGTTATTGTTCGGAGAAGTGTCTCGATCATGTCCGCATAATTCACGAGCCGTAGGGAGACACACTTAAGGATTCGACGTTGTTTGAGTAGTTATGGAATGATGAGTAAGAGACCGAATGTTGTTCGGAGTCTCGGATGGGATCCGGGATATCACGAGGAGATCCGGAATGGTCCGGAGAATAAGATTCATATAAGGAAAGTCCTGTTTCAGGGTTGGAGAATGGTTCCGGTGTTTTCATCAGGAATGTTCTAGAAGGTTCCGGAATGTCTGGCACTCCGGAGGGGAAGGGTACATGAATGTATCATATCAAGTTGGAATGATTGCATCATGTACTAGGTGTCATCGCTGAACAAAATAGAGGGTTTAATCAAATCCTAGTTTGAAAAGTCAAACGCCAATTTGAAAAGTCAAACGGCTATTTTGGAAGGTGGAGGGGAAGTAGGAAACCTACTTGGGGAGGAGTTCCTCCCCTCCACCGCCGGCCCACTTGGAGACCGAGTTGGGGAGGGACTCCCCTCCCCTTGGCGCGCCCCCTCCACCTATATAAGGAGGGGCAGGGCTGCCCCTCCAATCACACAAGTTGCCCCCCTCTAAACCCTAACCCTAGCCGCCGCCCACCATAGCCGCCGCCACCTAGGGATCCCCTAGCCGCCGACTTGGGAACCTCCAAGCCCTAGCTGCCGGCCCTAGACCCTCCTCCTTGGTGTGTCTAAACCCTAGATCGCCGAGGAGCTCTCTCATAGTCCACCATACTCGCTCCGGCTTAAGGCGAAGCCCTGCGAGATCTCCCCTCTACTTCCGGTACCACGCCGTCGTGCTGCCAGAATCGCGAGGAGAGTGCTACAACCTCCGCTGCCTGTTGGAACAAGGGAGAGGAAGGTCTTCGTCGAGTACCGAACGTGTGACCGACTGCGGGAGCGCTGCCGGAACGCAGCGCCGGAAGGATCGTCTACGCGATCTTGAGATCGGGAAGAGTACGACTACATCACCCACGAGAATCTGCTCTCATTAAACACTTTGGAATCTTCGAGGGTGAGTTATTCCATCGACTCGCTGCTACAATCTAGTAGATAGATCTTGGCTTGTTTGTTTGTATGCGGTAGAAATTTTTTGTTTTCCATGCTACAAAACCCTACATGAGGTCTCCTCCACTTCTGATGGATTTTACATCTCCCAGGAAAATTATATTCAGGATCTTCTTGCTCGTGCTGCTCTTGGGGATGAGCGCACTGTTGAGACCCATATGGAGCTTAATATTAAGCTTCGACCTACTGATGGTGATCCTCTTTCTGATCCGACACGTTATCGTCATCTTGTTGGGAGTCTTGTTTATCTTGCTGTCACTCATCCTGACATCTCTTATCCTATTCATATTCTGAGTCAGTTTGTTTCTGCTCCTACCACTGTTCACTATAGTCATCTTCTCCGTGTTCTTCGTTATCATCGTGGTACGATCACTCGTCGCCTTTTCTTTCCTCGTTCCAGCTCCTCTAGCTCCAGTGCTATTCAGACGCTACGTGGGCGAGTGATCCTTCGGATTGTCGTCCCCTTTCTGCTTATTGTGTGTTTCTTGGTGGTTCTCTCATTGCTTGGAAGACAAAGAAACAGACAGCGGTTTCCCGTTCGAGTGTTGAGGCTGAGTTGCGTGCTATGGCCTTGTTGACTGCTGAGGTGACCTGGTTACGGTGGTTACTTGCGGATTTTGGGGTCTCTATTACCACACCCACTCTGGTTTTGTCTGACAGTACATGTGCTATTAGTGTTGCACGTGATCCGGTCAAGCATGAGCTTACCAAGCATATTGGTGTTGATGCTTTCTATACACGTGCTCAGGTGCAGGCTCAGGTTGTTGCGCTTCAGTATGTGCCTTCAGATTTACAGTTGACGGATTTCTTCATGAAGGCACAGACCAGAGCGCAACATGATTTCTTACTCTCCAAACTCAGTGTTGTGGATCCACCATGAGTTTGAGGGGGGGTGTTAGATGTATATATTTGTATTGTAGTTTCCCAATATGTTAGGGGGCTTCTGCATATTCACATCTGTACCTGTATTATATATTGTGGCCTTTGGCCCGCAGAGGAATACAAGTTGCATATTCCTGACACTCCGGACACGCATACTACAGAAGGAAGGTTGAGCTCTATTTAATTCTGTTTTGTAATAAGTTTTGTTAAAACATAAGGCTTTAACAAAAAGTTGCTCCACTAATATATAGTTTATATGATACGTAAGCACAACTATAAGAGATTTTCAAAAAATGTAGTGATATCAAAATATTTTTTTTTAGTTGAACTTGACCTGTGTTATGCTGTGAAACATATAGACTTCTCCATCCGTTCTGAAAATGATGTCGCAAACTTGTCTAAATTTATATGTATCTACTTTATATACTAAAATGTGTCCAGTTACATGTAAATTAAATACATATATGACCTCTTTTTCAGGACGGAGAAAGTACATATGTTAGGCAAAGCAAGGCTAGCAACAAGCGAGAGTGCAAAAAAAGATTTGAGGACCAACTACAAGTTGAAACTCCATACATAATCTAGAATACTCTCTTTAGGTTGCAACTTAGCTCGATCTTCTACTTCACAAAACACTTCCAACAATTATTTTTTATGTTTATGCACCATAAATCTCCCTAGTGTTTTATGTATTTAATGATACAATGGGGAAGTGTAATGTGATAATATTGGTTTGTTTCCTTTAAAGTAAAACTCCGTGTAACATAATATCTCAATTAATAAATAATTATTGTGACCAAATAGAGTCCCGTTCGAACATTGACGACAAATATTAGAGAACTATGAAAGATATGCGTTTTAATTAATATTTATGAGTGTGACTACATTGGCAACTCTCCCGGTTATACCGGAAAATAGTATTGAACATAGTACATCGAAAAATCATATACATCAAGAACAACATATTTCTAATGATAAGGTGAGCTTTTGTCGAGTAAAAAAGTTAAGTACAAATAGATCATAATGTTCTAACTTGTGATGTGATGTCAGAAAGGTTGTCATGGACCTAACCACCATAAGGGTGGGACAAAAAGAAGTCCATGCTAAGTCACGGTCATCGAGGCAACCATGAAAGTGGCCATGGTGACCATAGTTGTTGTCGTTACCTAGGCCACTCGCTTCACCGAAGTCCGCATAGGCTAGAAAATAGGACTTTTTATCCAGAATTTCCATGTGTCCTCGAGAACGTTTGATGTTTCGAATTACTGGATAAACCTCTGTATGATGTTTCACATTAGTTGTTTTATTATTTTGTAAGAATATTTGCTGTTGTGCTGGGTGATTATGGATTTTGAGCATGTTATGCGTTGGTCTGAAGTTGCAGGACTGAATATACTCCCTCCATTTCAAAATATAAGATGTTTTAGGTTTGTGAAGAAAATATATTTAGACTTTTTTAGTGTGTAGATTCACTCTTTCTGTCTCTTGCGCTTCATTAAAGTAATCAGATCACAAAGCACAAGACGGGCACTTCGTCAAATATTTTTCCATAATCTAACCTGGCTGGTCTATTAATACAGCAAAACAACAACTGAGTGGTCTGTTGGGACCTGGAACTTTTTGCGTCGTCGAGTTTGCGACTCGCACGATTGGCTCGATGAAGATGCAACTGGCGCATACTCTACTGGATTCTGTTGGTTCAGGCCAACTTTTCCATCCATGTTTGTGTAGCGTACAACATCCTACTCTACTCGCATCTCATTGAGCCCACTTGCTTCATGCTAATCGGTGCTTCGAGATTGCAAACTTTTGGTTGATTGAGTGTGTTCAAACTATCAGCTTGTCTTGTACTGCTTGTGCTAATTACATCTTGATTCACGGTATCTACGTGTTCTGCGCCCTTCCGGAGTACACACATATGTTGTTGATCAATTGGTGTGGTGTGATCCGGGGGATCAAGTTTGCTTGCACTATATGGACGATCAGTATTTTACTACTTAGTAGAAAATAAATACTCCATGTAGACGATCAAGGTGCACATGGACTGGTTAAATCAAGGTGCCATTGACTGGTATGTTTGATTCCCTTGATCCAGCTTGATACTCAATGATGTTGCTGATGATGATGCATGAAGAATATTCTGCTTCTCAGGGCAGAAGCTTATTAGCTTTGCGTCAATTTGCATGATCGCGTCAATCGTTTCGATCTCGATTAGACCAGTCATGATGCCGCCATGGATTATGTTACTCCTACTACAAGATTTGACGGATCTACAAGAATAGTGATGTATGTAGGTGTCACCAAATTTATGCGAAGAAGCTGGTTTGTTCGCTCCGTAGGAAGGTAATTCGAATAGACAAGTTAATAGTACTTTTTTTGCGCTGAAGAAAAAATCACACAGCTTTTTTGAAAAAAATCGACACTTGTTAATTACCTGGACCAAGACAGTTTTAAATACAACATCCATGCATAGATCCATCACGTGTGAGACGAGTACATCTGTTTCCGCCGCTACTTGTATTTTTTTTTTTTGAACGGGTCCGCCGCGCCACTGCTTGTAGGAGGGCGCGGTAGTCGTGTGTGTGTCGTGGTCCCTGCTAGACTCAGCCGCGTAGCTGACACACGTGGTGCAAGTATTCACTCTTTTTTTTTTGCGGGTAGCAAGTACTCACTTTGGTCCTCCCAACACTTGTAGGAGTTCTTCTGCATCGATGTGTTGCTTTCGAGTTGAAGCTGCAGTGGAAGCTTGTCCAGACCGCGACAATGACCAGCCACCGGTGGCCTCTGCAGAGTCTCGGTCTGTGCAAGATCGGTCGCTTGCGAAGATTGTTCTCTAAGTCGGAGCTGTCTGTCCTTGTCGCGTGATCGCTGGCATGGGCCGACATGGTCTCTGGCGCTGTCTGGTGAGACTCGTTGGGAAGTTGTTAGTAAAGTCGGAGTCGCTGGCTCGCGGAATAGTGATGACGATGAAGCTCGTGGCAACCTCGACGTGGCTCTCCTTGTATGCTTGAGGGTCGTGTGGGTAGCTCGGTTGGCTATGGTGGTGCGCCCAATGTGATGGTGTTTCATAACGACATTGGCGTATTTGTACGGGTTTTCGGCCAGTTCCTTCAAATCAATTGGTCAATTCTCTTCGACTATTTTAAATGAAACGAGGCAAAATTGTCCGTTTTGTTCAAAAATAACTTTGTTCTAGTATAATATTCCAAAATAAGTAACTTACAGTTGTCTAAGTTCATATATCTATACTGAAAGTATTTAGATAGATACGAATCTAGACAAATTTAAGCTTGAAGATTTGAATGTGTGGATACATCTAAGGCTGTGTTTGGTAGCCCGTTTTTTCCATTTCTTGCATGGACCGGGAAGAAATAAAAGCGTTTGATGGTATTGATCATATCGTTTCCATTTTAAGCGTTTCCACGGAACAACACGAACTTTAAAAAAAAACGGGATAAAAAAAGCAACTTGGCCCAGTGGGTACGAGTGGTTGGGGCGTGCAAGCCTCTTCTTAATTACTACGACCGCTAATCATGTTCCTGTCTATTGAAGACTTCGTTCTCCCGGCCAGCCGCAGCCGGCGACGAGCAGTCCCACCACATCTCCCGACAACTAAGCGCATGGTATGGCAGCGGCGACGACAGCGGTGGCAAGCACGCGTGCGCGGCAGCGGCGTACGGCACGAGCGCGCAGCGGCGTACGGCAGGCCTGGAGGCTGTTCTGGTTGGAAGCATGCATGCGCGCGCGTCTCCCATTCTGATTTTGCTTTTTTTTTACTCCAATTGTGCTGCTATTTCTATATTGCTCAACACATTTCGATTTTGCTTTTTTGTACTCTGATTTTGCTGCTATTTCTTACCCATGGACAGTGAGTCCGCTTGCTTGCCGAAAGCCTGCAACTGCAACTAGCTGCCAACCTTCTTCAGCTCAGAAATTACTGAAACTCATCGATAGACCATGGAATTATGGAAGATTAATTTGATGATGATGTTGATGCAACAACTTATGTAGTGGTGGGATGCAACCGTCAGTCGCTCGAGGGGCTGACGGATCACCGGCGCCGACCGCACAGAGGTCTCATCTCCGAGGTGTTCGCCGTGCTCGTGGACATGGACTGCAACGTTGCCCATGCTGACCGACGCCTCCATCTTCGAGGTGATGCCGGCATCGTCTCCATCGCTGGCTCTGACAGCGGCGGCATTCTAATCGTTCTCGGCATGTTATTGCTTCTCCTGGTAGTTAGAGGTTACTAATATAAGATTAGAGGTGAGAAATTATTCTTGCGTACCGCAACCAAACAGCTAAATTCTTCTCCAAAGACTAAAAGCACGCGACCAAACAAAGTGGCCAAATTTTCTCAACCGGTTGGGAAACAAAAATACAAGGAACCAAATAAAGTACTCCCCCCGTTCCAAAATAGATGATCTCAAATTTGTCAAAATTTAGATGAATCTAGACACTATTTAGTATATAGATTCATCCAAAATTTGAAAAACTTAAGACATCTATTCTTGGACGAAGGGAGTATCAAAGTTGGTCCAATCCAAATCTCGCCACATGCAGCACCCAGCAGGCCAAGTGATAAAAACACGAAATATTGGGCCGTACTTGAAGACCCATGCTTCGTTTCTCATTTATTTTAAAGCTTTTCATACCTTATAACAAAATGTTTATCGGGACTTAATTATGTCAGATCTCCTTTTTGTTTCGAATTGTTCATCACTGTGTAACAGAAATACAACAAAGATCTACTATCTCTAAACGGAATGCATGGCGGATTGACTCATCAATGTTTGGCTACGAGGCAAGTAACACGAGAGAGGTTGAAGAGTGGTTTTTTCTGTTAATTAAAGTCAGAGCCTCAAAGGAGAGATGGATGCGAATCACGAGGTAGGAAGGTAGCTAGCGGAACAGAGCGAGGTCGGAGGTAGCAAGCATGCGAATCACCGCCAAGGCCACCGTGTGTGATTCGATTCTGCCTTTTCTACCGCCGTGTGCTGTGTGATCTGATAGATAGATAGATGCAGTAATACTCTGTTCCGCTGGGAGCCTGGGTCACAGATTGCGAGTATATCAGATTCTCTCCTCTTGTGTACTCTACTCCGTGCGATAGTACAATAATACAGTTAAAGTAAGCCGCAAGAATCTGCTGCTCGTTACGACTTATGTATGAATGGCTTAACCGTGGCGCACCACAAAAATGTGATCCACGAGTATGACCCTACTCGTGAAGCACGGGCAAAAGGGTTCGCCACGTCTAAATGGGCCTAGCGCCGGGGGGTCGTTCCCGTTCTATCTGTGGCGCACGGAATGGACGTGTGCCACGCCACACGCCTAAGTGTGGTATCCATGACGCACGCTATTTAGGTGCGCCATGGATAGGGGTGGGCCCGGGCCTTTGAAATAGGTGCCACCGGCCGAGACAATTCGATGCGCGCGCGTGTGTAGGAGGTGATGTAACATTAACACGCACTGGTTCACAAAGAGCATCTCCAGGGATTCCTGCTGTGCTTCCCGCCCCGCCGTCGCCATGGTGCCGAGTCAGTGATCCAACCTCGAGGGCACACCTCTTCCTGCCGCCTCCTCGCCCAGCTTAGCGTGAGGAAGAAGATGATTATCGGGTGGATTGATAAAACGGAAATTTTGTTGGATTGCTAAACCTTCGCCCTCCTCTTTTAATACTCTGCCTATCTTTTAGCATGCAATTTAATATACTACTCTATATTCTGTTGGTGATGCTCTAATTGACTAGTAACACGGACACCTCCGTCCGCACTAGTGCTGGCTAGCTAACTAGTAGTGTCCCGTTCTCTCATCATTATTATGTCGATCGAAACAAAAATACGTCACGAATTTGTTAATTAGTACTATAGTATAGACAACAATCATCCAAAAGAGGTTCCATGCGTGCGACTGCGACAGTCTAGTCTAGGCAGTAGTAACGAAACACCAAAATAATACTCCTATAGTACTCAATCTGTTCCAAACCGAAAAGGATGAAACAAATCAGAGCAGAAAAAGAACACAAACCGAGCACTTGCGCCGCTGCGCGCTTTGCCGGGGTTGAAGGAATACGCACGCCGAAGCCAGCTTGTTTTTTTCTCTATAGTTTTGGTCGGATCCCGAGGAGGCCGACCGATGTGGACGTATCTATATATTCTACCCTCCGGTGCTCGCTGACAAAGGCAGGCCGTGGTATTCAGAAAAAGCGAGCCGCTTTTCGAGCAACCTCTGCATATTCGAGTCTTTTTTGTTGCCAATCTGCATATTCGAGTTATTACCTGACTCGAGAAAACGTATTTCCTTTATCTGCTGGATGCTCTGGCGTCACCGAAACGATATCGTTTTTGAGGGTGCTACCCCTTCTTACGCTTTGGTCGTTCACAATATCTCCACGAAGGCCGAGCTATGGAGAGATGCGCGGCTCTTCCGTGACTGTTTAAGCCAAGTGGACATGCGAAGATGCCGCCGAGTAGTTGGCTAGTGCGTGCGTGCTGTCCTTAGGACAGTGTCGGGTTGCGTTCATGGCGCATATGCCACGTCGTGTTGTGAAACTTTGGTCTCTGGTCCCTCCTTTTATAAAAATGATACGTCTTCCCAGGACGTATCCTTGAAAAATTAAAAAAAAACTGTTTTGCATGGTGGAAACTATGTGTCCCCAAAGGTGATGGTGTCATGAGATTTAGAGATTTCCATTCTTTTTTAACCTGGCTACGATTGGCTAAACAAGGTGACATCTTATTAATGAACCGGTATCGGTCCACGTCCCCCCCCCCCTCCTCCCCGCACGAATCTAGAGGCAGTTCCTTTGAGGGTCGACCCCTTTCCCCGAGCCCTCTCTCGACCCTCCTCTGGCGGCGGCGCCGCCAGGGATGGGGAAGAGAGAGTGGCTCGGCCTCCTCCTAGTAGTTGTAGGTTTAGGTTTTTGGGCGATCTGCCTGTAGGTTTGGGCTTCTTGCCTGGTAGTGGAGGGGGGTCGCGAGATCTTCGAAGCTGGATCTTGCGTGTTCTAGGGTTCGTCTTGCTCGCCCGGTGGCTCTCCTGGTCGGAGTCCGGTGCGGTGGAGGGCGACGCCACCTCCAAGATCAATAACAAGGCTTCTGAGCTCCTCTTCTTGCATGGTGAAGCGGCGGTGTCCTATCCCCTGGCCGGCGGTGGTCGCAAGGAGGGGATGCGAGCTGCTGGCGAGATCTGTGCTTCGGAGAGGAGGCTCGCTGGCCCGTACGTTCTAGTGCTCCGACGCGGCGCTAGGCGGTTCTTCCTCTTCTTCGCTTCTCGGGGCCCATGGTGGGTCGAAGGAAGTAAGGAGAACGAGATGGGTGCTTCCATAAAGCGCCGTTGCCCTCTGTCTTCATCGACGATGACCTGGCCCCCTTCTCTCGGCCTGCCGTGGTGGCGAGCTATGGAAGGGGGTTTGCTCGGAGCGGAAGATGATGCAGATATCATCCGAAGCTGCGTCCTTATGCTCTCCATCGCAGCAATCCATGGGTAGCGAGGCTACTAGACTTCTGCCTTTTCTGGCCGAATGGCGGCCTCGGGATTCAACCTCCATGGGAGGCCCTTCTCTGAAGCGTGGCACTGGAGCTCGACCTCCTGTTCTTGGCAAGTGGTTCGTCCCCACCGAGTGCAAGAGGGCCGGTGGCCTCGTTTCCTCTCCGGTTCAATGGGCGTCACGAGCAAGAGACCCTTCTGACCTCGCCGTTGGCTGGAGGTCGCCGGAGTTTGGTGGTGGCGGCGCCCGGGGACTTGATTGCTTTTTATCTTCTAGTCCTAGGGTGTTTTTTTGTAAAGTGGAGGCCCCTTTCCATCTTTTCTAGTTTTGCTAGGGTGTTAACTGCTAGGGACCTTCCTGATCTTTATACCTGCCACGTCGCAACACACAGCTTTTAGGGTCTTCGACCCTTTTATTGTTCAAAAAAAAATCTTATTAATGAACCAGAGTCTCTATGTGCTAAGGCCTTTCGTGCTAAATATTTTTCTCACAGTGATAGTCTAAAGGAGGACCTAAAACGGGATCTTCCTTCACTTGTCAAAGCATCATATCATAGCTAGCTGGACTTGCAACTTTTAGACGAGGTTATATATGGAGGGAAGAGACATCAGTGATAGGGAAGCTGTCGGCCTATGTATCCTTATCCCCTCCCCTGCTACAGTACCTGAAAGAAGCTTCGCGAGCGCCGCGCTGACCCGATGCTCTCCTTGCCGGCCAGGATGGGCTGAGGGGAGGCGGTGGTGGCTGTAGTGTATATACTAGGCGTTGTTTTGGGCTTAGTCCCTTTGGCCTTGTGCCGGTTTGGAGCTCTGCCATGGTGCTAGCAAGCAGCGCATGGTGGTGTCCAGATCTTCCTCCTGGTGGTCGTCCATGGTGGCCGGCGCTGGTGAGGGCGGGACCTGGTGGAGTCTCGACAAATAAGCTTGCTTGTACTAGGATTGGGCAGCAGCAGCCAGGTTCGTGTTCTTCGCTGGCCGGCCGTGGAGGCGGGGGGAGGAGAACGGATCCTGGTGTTCTACAGGTCGTCCTTGTGCTACCGAGCTACTCTTGGGTGCAGTCGAGCGGCACCCGGAGGTTGCTCACTTCTCTCTCGCATGGTGCTCCATTGGTGGGAGCGAGTGATGAGAGTTCCGATTTGAGCAGCTCGGCAAATAAGCTCGCGTTTAAGCACGGCCGCCGCGGTGGTCTGGATCCGTCCTCTTCTTCTGCTCCCTTGTCCGGCCGTGGCGGCGAGGTAGGGAGCGACTCTGCAGAGGCGGAAGCAGGCGTCGGCAGGCGGAGGGAGGCTGGAGGGTTTCTGCCGCTGGGCCGCAATCTCTGGCGACGTCCCCTTTTCCGCTGGCCCTTGCCCACCTGTGGCAGGAGTAGGGCTTGGGGGCCGGTTGTTTCTCATCGTCGACGGAGGCGGAGATTCGAGGCTCGACGACGCAGGAGTAGAGGAGCTTCTTCACCGAGCAAGAGCAACACATCGACGGCGCTTGCGCCGTTCATCATCCGAGCCGGCAAGGATTTCCGGCAAATCAGCAACCTCCAATCGGAGGCCCTTTCTGAGGACGGCCGCCGCATTCATCGCCGCCTCCGAAGCAAGTGGTTCGTCCCCGCTTCGGTGCCCGACGGCGGTGTCACCGGCCTCGCGCTCAACGAAGGGGAGAGAGAAGGATTCGATGGCGTTGGTTTATTTCTCAGGAGGGTCCTTTCTGCTTTTACCAGGGACCTATGTATATTTTTCAATTTTTATGGGGTCCTTTGTGATAAACTGTACACCCACCGTCTGGTTTTAATATAAGCTTCCACGCCCTTCGGGGCGCTCCTGGGTTCAAAAAAATATATATGGAGGGAAGGAAGTGGTGAGAGCATAAAAAATATAGAATGATCCGTGGATTCCTAACAGTTTAGATAGGGGGATTATCTCATCAAGAGGGGACATGGTTTATACAAAGGTGTCTCAATTAATTAGCCCGATCGATGGTCAATGGGATGAGGCTTTACTACACTCCTTATTCTGATCTGTAGACGTTAATCGCATCTTTCAAATCGGAATCATACCAAGCAGGGTAGATTTACTGTACGTTCTGCTTACCACATGTAGTGGAAAATTACGGTTTGGAACGAGAGCATCAATGTTTATCTTTGCCTTGCTCTTCGGTTACTAATCCAGTATGGAAGATGATGTGGAAGTTGAGGATCCCAAATAAAATAAAATAAAATTGTGTGGAGAACTCTACATGGTAATATTCCCCTAAAACCAATTTGGGTCAATAGGCATGTCGGTACTAGTGGAAAGTGTCCTATTTGTAACATTGCAGCCGAAGACATCATGCATTTACTGTTCCAATGCTCGGTAGCTCGTGCTCTTTGGGAAGCCTTGGGTATATCTGACATTTATTGAGGAAGCGATGATTGTTGATCGATCTGGTTCAATGATCCTTGAATCATTGTGTAAGGGTTCGTAGTATGGAAAACAAAAAAATTCTACCGCATGCACACAAACAAGTCAAGATCTATCTACTAGATTGTAGCAACAAGTCGATTAGAGTACTCACTCTCGAAGATTCCAAAACGGTTAACGAGAGCAGATTCTTGTCGGTGATGTAGTCGTACACTTGTCGATCTCAAGATCGCGTAGACGATCCTTCCTGCGCTGCGTTCCAGCATCGCTTCCGCAGTCGGTCACACGTTCGGTACTCGATGAAGACCTTCCTCTCCCTTGTTTCAGCAGACAGCGGAGGTTGTAGTTCTCCCCTCGCGATTCCACCAGCACAACGGCGTGGTGTCAGAAGTAGAGGGAAAATCCTGCAAGGCTTCGCCTAAGCCGGAGCAGGTTATGGTGGATCTAGGGTTTTCGGCGATCTAGGTTTAGAGGGCCGGAGAGGAGAAGGTGGAGTCGGCGGCGGCTAGGGCGACGGCGACGGGCCAACGGTGGCGCTGGGCGTCGACGCTTGGTGGGGAGGGCTTGTTGTGTTCTCTTGGGGCAGCCCCTCCCCTCTATTTATGAGAGGAAGGGCAGCTTGGGTGAGGGGAGTTTGAATCCTTCCCCAACTCCCTCTTCTTGTTGGAGGGAAAGAAGGACTCTTTCCTTCTTTCACTAGGAAACCATTGTTCCAGTTTGACTTTTTAAACCTCCCTTTCGACTTGCAATTTGGAACTTAATTTCTCTCTTGCAAATGCCTAACCAAGTGACCTAGGACATGATTCAATCATTCCACTTAACCATGACACATTCATGAACCATTCCCTTTCCGGTCCGGTGAACCTTCTAGACCCTTCTAGAACCTCTCCGATGAAAACATCGAAATCATTACCGAACTCCGGAATTGGATTTTCCTTATATGAATCTTATTCTCCGGACCATTCCGGATCTCCTCGTGATATCCCGGATCCTATCCGAGACTCCGAACAACATTCGGTCTCCCTACTTACATTTCATATCTACTAAACAATATAGAATCCTTAAGTGTGTCTCCTTACGGTTCGTGAATTACGCGGACATGACCGAGACACTTCTCCGATCAATAACCAATAGAGAAATCTGGAAATTATTATGGCTCCCACGTATTTCTACGATTGCTTTGCGATCGAATGAACCAGTTACATACGATACCAATTTCCCTTTGTCTCGTGATACTTTACTTATCTGAGATTTGATCGTCGGTATCTCTGCATACCTAGTTCAACCTCGTTACCGATAAGTACTCTTTTCTCATTCCCGTGATATGTGATCCCTTGTGAGCTAGTCACATGCTTGCAAGCTAATTGGATGACATTCCACCGAGAGGGCCCAGAGTATATCTATCTGTCATATGGATGGAAAAATCCTACTCTTGATTCATGTGCCTCAACACATACTTTCTGAACACTCAATGCCACCTTTATAGTCACCCAGTGAGGGTGTGGTGTTTGATGTCATCAAAGAATCCTTCCGGTGATGGTAATTAGCATGATCTCATGGTCGAAGGAATTAGGTTACTATGTATCAGAAAGCTTATAGCAAACGAACTATTGAAATGACTTAATATTTATGCTACTCTTATCTATAGGAGTATGTCCATCATACCATTATCCTAATGATATGATCTTGCTGTTAATAACATCTCAATATTCATGATCGGGAAACCACGATCATCTATTAACCAACAAGCTAGTATTATAAAGAGGCTTTACCAGAGACTCTAATTTAGTTTACAAATCACACAAGTATTAATGTTTTCGGTTAATATTATTATAGCATGAATGCAAACATTTATCATAAACACAAAGATATAATAATAACTACTTTTATTATTGCCTCTAGGGCATATGTCCAACACATTGCTCACTCGGGTAGCTATTAATCTTACAGGGTTTGACAACTTGGAACTTACAAAGGTGGTTGTAGTTGGTTACTGGTATCTATGGTTCTTGTGACGGAGGCATCCACATGATGAACCCACCCATCATATTCGAGAATGCAGAATGTGAGTATTATCTATAACAACTAACGCGTCAAAAGCTATGTCAAAACCGTGTTCCCTTATACCTAAGTTGACAAGACCAAACCATAGACAAACCAGGGTGAATGTAGATGGGTCCTTTTATCAAGATTGTTGTATAGGGGCTCTAGGAGCAATCGGGACCATAATGGCATGTTTATTGGCGCTGCTACACTCTATCTTCCAAATGTGGCTTCAGTTCCTACCGCAGAGGCGATCACAATGAGGGAAGTATTAGCCCTAACTAATCTATAAGGTTGTAACAATGTCATACCAGAATTGGATTCTTCAGATATGGTTGATGCTTGCACGGGAGAAGAAGCATGATGGAGAGAAACTTTTGCAGTATATGTTGATTGCATTGACGAAGATTCCATGATTGGCGTAGTTCATTTTCAGTATTGTCCAGAGGGAAGCAAATGGAGGTGCTCGAGTTGTCTAGGTTTTATTGGTAAACATTCTTGTAATTGGGTCGATGAGCCCCTAGCTTTATTATTGATAAACTCGTAGATGATGTAATAATTATTGATAATCAATAAAGCCTTGCAGCAGAGTCATGCTGTTTCCCAAAAAAAAACACCTCTTCAACACATACCTACTCCCCCACCCCCAAAGATAGGAACTTCGGAATACATTATTGACTTCACTTGCGGTTAATTTTATCATTTACTTACTTTTTTACCTATCTTACTTGTTGTACCTTGTGCTTGTCATGTAGGTTGTTCGCCTACATTCATATCTAGACAACTTACTTTCTAAAACTGGAAAAGAACGAATACTTGTTTGTCTCTTGTTCACCCACTCTATTCGTGCATACCAATCCTTTCATTTGTAATCTTTATTTTCTTGGCAGTCCTTGTAATAGTTACATTGTGCTTTGTAATATATATAATGGAGCTATCTGTCCTTTGAGATCCTTACATGTTTGAAAACAAATAAGCTATTATGTTACTAGTTGGATTGTTTGTAGCATGTATTATTCAAAATTGTGCTTTTAATCGGGATGAAGATCGATACTTATGCACTTCACAATTTACAAAAAAGTTTTAGTTTCGAGAGTACATAGTAGAGAATGCAATTACTAATAGCTAACTAATTTTCCACCTACACACAAGAACAAGATCGTATTCCCTCTTTTTCATTATATAGGGCTTATAGAGTTCTTTCAAGAAAAGTCTTCAATTTTTGTACTCCATTAGTATATGGTTTATATGATACAAAATCATAGTTATCAATGCTTGCGAAAACAAATCTAGTGATACCAATTTCATGTCATATAAAACACATAATAACAAGGTAATTTTTTATCAAAGTATTGTCTTAATGAAACTTAATAAGTCTTATATTATGAAACATATTGACTATTTGAACAAAGTAAAAGGCCACCAACAAGCAAGACCACAAAACATGATTTGAGGACAAACTACTAGTTGATACTTCATGTAATCTAGAGTTTTCCATTTAGCTACATCTTAGCTCGGCACTCAATCCAGTACTTTAGAAAAACCTACTGATGTTTATTTATTGTATATATACACGCTAAAAATTTCTAGAATGTTTTAGGTATGCAAGGATACTATGTGGAATGATACATACAAACACAAAATGTTATAATGTTGTTTTGCTTTATTGGATAGTGAAATCTATCATAACAGAAGATTTTAAACCAAAAAATATGATTTTTTAAAGAAATATAGTCTGGTCTAGCACTATGATAATTAACAATATGGACTGCATGGGCCTTAATATTCATGAGCATGTTTTACTTTGGTGATTCTGCCAGTTATGCGAACATATATGAATCAATATAGGACACTAGGAAACTTATGTATATACATAACAACAACATATGTCTAATGACAAGATACACCATAATTAATGAAGTAAAAGAGTTCAGTATAAATAAGTCAAATTATTCTATCTCACTATAGATTTATGAAATGGTTGGTCTGACATTAACATGTATAGAGTTCAATCACTCATGCCAAACCTAGAAAAATACAGTCTGAAGCCGCCTGATTCGTATGATATGGTACTAGATTAAAGCGATGTATGCCACATAAAATAAATCTGCTATATCATTCTCTATGTCATCCCCCTTATCCACATCTATGCGTCTATTGTAGCTAACTACCGATTGAAGTTTTGTGTAGCAATGCCTAATAATTTTTTGGATAGTATACCATATGAGTTCTTATTTACTAAAATAGTTTTCGACTCCAGTAATAATCAGATTGTAGAAAATATGACATATTGGGAGACACATTAAAATAAGACAAGGTAATATGAATGCATGATGTAGAAATACAATTATATAGGGGATTCGAACCAGTTCAACACGCAATAAGATTTCGCCTGAAACAAATAAACCTTGGTTTTTTCATTTGGTTCTAAGAAAATAGAGAAATAGTCTACCCATGTTACCGACTACTATATCCCGTCGTATTTCCTTCCTTTTCTTTTAGAGTTTGCGAGTCTTTCTTGCTTATTCACTACTATATCACATTAAGTGTTCAGAAATTAGATGAGAAGAAGGTTTAAG
Source organism: Avena atlantica (assembly GCA_910589765.1). NCBI lineage: Eukaryota > Viridiplantae > Streptophyta > Magnoliopsida > Poales > Poaceae > Avena > Avena atlantica. Next base: position 522,879,126 of record OU342735.1, on the reverse strand, counting down.
CTAAGGGGAAACACATGGCCTTTGTCACTAGTTAGATTGGTGATTCTATTTTTGTGTAGAGCAACGAGATCTATCACCTCTAGCCATGGATTTAGATGCTCGATAGGTGTAGTTTGTGCGCATAAGTGAAGTGAAGGAGTGATATTAGGATGAGTAAAGCACAAAACATTGCACTATTACTTTGACTTGACACACCGGAGGAAAAGCTTCCACCATTTCTCAGTGTTATTATTTATTTATTCCTTTGTTTGCTTCATGATCGAAAGTGATCTAAGTATCTGGTCGCATATGTGTGTATTATATCCAAACAACATACACCTCATGTACGCGCCAAAAAAACCACACACCTAAAGACATGAATACGATGGTCTTCTCTTATGCGTTCCACGTCGAGAGTGGATAAAAGCCATATTATACAACATATTGTTTCTTAGTGTATCCTATTGCAGTTACCTACTCGAATGTATGCATGGATATGTGATATCTAAAACCAATTAAGAAGTGAAACGTGCGAAGGAGAAGGTGGCACACGAGAGTGAGGATATCCGTCTAATCTTTCACCTGAAGGGATCTCTTATCTAAGAAAATGCAAATGCCTTATTGCAAGTTCAAGTTAGCAATGATTGCTAAGAAAAAACACATTGCACTTTCCCTAGCCACTATTTGTCTCAAGACCCAAAATGCTCTGTCAGGAGAAGTTCGGAGGTTGCATATCCCTTTGGCATGGCCGACGGTGGTAGATGGCGTTCGCCTTCCATGTCATCACTATTTTAGCATTGGTTTATAGGGGTTGAACCGTATTTCTGAAATCTCCGCTCCTCAGAAAACATACCTTCTCCTCCTAATAGAACAAATCTTTCATTTTCTTTTAGTACCAGCCAAGGACATATTAAGAAAATCAACTCGGTGGTGTGCCGCCCGATCAATACTCCTAGTAGTGCATATGTTGTCCAAATGGAACCGAACAAACGCTCGGCGGAGAAATACTCTCTCGATTCCTACAAATAAAGCACTCGCACACATTTAGTGACGATATTTTGATCGAAAGAATCAAACAACACTGTTTTGATTATATAATACTACATAACTATTAGAAACAACTTATAATGAGGATAATTCGAAGTACACCAATAAATTTTATATATTTGAACTAATTATTAGTCAAACACAAATCTTGAAATATCGGCTCGGCTTATTCATTACTCAAATCATATGTGGGTCCACGTGCAGCCTTGGGGTGCACAAGACACCGGGTGAAAATGAAATCCTTTGTAAATTGGCTATTTTTCATCACGTGTGCCATCCCTAAAACTAGTAATTTTGCAGCTGGGGGCACCCTCATCATCACTTCTGTAGCTTCGCCAATAACTTAAATGGTGGTACTACCCGCAAAAAAAGAAAAAAAAAACTAAAATGGTGGTACTACTGTAGTACTAGTAGCAGAAAATAGAAGGACTCAAATCAGATTCAACACGTTTTTTACTGCTGTGCGTACGATTGATTGGGCAATCAATCAGCCCCCTCATTCCAAAGTTTTGACTGCCATATTTCCATGCCTCGATTGTTACTTTTATTTCTTCATGATTTCCTCCCAAAAAAGTCCCAAACCAAATCATGTATCCCTCCCTTCCGGGACCAAAACTTTACCCCACCTTCCCTTCCCCGAGTGAGTGAGTCCCCGTCATCTAGTACAGTACAGTATCTCTCTCGCCCGGCCCGCCTCAACTTCTCCCCCTCTTCCCCCACTGCCATTGGCCATTGGCGAGCGAGCGAGGTGGCGTCAAAGCCAAGTCGGCCGATTTGTTTACGGACCCGTGCTCCCTTCACTCCCCGCACGACCACCACTACTCCACCACCACCTCCCTCCCCCTCCTAGGATTGTCTGCCCCCCCCTCAGCCCAGGTGAAGTCGTCGTCGCAGCCCGCCCGCCCGCCGGCCGCCGCCGCCTACCCCCCATTGCCACCCAGCACCGCTCGCTCCGCCCTCCGCCGGCGGGAATCCCCATGAGAGCCCGGCGGGGAGCTGCTCCATGACGACCCCGCCACGCGAATGGCAGATCCCGGACTCGACATCGACAAGGTAACCTGTCCTCCCCCCCTCTCTCTCTCTCTCTCTCCTCCCCGCCGCCATCCCTCCGCTACTTTTTCCTTTCCGTTCTAGCTTAGCCAATGCGGGAGGGAGGGCCTCAAGGGGAGCCCCCGTGATTACCGGCAAAACAGGGGGAAAACATCATTCAGCATTTCCTCCTCGAGGTTTCTTGCTGGTTTTTGGGCCGGTGAAGCTTAATTGCTGGGATTTTGTGCCGGGAATAAGCCAGCCAGCCCAGTTCATACCACCAACCGTGAGTCACCGCGGGGGGACCGGGGCGATCATGTATGGGCAATGCTGCCCCTGTCGTCCGTGATTGCCATGCTCCCGTTGCATCTGGAGCCGGAGATCCCGGCCATGCTTGCTGCAATTTCCAGGTGTGGGTGCCGGTCGGAGTAGGGGATGTCGATTCCGGCTGCAGGTGGCGTTTTTTCATTTCCAGTGCTCTGTTCTGATGATTTTGCCAACACATTTACAGAGATGTGGTACCATCACACACAGTTCAGTTCAGTTCAGCCTGGGTTGAACTCTGCCCAAGTTGAACTTTGAGGTTTTATTATGTAGACAACCCTACCTGGTCCATGGCTTAAGATGCATTGCATCATCTACCCATCTGCTCGATGCTCTTTACCGACAAACACATACTACTAACTACACCTACTTGGTTCAGCCAGGGTATCACCATTGCTACCAGCCTACCACCATGTAGGCTGCTTGGGTTCTACACCTCTGCTGGTCAAGAAAAAAGATTCTTCCCATCTCCCCATTTCTTTAGACATTCTCTTCATGGAGGTGGAAAGCATGCCATGCACTGTAGTAGTGCCCTCCATGTGACCCCAGAGACACAAAAATACAATGAAGAGAACACAGCTACAGCCAAGTGTCCTCCATCAGTCGTCAGTTTTGTTCCCAGGGAAATGGACAAAACACACATGGAACTTTCCCATTAGCATTGGTACTGTCAAGCTTTGGATCGCGGAACTAGTATACTCCATCCCTAGGAGATGCTCTGAGCTCCGATGGAAGGGTTTTTGTTAATGTTTTTACCCATGCTATGCACCGTTTGCTGGACTTGATGGTTATTAATGTTTTTACCCATTAGCATTGTTAATGTTTTCACCCATCCTCGTGAATACGGCAGGCGCTTATTGCTTTGAAGAAAGGCACCCAGCTGCTCAAGTATGGTCGCAAGGGGAAGCCCAAGTTTACTCCCTTCAGACTATCCAATGTAAGTTCATTTCTGCACATGTTGCAATAAGCTAAATCCTTCTCTCTGTCTTTCTGTCATCATGTTTGGAAAAAAAAATGATCTTGAAGAATGAATTTTGCATTTTATGGTCTGACCTGACTCGCCGTGGTTTTTGGATGGCCTTTCGTGCATTTGTCGTTCGTGGAATTGGAGCAGACGATGTCCTACGAAGCTTGTCCAAAATTTTAATTTTTGCTTCCTCTAAAAAGAAATAAATGTCTTAAAAAATGGCAACCATTAGCAAATCTGTAACACGAGAAACTAGAGCATTGTAAACTCGTTTTGCGATTATTTATGTGGTCAATTGATTCCTGTCACATGCTCTGCAGGATGAATCAACTCTTATCTGGGTCTCGAGCAACCAAGAGAAAAGTTTAAGACTAGCTTCTGTGTCCAGAATCCTCTCCGGACAAAGAACAGTAAGGACATTCTAAACAGTATTGGCAATATTCTATTTTGAAGTCTTTGATGTCTCAACATTTGTTCTTTTCAGCTGGTTTTCCAGCGTTTTCTGCTCCCTGAGAAGGACCATTTATCCTTCTCACTCATATATAAAGATGGCAAGCGATCCCTCGATCTGGTACTACACCATTTAGCAATATTCCTTCTCTTCCATTTCTGAATAAATACCATCTAACTAATTCCGATCTTGTTTCAAAGATCTGCAAGGATAAGGTCGAGACACAGGTGTGGTTTACATGCCTTAACGCATTGATATCTCCAGGACAGCACGGATCCCAACCCCAACACGTTGGTGAAATGCGCAGTGCTTCCCTTTCTTTTGATGTAAATCTCTGCTTCAACATAACTTACTCTTGCAAGTTTTTTCCATTAATAAAACAATCTTGAGCCCTTATCATTGCTTGAGTAAATGATATCATATCGTTCGAGCTTTTGTTATCGTTCTGCCTTAAGTAGTTCTTTTTTCTGTGAGCGACTATCAGTCCGGTATCATCAACCTTTTATGCTGTAGTATAGTTGTCTTGACTGTTGTTGCACAAATCCCCACATGCTTTTCTGATGCTAATATCATGATGTCTAAGATTATCTTCCAAGTGCAGCTGATTTGCTTGATTTCCGCTGTTCTTATGAGAGTTTTGTCTGCCACTAACACAGTTGTGCTTATGCTAATCCATAAACTCTTGTAGTATAGAAACTGTGAACTTGTCTGTTGTCTGTTTTCAAGTGCATTGTTTAGTTTCTAGTCTCGTAGAAAGTAGATGAACCACACCTTTAAAACATGATATGCCAGGCTTCTGAACTTCCTGCTATCATTTGTTTCAGGTTGGCAGAGAAAGTAGCCTAAGCAGTAGCTCCACATTTACCACGGATTCCCTTGAGAACAAGTTGAGCTCAGCGAATTCCAAGGACCGTTCTTCTGGAGAATATACATATTCAGAAAGGACTGATGTGTCAGATATGCAAGTGAAAAGTGCTTCATCATTAGATATTCGAGTTAGTGTTTCCAGTGTTCTCAGCACATCCAGCCATGGTTCTGGTGGAGACGATTCTGAATCGTTTGGTGATGTTTATGTCTGGGGAGAAGTCATGTGTGATACCGGGTCTGATGGAAACGCACAGTCCCCTGGTGCAACTAGTGATATTCTTGTTCCAAAGCCCTTAGAGTCAAATGTAATGCTTGATGTCAGTTATGTGGCTTGTGGTGTGAAGCATGCTGCACTAGTTACAAGACAGGCGGAGGTATTTTCGTGGGGCGTAGAGTGCAGTGGGCGCCTTGGTCATGGGGCTAGTACAAGCATTTTTCAGCCATGTCTACTTGAGTCACTGTCAACCTGCAATGTTGAAATAATTGCTTGTGGCGAATTCCACACTTGTGCTGTTACTGCAACAGGTGATCTTTATACCTGGGGAGATGGTACCCACAATGCCGGACTTCTTGGTCATGGTAGTACGGTGAGCCACTGGATCCCAAAAAGAGTTTCAGGCCCTCTGGAAGGCCTTCATGTGTCCACTGTCTCTTGTGGTACATGGCATACAGCTTTAATAACTAATTCTGGACAGTTGTACACATTTGGGGATGGCACATTTGGTGCCTTAGGTCACGGGAATCGAGAGACTGTCTCGTATCCAAAGGAAGTGGAGTCTTTGAAGGGTTTGAGGACGATTTCTGTTTCATGTGGTGTATGGCATAGTGCTGCTGTGGTTGAGGTTATTATGACACAGTCAAATGCTTCATCTGGAAAGTTATTTACCTGGGGAGACGGCGACAAATATCGCCTTGGGCATGGTGACAGGTCTTCAAAACTCAAGCCAACTTGTGTGCCCTCACTGATAGATTACAACTTCCATAAGTCTGCATGTGGCCACACTCTCACGATTGGGTTGACTACTTCAGGGCACATGTTTACCGTAGGGAGCTCGGTGTACGGACAGCTTGGGAATCCCAACAATGATGGAAGGTATCCACGTCTAGTCGAAGAGAAGGTTGGGGGTGGTGGTGTTGTAGAGGTTGCTTGTGGATCTTATCATGTTGCGGTATTGACAAATACCGGTGAAGTTTACACTTGGGGCAAGGGTGCAAATGGAAGATTGGGTCATGGTGATATTGCGGATCGTAAGGTACCTACACTTGTCGAGGCTTTTAGGGATAGGTCTGTAAAGCGCATTGCTTGTGGATCAGGCTTTACGGCCGCAATTTGTCAACATAAATGGGTGTCCGGGATGGAGCAGTCTCAGTGCTCAGCATGCAGACAGCCATTTGGGTTCACTAGAAAGAGGCACAACTGTTACCACTGTGGCTTAGTACACTGTCATTCATGCAGTTCAAAAAAAGCTCCGAGGGCAGCATTGTCTCCTAATCCTGGAAAGCCATATCGTGTATGTGATTCATGTCACGCGAAGCTAAGTAAAGTTATGGATTCTGGTGTCAGTTATAGCAGGAATACTATACCTCGCATACCAGGTGATACCAAAGCCGAGAGAACGGACACAAAAACAACCAGAGCTGCAGCAGTTACTAGTTCAGATATGATCAAGAGTTTAGACGTGAAGGCCGCAAAGCAGACAAAAAAGTTTGACTATTCTCCACAGTTCCCTGCGATTTGGCAGCTAAACGAGATCCCTTTTATTGGACCTGGTGACCTGCACAACACAGGTGAGAAAATAACAAACAGATACCCCAACGATGCCAGATATACTGTACAATTGTTAAGAATGCTGTATCTAAATCCTTTGATCTTCTTTTCTGCAGAAAGCTTCGAGAGTTTGAGGGATGCGAATGAACTTTTGAAGCAAGAGGTTCAAAAACTAAAAGAAGAGGTATGATTTGTTCTGTATATATATTTTCTCGAACAACTAAAAGTATCAGTGAAAAGGAGTCCTTATGCTTGCCTATGAATCAGGTTAATAGCTTGAGACAGCAACGTGAACAGCAAGACGGCGAGTTGCAGAAGTCGCAGGCAAAAGCCAATGAGGCCACGGCCCTTGCTGCTGAAGAGGCATCCAAATCGAAGGCTGCAAAAGAGGTCATAAAATCGCTAACGGCACAGGTGATAATTTGAATCTAATTTAGCACAAATCCTATTGATGTTGAATTTGGTACTAGATGCATGTTCTTGTGCCAGTTTTCTCTCTTTCCTTCATTGCACCCTTTTTTCGTTAACGATTCGTCAGACCATACAAGGCAATAACCTTATTCAGTAACACCAACAGGTAAAAGAAATGGCAGAGAGGCTTCCTCCATTAGACGGTGACACGAAGCCACCGCGGCCTGTGTATCTACCTGGTGGTGTAGTTCCTCCTGAAACCGGGAGAGAAAGTGAGCAGAGATTCGACCCGGGAGGCACCCATTATCCCCAAACGCCAACTTCTGCCGCGTCTGCCAGGTTTAATGGGCTGCCTCCCCACGCCCATCGAACAAGTAACCCCGGTGACAACACGATGGCTCCACATGACAGCATGTTTGAGAGCTTCAACAAGGGAAGAGATTTCCCCGCCGCGCAGCAGAGGACGAACGGTGGGATGGCGGGGCATCGTCCAAGATCAGAGGATTTCGATCGGCGGGAAACGGAAAGGTTCCAGATAAACCTGCAGGGCTGGAACACAAGAGGCTCCGGTTCACCCGGTAACCAAGTCGAGGCAGAGTGGATAGATCAGTTTGAACCTGGGGTGTACCTGACGCTGGTTACTCTTCATGATGGGACCAAAGAGCTGAAAAGAGTGCGGTTCAGGTACGGTGCATTCTTTTGCTTGTGAAGTTGTATAATTATCGTAACATGCTTCTGACATGGAGCGTTCTTTTGCCTGTATAAGCATCCTGACTTGTAAGTTAATATTTATCCAGCCGGAGAAGATTTGCGGAGCATCAAGCGGAGTCGTGGTGGAGCGAGAACCATGAAAGAGTGTACGACAAGTACAGCGTGCGGAGAACTGACCGGATATCTTCAGTGATGACATCTTAGTGCTCGCAACCAGAAGCGACGCTTGCCGAGTTCTCGTCACACGTCTCATGGTTCGGGAAAAGCGGAACTGCAACAATCCAGTTAGCGGACTGAGCTCAGTTTTTTGCCCTTGATGATGTGGCGTATCGTCTAGATTAGCCGCTGCTCTCCCGTTGTTGACCGTGTCCACGTCTGTATTCTGTGCTGTATAGAAGTGAGTACCATGGTTCATGCGGTTGGCGCATTGCAGTGAGCTGGCGCCATTGCTGTTGTGAGTCCTGACCATGACACTGCAATCAAACCTGTATCTATGTTCCTGGGATTAAAAGGGAGAGCTAAAGCTCTTCCATCTTGGTGCTGTGAACTCAATGTAAGCCCTGTGCGGGTGTGCACACATTTGTCAGTGAATTACAGAGGAAGCACCATACAAAGATGAAATCCCAAAAGTAAAGCATATGTGCTGCTGATGCAATAGTGAGTGTAGTGATAAGGTAGATGCGCATACGTCTGATCTGATAAACTCCATCGAATTTACCTTTTGTATCACTGTCACTAAACGTTTGGTGTCATCTGCATATGGATGACGCGACTCCATCTCAGATACGCAATTAGCGATTGCTATCTAATTATCTTTGCGTAGGCTTGGTGACAGTGCAAGTTTTTTTTAGTAACTGGAAATATGGATGACGAGTCCTTGATTCGGTGCTGCTACATTCGCTCATTCCTCTTATCTGCATCGCTGGGTAATCTGCTGACGTAGATAAATAGAAAAAGTAAAAGTCTGAGGATCTCGTCTCAGTCAGCTAGCCCAAATGCAGGCTCCTTTTGGGATTGTAAAATAACAACGCAGAAGAAAGCAACCAGCACTTTATCATTCCTTTATTTTTACAAGGGTTCTAAATATTCAAAGGGATGGAAACTACACACCAAACAAAATTAGCCACACGACAACACGAAATAGAGCTGTTAGATTGTTTCATCTTGCACACAGAAACTATAGTCAATTACCACTTGAACAAATTATCTTATGTCAGAAGAAAATAGTTGCCGCAGATTTATCAAAATTTGTATGAATCTAGACACTATTTAGCATATAGATTCATTCAAATTTTGATAAACATGTGACATCTATTTTGAGACGGAGGGAGTATATAATTTTGGGTGGGAAAAGCTAAACGTGAGCATGGACTCAACTGCACCTCCACCTTTTTCAAGTTTCTCCTTTTTACTTCTCCACAATAAAAATAATACATTTTTAAAAATTTGTTGGTGAACGGTGCAATAGAAAGTGGATTTGTGCAAGTAAAATTTTGTTGGTGAACGGTACAATTGAGTGCGGCCTTGGGAAGGTTTATCGTTGGCTTTAAACTGGTGTAACCAATCCCTTATCCTTGAGGTAGACCAGCAGTCTGGAGAAGGTTAAAATGGTGCAGGACAACATCTTGGATCGCTCGTCGTACTTGTCTTTGATTGAGGAGATCAAATTCCTTATGAAACACCGACAATCATGCATTACTCATGTAAAAAGATCTCATAATGTTAGTAGCCACTTTATGACAAATTATGCTAGAATTAATAGGCGCATGGCAGTTTGGCTATCTTCCGGTCCGGAAGGTTTAGTTGAGACCTGCCAAGATTTTGTAATCCCTACTATTCTTGAGTAATGCAATGTTTCATTCGCAAAAAAAGGTGGATTTGTGCAAATAAATTTATTTATTGTGCAATTTAAATATGTAAAAAATATTTATTCAAATAAACATCATTATATATATTTACATGGTATCAACCCGCAAAAAAAATCCGAATTTTCGCACTTTAGTTTAATTGTTTAAGTTACCTGCAAAGTTTCAAGCACATATGTTGTTTTATTTGAGTGAAACAAAAAAAGAAGTTGCTACATAGTGGTGATTGTGAGCTAGCACGGATCTAGATGTAGGCATGGATACCATCGATAGGATGTGCAGGTGAGTCCGTGCTTAGAAAGACCAATATTGCGACGCTATTGGCTCATTTTCTATTAAAATGTCCTCCAGGAACTAAATCTAGCGGCCATTTTGGGGTTTGAGCTATCCTAGCAAGAAAAGACAGTCCTTCACTCCCGTCATTGTGACCCAAAGCTATGAACCCACAGGACATTATCTTGTTTGTGATAAATTTCCTTACGCACATATTTTGACTATTCCCAAATTTCATCGGCATTTCATAATGTTGAAACCAATTTGTCGAGTAAGTACTTGTTCTTTTGTCCACAATACCCTCTGGCCTTTCAGTATGCATATGATGGCCCATTCCATAAGGTTGCATTTGTGCCATTATATTGCAAATAAAGAAACGACCAATGTAAATCCAGTTGTCGGAGAACTCCAGTGGATATCTAAATAACTAGAGTATAATGCCGAGTACGATGAAGAGGACCAAGTTTATAAATATTAATTTGCTATTGAGGGACAAGGTTTTATATGCCCAGCCAATTGGTCCATTTTGTTATTGATTGATTTTCATCCATAATTTTGAAGGTTTTTTTTATTACATAGGCATGCAAGTTATCAAAAGGAAAACATAGTATGTTTGCCAGCATTTTCATATACTAAACAAACCGATGATGTTTCTATATATTATCTTTCAGGTTCTTGGTTTGTTATAGATAATGTTATTTATCATCCTAATGCTGACTTGGTTTAGCATTCTGATGCTAATAGATGGTGTTTTTCAAGATAATTTGTTTCTCTGGTGTACTGGTTCCTTAGGGTTTAGCACAATGATTTCCTGTTGGCCTCACTACAACAATCTCTAATACGACAAGCTTTGTTTGACTCCAGTGATGGAGGGACGAGAACGGTGGCGCGTCTTCGGCTCAGGCCGTTGTCTTTGATGAGACCATGTTTCTCTTTGCCACTCATGGCGTGTTGGTCGATGTTTCCACTCTTGAACAAGCTATTCGTTTTCCTTCTGATGAACCAGTTACTAGTGAACCTGTGCGTATTATGACTTGTCCTATTTGTTTACTGATCCACATGTGCAAGGTGATGTTGTTCTCCTGCAGGTGCCCGTGACCCCTCGCCCACAGGAGCAGGCGACCGAGGCAGTGCCGATCGACGTGCATGGGGTGGCCATGCACGGTCCGTCCTCGGGCTCTAGGCCCAAGCCACTAGAGATGCCATCCTCCTCCGACCTGCCTCCTCTCGTGCCATCCCATGGGCCGCAACCCATGTCGGCTCCCAGCCAGCCCGCGTCGCCCGCGGCCGCTCCGTCGGTCGCGACGCCTTTGGATGGTCCTCTTGCTGAGTCACAACATGCGATTGGTTATGCATCACCGTGACCAGACTCGCTGAGAGAAGACATACACTAACTATACTGTCCAATATGATCCACGTCGTCGTGCCTTCTTTGCTGCTCCTACGTCGCATCGGGAGGCGCTTCTCGAGCCGACATTGCATGCTGCCATGTCGGATGAGTTTGTTGCGTTGCAGTAGACCGACACCTGGACTTTGGTCCCTCGACCACCTAGCATCAATATTGTTGGCAGCAAGTGGATTTTTAAAACTAAGCATCATCCACACGGATCCATTGACAAGCACAAAGCACATTTGGTAGCTCGTGGTTTTATAAAGCAGCACGAGATTAATTATGGAGACACCTTTAGTCTAGTTGTGAAGCCCGCCACGGTTCGTCTCGTACTGTCTATTGCCATTTCATGTAGCCGAAGTCTTTGGAAGGTCGATGTCAGCCGTGCCTTCTTGCATGGTTTCTTGGCTGAAGATGTATATATGCAGCAGCCTCCATGTTTTGAGGATGTCCGGTATCCCTCACATGCCTGCAAGCTTCAACAGTTTATCTATGCACTGAAACAGTCACTACGGGCATGGTATGCTCACTTGAGTCAGCTCCTTCATCAGCTTGGGTTTGTTTCATCCAAGGCTGATATGTCGTTGTTCATCTACTCACATGAAGGAGTGCAGATTTTCAGGTTGGTCTATATGGATGACATAGTTATTGCTGGCTATACTTCAGAGGTTGTTGATAGCCTTGTTCGTTCACTTTCTGACAGTTTTCCCATCAAGGACCTGGGACGGCTAGAGTACTTTCTTGGACTGGAGGCAACATACAATTCAGGGGGGATGACATTGACCCAACGAAAATATGCTCATGATCTTCTCCATCGAGTCAACATGGAGAATTGTAATTCTGCCGCCACTCCACTTCCTTCCAAGACTTTGGCTAGAGACTCAGGCAAACATCTTAGTTCTGATGATACATACAGGTATCATAGCATTGTTAGAGGACAGAACTACTTGACACTCACCCGTCCAGATATTTCGTTTGCGGTAAACAAGGTTTGCCAGTTCCTATCACAGCCCAGTGATGTACACTGGGAATCTGTTAAACAATTTTTGCGATATGTCAAAGGGGCATTGGAGATTGGGTTGTGCATTCACAAGTCACCGTCTACTGTCATCAGTATCTTTACCGACGCCGGTTGGGCAAGGTGTGTGTGGATGATAGACGATCCACCAGTGGGTTTGCAGGTTTTGTTGGTCACAGTCTGATTTCATGGAGTTTGAAGAAGCAACCCACAATCTCGATATCGACTACAGAGGAAGAGTATAAAGCATTGGCTAATGGTGCTGCTGAAACTATATGGGTAGACTCTCTACTCAAGGAGCTTGGTGTGACTCAGCAGCGTGCGTACCCTCATATTATGTTGTGATAATATTGGAGCTACTTATCTGACGGCGAATCTAGTATTTCATGCTTGAACTAAGCACATTGAGATCGACTTCCATTTTGTGCGAGAACGAGTAGATGCCGGTGAACTGGACGCCAGGTTCATCTCCACTCATGACCAACTGACTGATGTATTTACTAAGCCAGCCACACGATAGATGTTGGATATATTAGTCCAATCTCAACCTTGTAAGTAGCGGTTTTGATTGAGGGGAGTGTTAGAATTGTAATTAGACTCTAACCCCACCCGTCGTGTAACACATATACGTATATAACTTGTACATGTCGTGATTATATAAGTGGAGCACGTGCGAGACTTTAGACCTACGTACAAAACCCTAAACCTATTTTCTTTCTTGCATGGTACTAGTATTTGATACTAACCACTCTGGCTAGCCTAATAAGGGCAGAGAGGTAGAAAATCCAAGCGTCAATGGACATTCATGACCAACGAATGCAAGCACGTACTATTGATTATGCCTTGTGTTTCTAGATGCTTCCCTTCATGCTAAAAAGTAAAAAAATAAACTGTCTCACCAATGGCAACAAATTATATATTTTGGTCAATTTAATATGTTGCCGTAACACAATAACTACTTGAATTGTTTTTTAATCATGTTAGGACCTAGCTTCCTTTTCCAACAAGATGATAGCTAATTGTTGATATACTAAACTTATTATAAACGTGCAACATTTATTTATTTATTTATATCTATTTAGCTTAAATGTATAAAGGATCATTTTGCAGCTAGAATATTTATAGTGGATGGTTTAAACAAAGATTGATAATATATTTCATGTTACATCAAGAAATAAAATCTTAATAATGAGTGAATATTATTGTATGGGTATCAAGAGCATCTTTTTATTTTTGAAAAAGTCAAATACATTTCAAAAAATTGCCTTGTATTTTGTTTTGAAATAAACATTTTAAACTATATTGATGTCGTAGAAACGTATGAATTTACCATCCGAGAGAATGATGTACAAAATGGTGCGGCATATAAGTTTTGCCAAGACATTCATGTACCGCCGAAAACTGATGGGATACCAAGACACTTCTTGGTCCCGATCGAGTGAATCAGTTCTATCTGGAGTGCAAGATTGCCAATACTATTGATTTCGTGTTCGGCGACAACTTGGTCATGATGCCCACATAGTGAAGTTGGAGTTACCAGATCGAGAGCGACAAGGGATGACACTTGTGACTGTTAGCAATATTAGGTAGTTGTACCTATTCCTGATCTCTTGTAACACGCCTTGTACACCGAACCAGATTATGAGTATTAGTTAAGTAGATAATAAACATTGTAAATAACCTTGATGTATACCCCTTTCGGTGGTTGAGGTTAACGACTATATAAACACGAAGGGCAGCCCCTAACCGGGTAAGACACGCCATAAGAATATCACATGGTATTAGAGAGACTCTTCCAAAAACCACATCTAGATTGTTTTCTTGTTCCCGACAATGGCCACCTCATCCTCGTCATCGATCACTCCCTCTCCCTTCATTGGTGTCAATGTCACTGAGAAGCTGACCAAGGGAAACTACGTGCTATGGCAGGCACATTTACTGCCCGCCATTAGGGGTGCACAACTCGAGGACTTCATCCATGGCAGCACCACCGCGCCCCCCATAAGATCGCCACCAAGAAGGACGTCAAGGACATCCAGATTCCTAACCCAGGGTATGGTCCATAGGTGACTCGGGACTAGCAGGTTCTGAGTTTCCTCTTACTTCCCTATCAAGGGAGTTCATGTCGCACGTCATAATGGCGAAGACGGCGCAAGAAGCCTAGGCTCCATCCAGGACATGTACTCGACCAAGTCTCACACCAACACTGTCGTTTTCTCATTTTATGTCCGTTTTCATGATCTATTTCCCATAATTTTGTGGTTCCAGACGATTTAAGAGGTCTGTGAGACCTAGCAAATGTTTGAGAGGTATAAATAAAAATCGTCGTTTATGTGCTTTTGTATATGTTTTCGTGGGTTGCGGACAATTTTTAGGTTTCGAGGGATATACAAGGCTCGTGAGATCCAATGCATGTTTGAGGGAACCGACTTAAAACATGTCATTTTCTTGTTTTATGTGCGTTTTCGTGGGGTATTGCCAATAGTTTTGAGATTCCGGGCGATTTACATGGTCCATCAGACCTGCTACATTTTTGGGAGGCATACCCAAATTTCTCGTTTCTGCATTTTATGTCGGTTTTCATGGTTTGTTGCGCACAATTTTGATGACGAGGGGAGATTTACAAGGCCCATGAGACTCCATACATGTTTGAGAGGCACGATCAAAAACTTGTCAGTTTCGCATTTTATGTCTGTTTTCATTTACCCACAATTTAATGATTCTGGGGAATTTACAAGGTTTGTGAAACCTTGTACATGTTTGAGAGGAATGACCAAAAGCTCGTCGTTTTCGAGTTTATGTCCATTTTCATGGGTTCTTTACCCACAATTTTTATGATTCTAGGCGATTTACAAGGTTCGTGAGACTCATTTCATGTTTGAGAGTAAGTAGAAAAAACTCGTCGTTTTCGTGTTTTTGTTGGAGATATGCCCTATAGGCAATAATAAATATGGTTATTATTATATCTTTGTGTTTATGATAAATGTTTACATTCATGCTATAATAGTATTAACAAAGAAACATTAATACTTGTGTGATTTGTAAACTAAAATAGAGTCCCTAGTAAAGCCTCTTTATAACACTAGCTTGTTGGTTAATAAATGATTGTGATTTCCCTATCATGAACATTGAGATGTTATTAACAACAAGATCATATCGTTAGGAGAATGATATGGTGGACATACTCCTATAGATAAGCGTAGCATAAAGATCAAGTCATTTTAATAGTTCAATTGCTATATGCTTTCTGATACATAGTAACCTAATTCCTTCGACCATGAGATCATGCATATCACCTTCACCGGAAGGATGCTTTGATGACATCAAACACCACACCGTAACTGGGTGGCTATAAAGGTGGCATTGAGTGTTCGGAAAGTATTGGTTGAGACACATGGATCAAGAGTGGGATTTGTCCATCCATATGACAGATAGATATACTCTGGGCCCTCTCGGTGGAATGTCATCCAATTAGCTTGCAAGCATGTGACTGGCTCACAAGGGATCACATATCACGGGAACGAGAAAAGAGTACTTATCAGTAACGAGGTTGAACTAGGTATGCAGAGATACCGACGATCATAACCTCGGATAAGTAAACTATAGTGAGACAAAGGGAAATTGGTATCGTATGTAAGTGGTTCATTCGATCGCAAAGTAATCGTAGAAATATGTGGGAGCCATATGAATTTCCAGTTCCTCTATTGGTTATTGTTCGGAGAAGTGTCTCGATCATGTCCGCATAATTCACGAACCGTAGGGAGACACACTTAAGGATTCGACGTTGTTTGAGTAGTTATGGAATGATGAGTAAGAGACCGAATGTTGTTCGGAGTTTCGGATGGGATCCGGTATATCACGAGGAGATCCGGAATGGTGCGGAGAATAAGATTCATATAAGGAAAGTCCTGTTTCGGGGTTGGAGAATGGTTCCGGTGTTTTCATCGGGAATGTTCTAGAAAGTTCCGGAATGTCCGGCACTCCGGAGGGGAAGGGTACATGAATGTGTCATAACAACTTGGAATGATTGCATCATATACTAGGTGTCATCGCTGAACAAAATAAAGGGTTTAATCAAATCCTAGTTTGAAAAGTCAAACGCCAATTTGAAAAGTCAAACGGCTATTTTGTGAGGTGGAGGGGAAGTAGGAAACCTACTTGGGGAGGAGTTCCCTCCCTCCACCGCCGGCCCACTTGGGAAACCGAGTTGGGGAGGGACTCCCCTCCCCTGGAGTGCCCCCTCCACCTATATAAGGAGGGGCAGATCTGCCCCTCCAAGTACACAACACCTCCACCCAAAACCCTAGCTCCCAGCCGCCGGCGCCGCCACCTCCTGCCGCCGCCTAGGGAAACCCTAGCCGCCGACTTGAGCTGCTCCAAGCCCTAGCCGCCGGCCCTAGACCCTCCTCCTTGGTGTGTATAAACCCTAGATCGCCGAGGATCTCTCTCATAGTCCACCATACTCGCTCCGGCTTAAGGCGAAGCCCTGCGAGATCTCCCCTCTACTTCCGGTACCACGCCGTTGTGCTGCCGGAATCGCGAGGAGAGTGCTACAACCTCCGCTGCCTGCTGGAACAAGGGAGAGGAAGGTCTTCGTCGAGTACCGAACGTGTGACCGACTGCGGAAGCGCTGCCGGAACGCAGCGCCGGAAGGATCGTCTACGCGATCTTGAGATCGGCAAGAGTACGACTACATCACCCACGAGAATCCGCTCTCGTTAAACACTTTGGAATCTTCGAGGGTGAGTTATTCCATCGACTCGTTGCTGCAATCTAGTAGATAGATCTTGGCTTGTTTGTTTGTATGCGGTAGATTTTTTTTGTTTTCCATGCTACGAAACCCTACAGTGGTATCAGAGCCGTGTCTATATGTAGATCTGTTGCACGAGTAGAACACAATGGTCATTGTGGGCGTTGATGCTTTTGTTGTTGATTGCTTCTTGTGTACTTTGCATCTTGCGGGATGGTGGGATGAAGCGGCCCAGGCTAACCTTACATGACATCGTTCATGAGACTTGCTCCACGCTTGACATGCAACTTGTATTGCATAAGTGGCTCTGCGGGTGACTGTTTCTCCCAACATAGTTAAGATTCAATTTACAATGGGTGATTGACAATGCTAGTATCAATGTTGTGGTTCTTGTTCGTAAGTTAGAACGACACTTATTGAAAGCCCCAAACCACGTAAAACATGCAAAGAAAGTAGAGGCGTCTAACTTTGTTTTGCAGGGGTGTGCTGTGATGTGATATGGCCATGATTGTGATTATATTTGATGTATGCAATTTTCCTTATTGTAAGTTGGCAACCGGCAGGAGCCATATGGTTGTCTTTAAATTCTGTTAAGACCCGCATGTCTATTCAAAGTAGTTGTAATAGTTGAAGCCGGTGGACGACAACCATGGAGCAACGTCATTGACCTTGATGCAATGCCGGTGATCATGGAGATCATGTTCGTGCTTGAAGATAGAGATCAGAAGCACAAAGAAGAAAGTCCATATCATATCACATATTATGAATTGCATGTGATGTTAATCATTTATGCATCTTGTATTGTTTAGTTAACGACGGTAGCATTATAAGATGATCCCTCATGCACATGAATTTCAAGTTTTAAAGTGTTCACCCTTAGTAAGCACCGTTGCTAAAGCTTGTTGTTTCGAACCACCACGTGATGATCGGGTCTGTTGGATTCCGCAAGTGTATACAACGTGGGCAAGCCAGATTTTCTCATGCGGAAGCTAAGGTTTGATCTTGACGATCCTAGCATGTACAGACATGGTCTTGGAACACGGATCACCGAAAGGTAAAGCATGAATCATATAGTAGATATGATGAACATGTCGATTGTTCGCCATTGAAGCTACATCAACTCTCGTGATGATCGGTGTTGATGTGGTGGATATGGTTCGTGTGATCACTAAAACAATGTGAGGGATATTGTTTTGAGTGGGAGTTCACCTAGATTAATTTAACTATTAATTAGAACTCAATTTGTCATAAACTTAGTCTAAACTATTGCAAATATGTTGTAGATCAATGGCGGCCCCTACCATCAATTTTAATGCGTTCCTAGAGAAAGAAAAGTTGAAAAACAATGTAAGCAACTTCGCAGATTGGTTCCGAAATTTGAGGATTGTCCTCACAGCTGGTAATTTGACCTATGTGCTGGATGCACCGCTGGGTGACCCACCTGCAGCTACTGCTACCGATGAAGTAAAGAATGTCCTCGCTCGGAAGACTCAGTACTCCACAATTCAGTGTGCTATCTTGTATGGTTTAGAATCGGAGCTTTAGAAAAGGTTTGAGAATTCAGACCCACATGATATTGTCCGTGATCTCAAATTGATCTTTGAGACTCACGCGGCAATTGAGAGCTATGAGGCTTCTGAAAAGTTCTTTAACTGCAAGATGGAAGAGGGCAGCTCCGTCAGTGAGCATGTGCTTAAGATGTCTGGGCACGCAAACAAACTTCAAAGCTTGGGTATAGTGATTCCTAATGCTTTGGGGATTTATCGTGTCCTCCAATCACTACCACCAAGTTACAAGAACTTTGTGATGAACTACAATATGCAAAACATGAACAAGTAGTTGCCAGAACTCTTCGCCATGTTGAAATCTGCAGAAGTGGAGATCAAGAAAGAGCACCAAGTGTTGATGGTTAATAAGACCACCAAATTCAAGAAAGGCAAGTCTAAGCAAAAGGGACACTTCAAGAAGGGTGGTAAGAAAGTTACCGCGCCGACGAAGAAAACCAAGGCTGGACCTAAGCCTGATACTGAGTGCTTTTACTGCAAGGGAGAAGGTCACTGGAAGCGGAATTGCCCAAAGTACTTGGCGGATTTGAAGAACGGCAACATCAAGAAGAAAGGTATATCCGATATACATGTTATTGATGTGTATCTCACTAGTACTCGTAGTAGTGTCTGGGTATTTGATACTGGTTCGGTTGCTCATATTTGTAACTCGAAACAGGTGCTGCAGAATAAACGGAAGCTAGCGAAGAACGAGGTGACGATGCGCGTGGGAAACGGATCAAAGGTTGATGTGATCGCGGTCGGAACGCTACCTCATCATCTACCATCGGGATTAGTTTTATACTTAAATAATTGTTATTTGGTGCCTTCGTTAAGCATGAACATTATATCGGGATCTTGTTTATTGCGAGACGGTTACTTGTTTAAATCCGAGAATAATGGTTTTTTGATTTATATGAGTAATATGTTTTATGCACATGCACCTTTGATAGATGGTCTATTCTTATTGAATCTCGATAGTGGAAATACACATATTAATAAAATTGAGGCTAAACGTTTGAAATCGAGCGATAACTCGACCTATATGTGGCACTGTCGTCTTGGTCACATTGGAGTGAAGCGTATGAGGAAACTCCATTCCGATGAACTTCTTTAATCACTTCATTTCGAATCACTTGAAAGATGCAAAGCATGTCTGATGGGTAAAATGACTAAGACTCCATTTTCTGGTATGATGGAGCGAGCTACGGACTTATTGGAAATCGTACATACCGATGTGTGTGGTCCAATGAGTGTGGCATCGCGCGGTGGTTATCGTTATGTTCTTACCTTCACGGATGACTGGAGTAGATATGGGTATATCTATTTCATGAAACATAAGTCCAAAACTTTCGAGAAGTTTAAGGAATTTCAAAGTGAGGTAGAGAATCAACGTAACAAGAAGATTAAATTTCTACGTTCTGATCGTGGAGGTGAATATCTAAGTTACGAGTTTGGCGAGCATTTGAAGAAATGCGGAATACTTTCACAATTGACACCGCCGGGAACACCACAATGTAATGGTGTGTCCGAACGTCGTAATCGAACTCTCTTAGATATGGTTTGTTCTATGATGTCACTTACAGATTTACCGCTATCGTTTTGGGGTTATGCATTAGAAACAACCGCATTCACTTTAAATAGGGCACCATCTAAATCCGTTGAAACGACACCGTATGAATTATGGTTTGGGAAGAAACCTAAATTGTCGTTCCTTAAAGTTTGGGGTTGCGAAGCCTATGTAAAGAAGTTACAGCCGGACAAGCTTGAACCCAAAGCGGAAAAATGCGTCTTCATAGGATACCCGAAGGAAACTATTGGGTATACCTTCTATCATAGATCCGAAGGCAAAGTCTTCGTTGCCAAGAATGTTTCCTTTCTAGAGAAGGAATTTCTCTCGAAAGAAGTGACTGGAAGGAAAGTAGAACTCGACGAGGTTGTCGAACCTTCTCTCGAAATTGCGAGTAGCGCAGCACCGGAAGAAGTTCCTGTGGTGCCTGCACCAATAATAGAGGAAGCTAATGATGATGATCATGAAACTTCGGTTGTAGTTGCTACAGAGCCTCGCAGGTCAACGAGAACTCGTACCACTCCTGACCCCGTTATGAATGTCATGTTGGTGGACAACACTAATGACCCTGCGACATATGAGGAAGCGATGATGAGCCTAGATTCCAATAAATGGCAAGAAGCCATGAAATCCGAGATTGGATCCATGTACGAAAACCAAGTGTGGACTTTGGTGGACTTACCGGATGGCCGGAAGGCTGTCGAGAACAAATGGATTTTCAAGAAGAAAACAGATGCTGATGGTAATGTGACTATCTATAAAGCTCGACTTGTCGCAAAAGGGTTTCGACAAATTCAAGGAGTTGACTACGATGAGACTTTCTCACCTGTAGCGAAGCTAAAGTCTGTGAGGATTATGTTAGCAATCGCTGCATATTATGATTATGAGATATGGCAGATGGATGTCAAAACAGCATTCCTCAATGGAGACATTGATGAAGAGTTGTATATGATGCAACCCAAATGTTTTGTCGATCCTAAAGATGCTAACAAGGTATGCAAACTTCAACGGTCCATCTATGGGTTGAAGCAAGCATCCCGAAGTTGGAATCAACGTTTTGATAAGGTAATCAAAAGTTTTGGTTTTATACAAACTTATGGAGAAGCTTGTATTTACAAGAAAGTGATTGGGAGCTATGTAGCATTCTTAATACTATATGCAGATGACATATTGTTGATTGGGAATGATGTAGACCTTCTTAATAGTGTCAAGGAATATTTGAATAATAGTTTTTCAATGAAGGATCTTGGCGAAGCACCTTATATATTGGGCATAAAGATTTATAGAGATAGATCGAGACGCCTAATATCATTGTCACAAAGTACATATTTGGACAAAGTTCTAAAGAGGTTTGGAATGGAAGATAGCAAGAAAGGGTTCTTGCCCATGTTGCCCAATACGACCTTGAGTAAAACTCAAAGTCCGACAACGGCACAAGATAGAGAAAGGATGAGTAAGACTCCCTATGCCTCAGCCATAGGATCTCTAATGTATGCCATGCTATGTACTAGACCCGACATTGCATATGCTATTAGTTCAACTAGCAGATATCAAAGTGATCCAGGAGTGGATCATTGGATAACGGTCAAAAACATCCTTAAGTACTTGAGAAGAACTAAGGATATGGTTCTTTCTTATGGAGGTGATGAACAACTCGTTGTTAATGGTTACATCGATGCTAGTTGGAACACCGATCCGGATGATTCTGAATCACAATCTGGATACGTATTTACTTTGAATGGTGCAGCAGTTAGCTGGAGGAGTGCAAAGCAAAGCGTTGTGGCGAGATCTTCAACTGAATCGGAATACATGGCTGCTTTGGAGGCTTCACAAGAAGCTATATGGATGAAAGAGTTCATTACAGAGCTGGGTGTGGTTCCAAGTGCGCTGGACCCAATGTCTATCTACTGTGATAACATGGGCGCCATAGCCAATGCGCAAGAACCAAGGTCACACAAGAAGCTGAAGCATATCAAGCTACATTTTCACGCTATTCGAGAACATGTCCAAGATGGTGACATAAAGATTTGCAAAGTACACACAGATCTGAATGTGGCGGATCCGTTGACTAAACCTCTCCCGAGGGCAAAACATGACCAACACCAAACTGCCATGGGTGTTCAGTATATTACCATGTAATCTAGATTAGATGACTCTAGTGCAAGTGGGAGACTGTTGGAGATATGCCCTAGAGGCAATAATAAATATGGTTATTATTATATCTTTGTGTTTATGATAAATGTTTACATTCATGCTATAATAGTATTAACAAGGAAACATTAATACTTGTGTGATTTGTAAACTAAAATAGAGTCCCTAGTAAAGCCTCTTTACAATACTAGCTTCTTGGTTAATAAATGATTGTGGTTTCCCTATCATGAACATTGAGATGTTATTAACAACAAGATCATATCGTTAGGAGAATGATATGGTGGACATACTCCTATAGATAAGCGTAGCATAAAGATCAAGTCATTTTAATAGTTTAATTGCTATATGCTTTCTGATACATAGTAACCTAATTCCTTCGACCATGAGATCATGCATATCACCTTCACCGGAAGGATGCTTTGATGACATCAAACACCACACCGTAACTGGGTGGCTATAAAGGTGGCATTGAGTGTTCGGAAAGTATTGGTTGAGACACATGGATCAAGAGTGGGATTTGTCCATCCATATGACGGATAGATATACTCTGGGCCCTCTCGGTGGAATGTCATCCAATTAGCTTGCAAGCATGTGACTGGCTCACAAGGGATCACATATCACGGGAACGAGAAAAGAGTACTTATCAGTAACGAGGTTGAACTAGGTATGCAGATATACCGACGATCATAACCTTGGATAAGTAAACTATCGTGAGACAAAGGGAAATTGGTATCGTATGTAAGTGGTTCATTCGATCGCAAAGTAATCGTAGAAATATGTGGGAGCCATATGAATTTCCAGATTCCTCTATTGGTTATTGTTCGGAGAAGTGTCTCGATCATGGCCGCATAATTCACGAACCGTAGGGAGACACACTTAAGGATTTGACGTTGTTTGAGTAGTTATGGAATGATGAGTAAGAGACCGAATGTTGTTCGGAGTCTCGTATGGGATCCGGGATATCACGAGGAGATCCGGAATGGTCCGGAGAATAAGATTCATATAAGGAAAGTCCTGTTTCGGGGTTGGAGAATGGTTCCGGTGTTTTCATCGGGAATGTTCTAGAAGGTTCCGGAATGTCCGGCACTCCGGAGGGGAAGGGTACATGAATGTGTCATAACAAGTTGGAATGATTGCATCATGTACTAGGTGTCATCGCTGAACAAAATAAAGGCTTTAATCAAATCGTAGTGGAGGGGAAGTAGGAAACCTTCTTGTGGAGGAGTTCCCTCCCTCCACCGCCGGCCCACTTGGGAAACCGAGTTGGGGAGGGACTCCCCTCCCCTGGCGCGCCCCCTCCACCTATATAAGGAGGGGCAGGGCTGCCCCTCCAAGTACACAACACCTCCACCCAAAACCCTAGCTCCCAGCCGCCGGCGCCGCCACCTCCTGCCGCCGCCGCGTAGGGAAACCCTAGCCGCCGACTTGGGATGCTCCAAGCCCTAGCCGCCGGCCCTAGACCCTCCTCCTTGGTGCGTCTAAACCCTAGATCGCCGAGGATCTCTCTCATAGTCCACCATACTCGCTCCGGCTTAAGGCGAAACCCTGCGAGATCTCCCCTCTACTTCCGGTACCACGCCGTTGTGCTGCCGGAATCGCGAGGAGAGTGCTACAACCTCTGCTTCCTGCTGGAACAAGGGAGAGGAAGGTCTTCGTCGAGTACCGAACGTGTGACCGACTGCGGAAGCGCTGCCGGAACGCAGTGCCGGAAGGATCGTCTACGCGATCTTGAGATCAGCAAGAGTACGACTACATCACCCACGAGAATCCTCTCTCGTTAAACACTTTGGAATCTTCGAGGGTGAGTTATTCCATCGACCCGTTGCTGCAATCTAGTAGATAGATCTTGGCTTATTTGTTTGTATGCGGTAGAATTTTTTTTGTTTTCCATGCTACGAAACCCTACAGTTTTATGTCCATTTTCATGGGCAATAGCCCACAATTTTCTCATTTATGTCCGTTTTCATGAGCTATTGCATATAATTTTGTGGTTCCATACGAGGTATAAACAAAAATCGTCGTTTCTGTGCTTTTGTATCTGTTTTCGTGGGTTGCGGACACTTTTTTGGTTTCGGGGGATATACAAAGATTGTGAAATCCAATGCATGTTTGAGGGAAATGACCTAATCACATGTCATTTTCTTGTTTTATGTGTGTTTTCTTGGGGTACTGCCAATAGTTTTGCGATTCCGGGCGATTTCCATGGTCCATCAGACCAGCTACATTTTTGAGAGGCATGACCAAAACTTCTCGTTTCCATATTTTATGTCTGTTTTCATGGTTTGTTGCGCAGAATTTTGATGATGAGGGGAGATTTACAAGGCCCATGAGACTCCGTACATGTTTGAGAGGCACGATCAAAATCTTGTCATTTTTCGCATTTTATGTCTATTTTCATGGGTTATTTACCCACAATTTTAATGATTCTCGGCCGTTTACAAGGTTTGTGAAACCTCATACATGTTTGAGAGGAATGACCAAAAGCTCGTCGTTTTCGCGTTTATGTCCATTTTCATGGGTTCTTTACCCACATTTTTTATGATTTTGGGTGATTTACAAGGTTCGTGAGACTCATTACATGTTTGAGAGTAATTAGAAAAAAACTCGTCGTTTTCGCGTTTTATGTCCATTTTCATAGGCAATAGCCCACAATTTTGAGCATCTAGGGCGATTTACGAGCCTTTTGTGACCCGGTAGATTTTTGAGATGCATGACAAAAAACTCGTCGTTTTCTTGTTTTATGGTCGCCCTCATGGTTTATTGCCCACAATTTCGAGGTTTTAGGTCGATTGACAAGCTCCATGAGACTCCGTACATGTTTGAGAGGGATGACAAAAAACTCGTCGTTTGGCGTTTATATATGTTTTCATGTGTTATTACCGAGAAATTTGATCTTTCTATGCAATTTACAAGGTTTGTGATACGTCATACATGTTTGAGACGAATGACCAAAAATCATTGTTTTCGCGTTTTATGTCCATTTTCATGGGTTATTACCCACAATTTTGATGATTCTAGGAGAATTAAAAGGTTTCGTGAGACTTGGTACATTTTTTAGAGGAATGACCAAAACTCATCATTTTCGCGTTTTATGTCTGTTTTCATGGGTCATCCATAATTTGGAAGATTCTGGGAAATTTATAAGGTTTCTCAAATCTCGTACATGTTTGAGAGAAATGACCAAAAACTCGTCGTTTTCGCGTTTTAGGTCCTTTTTCATGGGTTATTACCCACAATTTTGATGATTTTGGGCGCATTACAAGGTTCTTGAGACTTAGTAAATATTTCAGAGGAATGAGCAAAACTCGTCGTTTTCTCATTTTATGTCCGTTTTCATGAGCTATTGCCCATAATTTTTGTGGTTCTAGATGATTTAAGAGGTCTGTGAGACCTGGTACATGTTTGAGAGGTATAAACAAAAATCGTCGTTTCTGCGCTTTTGTATTTGTTTTCGTGGGTTGCAGACACTTTTTAGGTTTCGGGGATATACAAGGCTCGTGAGATCCAATGCATGTTTGAAGGAAATAACCTAAAAACATGTCATTTTCTTGTTTTATGTGCGTTTTCGTGGGGTACTGCCAATAGTTTTGCGATTCCGGGCGATTTACATGATCCATCAGACGTGCTACATTTTTAAGAGGCATGACCAAAACTTCTCGTTTCCGCATTTTATGTCCGTTTTCATGGTTTGTTGCGCATAATTTTGATGACGAGGGGAGATTTACAAGGCCCATGAGACTCCATACATGTTTGAGAGGCACGATCAAAAGCTCATCATTTTCGCATTTTATGCCTTTTTTCATAGGTTATTTACCCACAATTTTGATGATTCTGGGCAATTTACAAGGTTTGTGAAACCTCGTACATGTTTGAGAGGAATGACCAAAAGCTCGTCGTTTTCACGTTTATGTCCATTTTCATGGGTTCTTTACCCACATTTTTTACGATTCTGGGCGATTTACAAGGTTCCTGAGACTCATTACATGTTTGAGAGTAATTAGAAAAAAACTCGTTTCGCGTTTTATGTCCATTTCATGGGCAATAGCCCAAAGTTTTGAGCATCTAGGGCGATTTACGAGCCTTTTGAGACCCAGTAGATTTTTGGAATGCATGACCAAAAACTTGTCATTTTCTTGTTTTATGGTCGCTCTCATGGTTTATTGCCCACAATTTCGAGGTTCAGGTCGATTGACAAGCTCCATGTGACTCCGTACATTTTTTAAAGGGATGACCGAAAACTCGTCGTTTTCGCGTTTATGTCTGTTTTCATAGGTTATTACCCACAATTTTTAAGATTCTGGGCAATTTATAAGGTTTGTGAAATCTCATACATGTTTGAGAGGAATGACAAAAAAATCGTTGTTTTCGCGTTTGATGTCTATTTTCGTGGGTTATTACCAACAATTTTGATGATTCTAGGCGAATTAAAAGGTTCGTGAGACTTGGTAAATTTTTTAGAGGAATGACCAAAACTCATCGTTTTTGTGTTTTAAGTCTATTTTCATGGGTTATTATCCACAATTTGAAGATTCTGGGAAATTTATAAGGTTTGTGAAATCTCGTACATGTTTGATAGGAATGCCCAAAAACTCGTTGTTTTCGCGTTTTAGGTCCCTTTTCATGGGTTATTACCCACAATTTTGATGATTCTAGGCGCATTACATGGTTCATGAGACTTAGTAAATATTTCAGAGGAATGACCAAAACTCGTCGTTCTCTCATTTTATGTCCGTTTTCATGGGCTATTGCCCATAATTTTGAGGTTCTAGACGATTTAAGAGGTCTGTGAGACCTGGTACATATTTGAGAGGTATAAACAAAAATCGTCGTTTCTGTGCTTTTGTATCTGTTTTCTTGGGCTGCGGACAATTTTTAGGTTTCGGGGGATATAAAAGTCTCGTGAGATCCAATGCATGCTTGAGGGAAATGACCTAAAAACATGTCATTTTCTTGTTTTATGTGCATTTTCGTGGGGTATTGCCAATAGTTTTGCAATTCCGGGCGATTTACATGGTCCATCAGACGTGCTACATTTTTGAGAGGCATGACCAAAACTTCTCGTTTCCGCATTTTATGTGAGTTTTCATGGTTTGTTGCGCACAATTTTGATGATGAGGGGCGATTTACAAGGCCCATGAGACTCCGTACATGTTTGAGAGTCACGATCAAAAACTCGTCATTTTCACATTTTATGTCTGTTTTCATGGGTTATTTACCCACAATTTTGATGATTCTGGGCAATTTACAAGGTTTGTGAACCCTCGTACATGTTTGAGAGGAATGACCAAAAGCTCGTCGTTTTCACGTTTATGTCCATTTTCATGGGTTCTTTACCCACATTTTTTATGATTCTGGGCGATTTACAAGGTTCCTGAGACTCATTACATGTTTGAGAGTAATTAGAAAAAACTCGTCGTTTTCGCGTTTTATGTCCATTTTCATGGGCAATAGCCCACAATTTTGAGCATCTAGGGCGATTTACGAGCCTTGTGAGACCCGATAGATTTTTGGAATGCATGACCAAAAACTCGTCGTTTTCTTGTTTTATGGTCGCTCTGATGGGTTATTGCCCACAATTTCGAGGTTTCAGGTCGATTTACAAGCTCCATGAGACTCCGTTTTTTAAAGGGATGACCAAAAACTAGTTTTTTCGCGTTTATGTATGTTTTCATGGGTTATTACCCACAATTTTGAAGATTCTGGGCAATTTATAAGGTTTGTGAAATCTCGTACATGTTTTAGAGGAATGACCAAAAAATCGTTGTTTTCGCGTTTGATGTCCATTTTCATGGGTTATTACCAACAATTTTGATGATTCTAGGCGAATTAAAAGGTTCGTGAGACTTGGGAAATTTTTAGAGGAATGACCAAAACTCATCGTTTTCGCGTTTTATGTCTGTTTTCATGGGTTATTATACACAATTTTGAAGATTTTGGGCAATTTATAAGGTTTGTGAAATCTCGTACATGTTTGAGAGGAATGACCAAAAAATCGTCGTTTTCGCGTTTTAGGTCCCTTTTCATGGGGTATTACCCACAATTTTGATGATTCTAGGCGCATTACATGGTTCCTGAGACTTAGTAAATATTTCAGAGGAATGACCAAAACTCGTCGTTTTCTCATTTTATGTCTGTTTTCATGGGCTATTGCCCGTAATTTTGTGGTTCCAGACGATTTAAGAGGTCTGTGAGATCTGGTACATGTTTGAGAGGTATAAACAAAAATCATCGTTTCTTTGCTTTTGTATCTGATTTCTTGGGCTGCGAACAATTTTTAGATTTCGGGGGATATACAAGGCTCGTGAGATCCAATGCATGCTTGAGGGAAATGACCTAAAAACATGTCATTTTCTTGTTTTATGTGCGTTTTCGTGGGGTATTGCCAATAGTTTTGCGATTCCGGGCGATTTACATGGTCCATCAGACGTGCTACATTTTTGAGAGGCATGACCAAAACTTCTCGTTTCCGCATTTTATGTGAGTTTTCATGGTTTGTTGCGCACAATTTTGATGACGAGGGGAGATTTACAAGGCCCATGAGACTCCGTACATGTTTGAGAGTCACGATCAAAAACTCGTCATTTTCACATTTTATGTCTGTTTTCATGGGTTATTTACCCACAATTTTGATGATTCTGGGCAATTTACAAGGTTTGTGAACCCTCGTACATGTTTGAGAGGAATGACCAAAAGCTCGTCGTTTTCACGTTTATGTCCATTTTCATGGGTTCTTTACCCACATTTTTTATGATTCTGGGCGATTTACAAGGTTCCTGAGACTCATTACATGTTTGAGAGTAATTAGAAAAAACTCGTCGTTTTCGCGTTTTATGTCCATTTTCATGGGCAATAGCCCACAATTTTGAGCATCTAGGGCGATTTACGAGCCTTGTGAGACCCGATAGATTTTTGGAATGCATGACCAAAAACTCGTCGTTTTCTTGTTTTATGGTCGCTCTGATGGGTTATTGCCCACAATTTCGAGGTTTCAGGTCGATTTACAAGCTCCATGAGACTCCGTTTTTTAAAGGGATGACCAAAAACTAGTTTTTTCGCGTTTATGTATGTTTTCATGGGTTATTACCCACAATTTTGAAGATTCTGGGCAATTTATAAGGTTTGTGAAATCTCGTACATGTTTTAGAGGAATGACCAAAAAATCGTTGTTTTCGCGTTTGATGTCCATTTTCATGGGTTATTACCAACAATTTTGATGATTCTAGGCGAATTAAAAGGTTCGTGAGACTTGGGAAATTTTTAGAGGAATGACCAAAACTCATCGTTTTCGCGTTTTATGTCTGTTTTCATGGGTTATTATACACAATTTTGAAGATTTTGGGCAATTTATAAGGTTTGTGAAATCTCGTACATGTTTGAGAGGAATGACCAAAAAATCGTCGTTTTCGCGTTTTAGGTCCCTTTTCATGGGGTATTACCCACAATTTTGATGATTCTAGGCGCATTACATGGTTCCTGAGACTTAGTAAATATTTCAGAGGAATGACCAAAACTCGTCGTTTTCTCATTTTATGTCTGTTTTCATGGGCTATTGCCCGTAATTTTGTGGTTCCAGACGATTTAAGAGGTCTGTGAGATCTGGTACATGTTTGAGAGGTATAAACAAAAATCATCGTTTCTTTGCTTTTGTATCTGATTTCTTGGGCTGCGAACAATTTTTAGATTTCGGGGGATATACAAGGCTCGTGAGATCCAATGCATGCTTGAGGCAAATGACCTAAAAACATGTCATTTTCTTGTTTTATGTGCGTTTTCGTGGGGTATTGCCAATACTTTTGCGATTCCGGGCGATTTACATGGTCCATCAGACGTGCTACATTTTTGAGAGGCATGACCAAAACTTCTCGTTTCCGCATTTTATGTCTGTTTTCATGGTTTATTGCGCACAATTTTGATGACGAGGGGAGATTTACAAGGCCCATGAGACTCCGTACATGTTTGAGAGGCACGATCAAAAACTCGTCATTTTCGCATTTTATGTCTGTTTTCATGGGTTATTTACCCACAATTTTGATGATTCTGGGCTATTTACAAGGTTTGTGAACTCTCGTACATGTTTGAGAGGAATGTCCAAAAGCTCGTCGTTTTCACGTTTATGTCCATTTTCATGGGTTCTTTACCCATATTTTTTATGATCCTGGGCGATTTACAAGGTTCCTGAGACTCATTACATGTTTGAGAGTAATTAGAAAAAACTCGTCATTTTCGCGTTTTATGTCCATTTTCATGGGCAATAGCCCACAATTTTGAGCATCTGGGGCGATTTACAAGCCTTTTGAGACCCGGTAGATATTTGGAATGCATGACCAAAAACTCGTCGTTTTCTTGTTTTATGGTCGCTCTCATGGGTTATTGCCCACAATTTCGAGGTTTTAGGTCGATTTACAAGCTCCAAGAGACTCCGTACATTTTTTAAAGGGATGACCAAAAACTCGTTGTTTTCGCGTTTATGTATGTTTTCATGGGTTATTGCCCACAATTTTGAAGATTCTGGGAAATTTATAAGGTTTGTGAAATGTCGTACATGTTTGAGAGGAATGACCAAAAAATTGTTGTTTTCGCGTTTGATCTCCTTTTTCTTGGGTTACTACCAACAATTTTGATGATTCTAGGCGGATTAAAAGGTTCGTTAGACTTGGTACATTTTTTAGAGGAATGACCAAAACTCATTGTTTTCGCGTTTTATGTCTGTTTTCATGGGTTATTATCCACAATTTTGAAGATTCTCGGCAATTTATAAGGTTTGTGAAATCTCGTATATGTTTGAGAGGAATGACCAAAAACTCTTCGTTTTCGCGTTTTAGGTCCTTTTTCATGGGTTATTACCCACAATTTTACCGATTCTAGGCGCATTACATGGTTCATGAGACTTAGTAAATATTTTAGAGGAATGACCAAAACTCGTCATTTTCTCATTTTATGTCCGTTTTCATGGGCTATTGCCCATAATTTTTTGGTTCTAGACGTTTTAAGAGGTCTATGAGACCTAGTACATGTTTGAGAGGTATAAACAAAAATCGTCGTTTCTATGCTTTTGTATCTGTTTTCGTGGGTTGCGGACACTTTTTAGGTTTCGGGGGATATACAAGGCGCGTGAGATCCAATGCATGCTTGAGGGAAATGACCTAAAAACATGTCATTTTCTTGTTTTATGTGCGTTTTCGTGGAGTATTGCCAATAGTTTTGCGATTCCGAGCTATTTACATGGTCCATCAGACGTGCTACATTTTTGAGAGGCATGACCAAAACTTCTCGTTTCCGCATTTTATGTCGGTTTTCATGGTTTGTTTCGCACAATTCTGATGACGAGGGGAGATTTACAACGCCCATGAGACTCCGTACATGTTTGAGAGGCACGATCAAAAACTCGTCATTTTCGCATTTTATGTCTGTTTTCATGGGTTATTTACCCACAATTTTGATGATTTTGGGCAATTTACAAGGTTTGTGAACCCTCGTACATGTTTGAGAGGAATGACCAAAAGCTCGTCGTTTTCACGTTTATGTCCATTTTCATGGGTTCTTTACCCACATTTTTTATGATTCTAGTGCGGTGACCCAGCATACCACTGCATGTGTAGTACACTATAGTCGTTGACATGACATCCACAGAACACCATTCCGTAAATATCACATCCCTTAGAGTGGTACAACAGAAATATTGCGGGTCCATATTACAAACATACACACGTTATTTTATTACAGTATCGGAAGTTCAAGACTTCCTTACAAACCAAAATATAAGTGTTTCAGCGGAAGTTTCAAATTTAAAACTTAAACTCCAAATTGAGCTCAGCAACTTAGTGCTATATATTATTCATGATGCTCGGCTCAAGTGGTTACTAGAACTATAGTAATTATTCGTACTCCTGGAACTCTCCTCCGTAGATGATGACGTAGTCCTCCCCTTCTACAGCTCCATACAAGTTGGGCTCTTCATAGATGACCTCCTCTTGACTCTCGGATGCATACATTGGAGTATCTTCGGGGTTCTCAGAGTCTAAGCAAGGATTCAAAGGAAAGGATGAGTAACAGCATTACTCAGCAAATTCATTATATGCAAGGTAGGAAGTTTGATGCTCTATCTACCACCTCGGACTATCAGTCGTTGGTACGATGCAATTTTTGTAAATCTTTCTTCAAAGATTGATTTTATTATTAAAATCTATGACCACCAACCTTCACAGGTTGACCAGAACTTTCATTTAGTTCCTTTCCTCCCGCGTTCGTAGCTCCTTCCCGGAACAGGAAGTAACAAGTTACAGTTTTTTACACTCTGCAGAGGTGCGTTACTTTCCCCATGAGAGATCGACTCCTTGTTGCACAACCGGGCGTACTTTCCCGTGCACAATTCCATGATGTGGGGCCCAGTAGTTGGTCCAAGCCAATCACTGCCCTCTCCGCGACCTCATATGTCTGCACGATCCTTCGGGATAGCTCACCTTCGTTAATCCCCCTTTCGGGCAGGCTAAAACCCTGATGAGTTCCCGAAGACTCTATGACCTAGTGATGCCCGGATTAGTACCATTTTCATGGACTATCTCCCTAAACACCATTCATAGATAATCTAGACACCAAAAGTGTGGGGCGTAAGGGTGCCCACCCATATGTTGGATCCGCACAAGGAATCACAACATCACGTTAAGGTCGTCTTGCAGCCATACAAGAGGAAAAGGATACAACTGACTTCTCTGTCCCATTCCAAATCTCATGGTTAACGCGTAATATACGGCGCTAGAATCACTTATGTCATGGTTTATTAATTCCTAATTGTTCATCATTAGTGGAAGTAGAACTCTAAGTTCTATTACTCCATCATATCATCACTTAGGATGATATCTAAGATTTAGTATCTTGAGAAAATAGTGTTTTCTTTTTCTATAGTATAGATGAGAACACACAATTAGAAAATACTTTGATAAAGACTCTTCAAAGGACATGAGAAAGTGATGAACTTGCCTTGTGATTGCAAGGTAGTGAAGTCTGATGCTTGCACTGGACCTTGAGCTTCTATGTCTACAAAAAATATCATTATTGCCCGGTAAGGACAATATTTAAAGAAGCAAAATGATTATGCAAAGTAATGTAATGCATCATTTAACTTGATATGCATTCTCCCCATTATTAATAAAATTCCTTGTTAATAATAAAGGATTTATAAATATTAACTTTTAATTTTTATAATAGAATATTGTATTCTTTTATTTTATTTCCATTTTATTTGACTTTTATTGATTTAATAATTCTTTTAAGAATTATTGCTTAAATATCAAAAATTGTTATTAAATATTTGTTTAGTATTTTTCTAAAGTACTATAATATCAATATAAGATGAAAGTGATTTTTATTTATTTTTATCATCTTTCAATAATTTTGTAAAATTCCATAAGGAATCTATAAATTACAAAATTCTTAATAAAATTTATATGGCTAAAATTTTATCTCTTAATTCATTTGGATAGTTTGGATTATTGTGAATCCAAAAATATTTTATTTATAATTTTTGGACTTCTATTTTATTTTCTAGAATCTAATTAAGTTCAGGGGCATTTTGGTCTTTTTTTATTAATTAAAACATGCCTTAAAGGTTTTTGGGCTGACTTATGCTTATTGGGCCCTTGTGGCCCATTAGGCATAGTCAAAACATCCACCCCGAAGGGTTCTGGCCCAACTCAGTCCACTCACTCGCTGCCTCTCACCCTCGAGCTCACTCCTCTCCTCCTCCATCCCCGACTCCGTGGTCATTGGTGTCGCCGCCGACGATTCCCGCCGTCGTGGACCGTTATGGTCGCCGCCGTGGTGCAGGAGGAGGTTGTCGACTACGCCCTTCCCTCCTGTCCAACAGGATTTGGGCATGGAGCTCTCCTGCGACAGATCGATGCCGTCTCGAACCCTAGTGTTTGGGGTTGGCGTGGATCCTGGCGCCGCCGCCGCTGTCATGTGGCGTGTTGATTCACCTCGCCTCTAGGCCTGGCTATGGTCGCTGCCATGATGCTGTATGGGTCGCAGCACCCCCCTGGGGTGCTCCCCGTGCCGCCATGGTCGTTGGCCACCTCTGCTTCCTCTTCTAGTCTCCAGCGAGGACCTTTGGTGAGTTCTTTTCCTCTCCCCTTGTGCTCTCTGTGCTAGCTCATCCTTTGCTAGATGTTGGTAGTGACCTTTCTGGTTACTGTCTTGTCCTGATTAAGATGATTTGTTCCATTTAGGGTTCATGTCCTATTGTTGATTATATACTGGATGAATTAGATCATGTGTTGATGGTCTCTAACCATGCTAAATGATTGTTAGCTAAGGCTTGCTGCTTAAGATGCACTATGGTGGTACTGGTGGCTTATCAGATGATTTTATGCTTAAATTCCATATGATTCAGATGATACAGTTGCTCTTAAATCAATACTTGGTAAAGTTAGTGGTTTTGATAACTTACCACTGTCATTACTTGGTTAATGATAGTGAGTATGGTGTGATGAAATCACTGTATTAACACTTGTTGTCTTAAGAATTCAGATGTAGTTTGAGATCAAATGGTTTCAAACAGTGAATATGTACATAGGAATTACTTAACTATGATTCCTGTGATGACAGGAAAATGATTGGTAGTTGATTGATTGAATCTGTGAAGATTGAATGCTTATTCTGATTCATGTAGAATTGTTCTTGTGACACCACCTTTGTATGGCACACAAGATTGATTCTAATCCATTGTTTGGGTTGGTTTAAGCTTAAGACAAGTTTGACATTAAAAGATAAGTAGAAGTGTTCCTTTCTGAAATCCCTAAGACCAATGATGTTGGTTTGAGGCTTAGGGATTAAGCTTTATCAAGTTGATTCATATGGATGGTTCTGGTAGTGGTACCAGCTACTGTTTCTTGAATCAAAGCTTGGAAAAAAAATGATAGTAGGCTTGATCATTTATATGGATCCAAAAGATTAAATTCTAAGGTGCTACTCTTATCTTAGAGATGTGCCTAGAAGTTAAATATTATCTATATTTGTTCTTGAATTGAAATATAGCTTGATAGCCAAATCAATGATGTTGTTCTGAGTTTTGGTCGGATCCTTGTACTTTGCTGTTTGCTTTTAAAGTTTAAAACCTCAGTGATGGATTCACCCCACTTGGATGCTTTTTGAGAGTTTGACTGTGATACAGATCATGC
This sequence comes from Avena atlantica, assembly GCA_910589765.1. NCBI lineage: Eukaryota > Viridiplantae > Streptophyta > Magnoliopsida > Poales > Poaceae > Avena > Avena atlantica. The sequence goes on along the minus strand of OU342735.1, from coordinate 522,843,836 downwards.
ATGCTTGTCTAATCTTAGACAGATAGATTATGTGGTTGTCTATGTACTCACCACTGTCACTTGATGTTGTGGTTGCTAGTGGTGGATCTTGTGGTTGAACTTGTGGTTGATCTTGTGCTCCCCTGGTATATCTAGCTCCTGGCTTGTCCTTGATCTAGCCCATCATCTCGTGATCCTGATGGCTTGACCTTGGTCTTGCTATCCCCCTGATCTTCCCCCTCCTTATGTCACCATCTTGGTGATGTGCTCTTGGTTTTTGGTTGGTTTGATCTAGCTTGGCTTTGGCTTGGTGTAGCTGTTGGCTGCTGTGCTTGGTGTGTTAGATCAAAGGAATGATGTGGGGATTGGTTTCCCACGGCTGTGTTGGGAGTTTTGTTTGGTTGTGCTGCTGCTGTGGTGTTGACAACACACACCATGCAGTTTGGTGTGTGTGCTTCTTGTGTGCTTACTGCACAGATGTGGATATGTTCAGAATTTTGAAAGTTACTTTGATCTGATTACTTTTACTTGGCTGGTGAAACTTGCCCCTCCTTGCTGTCATTTGACTTCTGGCTTAAAATTATGAAAGATACATTCTTTCATATTGGTGAAACTTGCCCCTTTTAGAAATGTACTCAATGATGAACCTTGATCAGTGCACTTCACTGACAAGTCTGAGAGTAAAACAATACTAATCCTAACTTTCCTTTTCCTATTCAGTCTCTGTTTATTTTTACAGGTACAGATTTGAAGTTGAAGATTTTAGTTTAGGTTTCTTTATAGAATAGTCCAATGTAATCTTCTTTATTCTTTTGTAATTTTAATTCTATTCTTTTGTAATCTTCATTTTATTATTTTGTAATAAATATTATATTATTATCAATAAATAAGTATTATTATTCATTTATTTACTATTGTAAATATTGTGGATGATTTTTATAAGTTACATTTTTGTAACTTATTTATTGAATGAAAATATGAAATAGATATTCATATTCTTAATTGCTTTCTTTAGATAAAGTTTGAGTTATATTGGTTATCTCTTAATTAAATCAAGATTAAAACATTATTCAAAAATCCTTTTGAATTATAATTCAAACACTCAATGTTTTAAATTCAAATTTCATTTCCGAAAACACATAATTCCACAAAGATCATATCAAAGTCTATAACAATCATCCTTTAAGACTAAACCTAATCTCAAAGTATGAAAGAAACCTTGATCACTTTAGGTTTTACTTGGCGAAAAATTTATCCACATTTTCACAGATGAATGTATGCAACATTCCAAATTCCTAAATCTACCCTTCGTTAGTTCCTAAATGCTGGGATGTTACAGACTTCCCCCCTTAAATTAAACTTTGTCCCGAAATTTGTGGAGATGTACCTGAACAGTTCTGGATAGGCTTTTCTTAAATCCTCTTCTTTCTCCCACGTGGCTTCCCTTTCAGGGTGATGTTCCCATTGTACTTTGCTATACTGGATTGCTCTGTTCCTCAACCTTTTCCAGTTTTGTTCCAGAATCTTATAGGGCTTTTCAACATAGGTCAAGTCCGCTTGTAATTCTATCTCCTGATGTGTGATTGCATCATCTGGAACTTTCAAACATTTACGAAGTTGTGACACATGTAAAACATTATGCACTTGAGCCAATCTTGATGGTAACTCTAAAGCATAAGCTATAGTTCTGTTCTGACTCAATATCTTGAATGGGCCGATGTATATTGGACTCAATTTTCCTTTAACTCCGAACCTTTTCACCCCTTTCATTGGACTTACTTTCAAGTATACCATATCTCCCACTTCTGGATAAAATGATCTTCGACTTTGATCTGCATAACTTTTCTGCCTACTCTGGGCTATTTTCAGTCTATCGCGGATCTTATCAATGATATATTGTCTTTCCTTAATATAGTCTGGTGCAAATTCTTTGCTGCTTCCAGGCTCATACCAACATATTGGTGATCTACACTTCCTTCCATATAGAACTTGGTATGGGGCTGCCTTCAGACTACTCTGATAGCTATTATTGTAAGAAAATCCTGCCAATGGTAGATGTTCTTCCCATGTACCTCCAAAATCTAATGCACATGCTCTTAACATGTCCTCTAGTATTTGATTTGTTCTTTTAGTTTGACCTCCTGTATCAGGATGATAGGCTATGCTGAAATCTAACTTTGAACCAAGTGCTTCATGCAATTGTTTCCAAAATGCTGAAGTAAACGCTGATCCCCTATCAGTTACGATCTTTTTGGGTACTCCATGCTTACTTACTATCTCTTTGACATATACTTCAACTAACTTCTCGGCATTATCTTTTTGATTCACCGGAATAAAATGTGCACTCTTAGTGAGTCTGTCCATAATTACCCATATCATATCCTTCCGTTTAGGTGTCATGGGCAATCCTGTGATGAAGTCCATACCTATTTCTTCCCACTTCCATTCAGGAATATCCAAAGGTTGTAATGGTCCTGCTAGACTTTGATGTTCATCTTTCACCCTTTGGCACGTATGGCATTCTGATACATATTTAGCAATATCCCTTTTCATGTTATTCCACCAGAATAGTTCTTTCAAATCCATATACATCTTAGTACTTCCTGGATGTATAGAATATGGTGTTTCATGTGCTTCTCTGATTATGACATCTCTAATCTCAGTCACATCTGGAACACATAGACGGTCTTGAAACCATAAAGACTCATAATCTCCGAGGCAAAAAAACTGAATTTTGCCCTTGAGTTATCTTCCAAATTTCCTCAGTAATAAAAGGATCTTCTGCTTGATGCCTAAAAATCTCTTGCTTAAGATCACTGTCCTGCTCTGCAACTACATGCATAGTAGCCAATCCTCCAAGAACCTCTGTTCCAATGAATTGAAGATCTAATCTTTCCAAGTCCATTTGTAACTCTTTTGGCAACTCCCGATTACTAGGCTGAATATCTACACTCTTTCTGCTTAAAGCATCAACTACAATATTTGCTTTCCCTCGAGTATAGTTGATTGTTAAATCATAATCTTTGATTAGTTCTAGCCAACGTTTCTGTCTCATATTCAATTCCTTTTGAGTGAAGAAATATTTGAGACTTTTATGGTCAGTGTATAACTCAAATCTGCCTCCATAAAGAAAATGCCTCCATCCTTTTAGCGCAAATACTACTGCTGATAACTCTAAATCATGAGTTGGATAGTTGACTTCATGTGGTTTCAGTTGTCTGGAACCATAAGCAATCACTTTCCGATCTTGCATTAATACACAACCTAAACCTTCTTTAGATGCATCACAGTATACTGTAAAGTCTTTCCCTGTTTCAGGAACTGCTAAAATTGGAGCTGTGGTTAACCTAGTCTTCAACTCCTGAAAACTTGCTTCACACTTCTCATCCCAATTGAATGGTGTATTCTTTCTTAGTAATTTGGTCATTGGTCCGGCTATTTTGGAGAAACCTTCAATGAATCTCCGATAATAACCAGCCATTCCTAAGAAACCTCGAATTTGCTTCACATTGGTTGGTGCAGTCCACTCTAGTACTGACTAAACCTTAGATGGATTTATAGCAATTCCATCTTTACTGATCACATGACCGAGGAATTCTACCTCATCTAGCCAAAATTCACACTTACTAAACTTAGCATAAAGTTTGTGTTTCCTTAGAGTCTGCAATGCTATTCTTAAATGATCAGCATGTTCTTCCTTATCATTGGAATATATCAGAATATCATCAACAAAGAATATGACGAACTTGTCCAGATATGGCATGAAGATTTTGTTCATCAAGTTCATAAATATTGCAGGTGCATTGGTCAAACCAAATGGTACTACCGGATACTCATGGTGTCCATATCTTGAGACAAATGCTGTCTTTGGAACATCATCAGGCTTGATTTTTATTTGATGGTATCCAGATCTTAGGTCGATCTTTGAAAATACTCCAGCTCCTTTCACTTGATCAAACAAATCTTGAATTCTTGGTAAAGGATACTTATTCTTGATAGTAATGTTTTTTAGAATTCTATAATCTCCACACATCCTTCTTCCACCATCTCTCTTATCTACAAACATTACTGGTGTTCCCCATGGAGATACACTTTCTTGAATAAATCCTTTTCTGGCTAACTCATCAATTTGCTCTTTGAGTTCTTTTAATTCTTTGGGTCCCATTTTATATGGTGCTTGAGCTATTGGTGCTGTACTAGGAATTAGGTCAATAGTGAACCCTATCTCCCGGTCTAGTGGCATTCCCGGTAGCTCTGCTGGAAAAACATCTTGAAATTCATTTACTATAGGAATATCTTCCAATTTGACCTCTTTCATCGAGTTCAACTGCAGATCCACCATAATATGACTGTGCTTATCTGCTTGGTAAACTATCCTTGCTCCACTTGGAGTTTTGATTGAGACTATTTTCTCCTCACAATTTATCCGAGCTCCGTGTTCCATCATCCAATCAATTCCCAGCACTACTGCAATTCCCTTCAAAGGAATCACATAAAGGTCTGCGAAGTATGTACAACCACAGATCGAGATAACCTGATCTTTTTTATGTGGCGTACAATCACATTCCCCCTACCGTAACTACGATCATAGGACTTTCTAACGTTACCCTTCTAATCCCGAACTTATCACAAAATTCTTCAGAAATGAATGAAGTAGTTGCACCAGTATCAAATAGAACTTTGCCGGGATTGGTAAGGATATTGAGCATGCTTCGAATTATCCACCTCCTCGAGGGTTGCACAGTTCAGCTTCCCGGTAGGTCTGCTCCTCTTGCCATTGTTGTTCTTGCCATTATTTCCTCCTTTATTGGGCTGTCCATTTCCTCCAGTGGCTTGCCTTCCGTCTCGAGCCGGCCAACCACCTTGTGGTTTGGTTGGACAATTGGGCTTGATATGAACTCTTTGACCACAAGCGTGACATACAATTACTGGTTTCGGGCAATCCCTACTAATATGCCATGGGAGTTTGCAATTGTGACATATAATACTTTGCATTTGGATTTGCACTCCGATTGGGATTGTTGTTATTATAAGGCCTATTCCTTGGTTTGAATTCCAAATTGGGTTTGGGCTTACTTTCTTGTATCCTCTTGGTTTCCTTCTTAGCTCTCTTCCTTCTATCCTCTTGGACATTCCTGTAGTCATGTTCGAAGGTAATAGCTGCATCTAGCAACTGATGATAAGTTTGCTTATTAGCCAACCTTAATTGCATCTTCACAAATGGATTTAATCCACACAGGAAATGCTTCTTCCTATTTTCCTCCGTGTTAACCTCTTCCTCAGGATAACGAGACAGTTAACTAAACTCCCGGATGTACTTCATGGCACTAGTATATCCCTGCTGAAGCTCTTCAAATTCTCTTCGCTTCAATTCCATAACACTCTCCAGAACATGATATTCACGGAATATCTGTTTAAACTCTTCCCAAGTATACTCCCTTCCTGGTTGTTGCATGGCCAACTGATTTTCCCACCAAGATGCTGCAGGTCCTGTCAGAAGATGGGTTGCATACCTCAATTTCTCCTCATCATTGCAACCTACAGTCTTCAGGTTTCCTTCTATATCTGCTAGCCAATCTTCTGCATCCATTGGTTCAGGAGCTGATGCAAAAGGTAACGGCCTTGCATTCTGGAAGTCAGATAGACTTACTCCTCCACCTTCAAGTGCCCTCTGATTTTCTCGTCCCAGCAGCTCTTCCATGAACTTATTCTGGGTCTTTTGCATCATTTGCATGCATTGCATAAAGTTCTGCTCCATTAACGGCCTCATTGGTGGTGGTAGTAATGCTCCCTGATTTGCTGCATCTGCATCGGCCTTCTCCTTGGCCTCTCGCTCCATCCGTTGCTACTCAGTTTCCATTTCTACACCCGTATCCATGACCCTCTAGTCTTGCAACATAAAGCGAATACTCATAATTACATCATGCACATGTGTTCTGAGCTCGACTTTACGCACAGAACTAGTCACACAATGAAGATCCAAAGAAAATCCAAATATGCATTTCACATATTATACATAATATCATAATAATACAAAGTCATTACAACATATACCATATAGATATAATCACAAAACTACCTTATTCATCTAACTATCTTATTTCTTGGAGTACAATACACGGTACTTGATATCACTAACTAGTCGCCTCCTTCTAGTAGTAACTACGCTCATCATACATGCCTGATGTCCAACCGTGATGACGTGTTGTTCGTCGCACAGTTTGTGGAACAAATGGCCATCCAGAAGGAACATACTCTGTATCTGAAGTGTCAGGACTTGAGTCGTTACTCAACCTGAGCGCATTGACTCCCTCCAGCTCAGCTGAAAAGTCTTCAGAAACAAATTCAACATTATCTCCCGCCTGCATCTCCCGAGCTTCATTCCTTGAGTTGTCAACAGGATCCGCAGATCCTGCTGCTTCCTAGGTGCTCCTTTGGGCAAGATAGTTAAACACTGAATAATGTATATTCCCTGGGTTTTGAGAAGATGTTGATGATTCAAACACTCTCTCCTCAGGATCTTCTTCTTCATCCTGATTATCTATCGACATGGCATTTCTACTACTGTTACTAGGGTTAATTCTTGCACCCATCCAGCTAGATTGTCCAACATTTCTGTCAGAACCATCTGTGGACATCTGGTGTTCATGAGATCCTTCATATGATCCCCTTCTGCAACCATCAGAATTCTCAATAGGAAGTTCCGAATCAGAACCATCCTATGAGCCTTGTGGTACTGCATACCTCATATCCATATTAGGATCATGTATAGGTCAGGTCTTGGTGAATAAGGATATGGTATAAAAGATTCAGGATCTATAGGTATATCCTTAAAGATAGGTGTTGCACTACTACCTGCTTCCTTCTCCAACTGGAATGCTAACTGATTCCTTCTTTCTGGATCAGTTAGATCCTCTAGCATGTCATTTTTATCTTCAAAAATCACTTGATGTGTCTTGTAAAAATACGAAACGAGTGTTCGGTATCTATCCATAAACTTGGAAGCTAACTTAGGATGCTTCTTAACCAAAGTAAGATGATCTGGTATAGGCTCCGAGTCTATAGAATCGTGAGGTATCACAGAGAATGTGCTACCTTCTAACTCCTTGGTTTTATGCTCCCGGATATTAGTTATCGCCTCCACAACCGTAGCATGCTATGCTGCTAAATGACTCCTACCTTCACCTATAGGTAGATCGTGATATAATCCAAGCTCCTTTGGAAGTTGGATACTCACACGATACTTGGATAACATCCGGCCATCAAGGTAAGTGATAGTATTCACTGGAATTCTATTTGGACAACTAAAGATCTTTAAAAGTTGACGAAGTTGGTCGGTGAACGATCCTTGATAATCATCAAGAGTCTCCTCTTTCCTTACCAAAGTCTGTTTTGGAAACTTTGGTGCCATAGCTCTGTATATCAGAAAAATAATTTTTGATTAGTAACCAATGATATCTTGCATCATAACAAAGAATTATCGCACTAAAACATATAACGGAATATTCTCATTTGAATACCCATTATATTACTTTTAGAGAATTCTTTATCATTGCTAAACTTTCCTACAGGTAATACCCTTTACTAGGTTTCCAACCTAAGGTCAAAGAAATTTTCTCTAATACTAACTGCGGTGACTCAGCATACCACTGCATGTGTAGTACACTATAGTCATTAACATGACATCCACAGAACACCGTTCCGTAAATATCACATCCCTCCGTGTGGTACAACAGAAACATTGCGGGTCCATATTACAAACATACACACGTTATTATTATTACAGTACCGGAAGTTTAAGACTTCCTTACAAACCAAAATATAAGTGTTTCAGCGGAAGTTTCAAATTTAAAACTTAAACTCCAAATAGAGCTCACTAACTTATTGCTATATATTGTTCATGATGATCGACTCAAGTGGTTACTAGAACTATAGTTATTATTCGTACTCCTGGAACTCTCCTCCGTAGATGATGACGTAGTCCTCCCCTTCTACAGCTCCATACAAGTTAGGCTCTTCATAGATGACCTCCTCTTGACTCTCGGATGCATACATTGGAGTATCTTCAGGGTTCTCAGAGTCTAAGCAAGGATTCAAAGGAAAGGATGAGTAACAACGTTACTCAGAAAATTCATTATATGCAAGGTAGGAAGTTTGATGCTCTATCTACCACCTCGTTCTATCAGTCGTTGGTACGATGCAATTTTTGTAAATCTTTCTTCAAAGATTGATTTTATTATTAAAATCTATGACCACCAGCCTTCATAGGTTGACCATTACTTTCATGGAGTTCCTTTCCTCCCGCGTTCGTAGCTCCTTCCCGGAACAGGAAGTAACAAGTTACAGTTTTTTACACTCTGCAGAGGTGCGTTACTTTTCCCATGAGAGATCAACTCATTGTTGCACAACCGGGCGTACTTTCCCGTGCACAATTCCATGATGTGAGGCCCAGTAGTTGGTCCAAGCCAATCACTGCCCTCTCTGCGACCTCATATGTCTGCACGATCCTTCAGGATAGCTCACCTTCGTTAAGGCCCCTTTCGGGCAGGCTAAAACCCTGATGAGTTCCCGAAGACTCTATGACCTATTGATGCCCGGATTAGTACCATTTACATGGACTATCTCCCTAAACACCATTCATAGATAATCTAGACACCAAAAGTGTGGGGCGTAAGGGTGCCCACCCATATGTTGGATCCGTACAAGGAATCACAACATCACGTTAAGGTCATCTTGCCTCCATACAACAGGAAAAGGATACAACTGCCTTCTTTGTCCCATTCCAAATCTCATGGTTAACGCGTAATATACGACGCTAGAATCACTGATGTCATGGTTTATTAATTCCTAATTGTTCATCATTAGTGCAAGTAGAACTCTAAGTTCTATTGCTCCATCATATCATCACTTAGGATGATATCTAAGATTTAGTATCTTGAGAAAATAGTATTTTCTTTTTCTATAGTATAGATGATAACACACAATTTGCAAATACTTTGATAAAGACTCTTCAAAGGACATGATAAAGTGATGAACTTGCCTTGTGATTGCAAGGTAGTGAAGTCTGATGCTTGCACTGGACCTTGAGCTTCTATGTCTACAGAAAATATCATTATTGCCCGGTAAGGACAATATTTAAAGAAGCAAAATGATTATGAAATGTAATGTAATGCATCATTTAACTTGATATGCATTCTCCCCATTATTAATAAAATTCCTTGTTAATAATAAAGGATTTATAAATATTATTTTTTAATATTTATAATAGAAATAAATATTGTATTCATTTATTTTATTTCCCTTTTATTTGACGTTTATTGATTTAATAATTCTTTTAAGAATTATTTCTTAAATATCAAAAATTGTTATTAAATATTTGTTTAGTACTTTTCAAAAATACTATAATATTAATATATGATGAAAGTGATTTTTATTTATTTTTATCATCTTTCAATAATTTTGTAAAATTCCATAAGGTATGTATAAATTACAAAATTCTTAATAAAATTTATATGGCTAAAATTTTATCGCTTAATTTATTTGGATAGTTTGGATTATTGTGAATCCAAAAATGTTTTATTTATAATTTTTAGACTTTTATTTTATTTTCTAGAATTTAATTAAGTTCAGGGGCATTTTGGTCTTTTTCTGTTAATTAAAACATGCCTTAAAGGTTTGGGCTGACTTATACTTATTGGGCCCTTGTGGCCCATTAGGCATAGTCAAAACAGCCACCCTGAAGCGTTCTGGCCTAACTCAGCCCACTCACTCGCTGCCTGTCACCCTCGAGCTCACTCCTCTCCTCCTCCATCCCCGACCCTGTGGTCGGTGGTGTCGCCGCAGACGATTCCCGCCGTCGTGGACCGTTCTGGTCGCTGCCGTGGTGTAGGAGGAGGTTGTCGACTACGCCCTTCCCTCCTGTCCAACAGGATTTGGGCATGGAGCTCTCCTGCGACAGATCGATGCCGTCTCGAACCCTAGGGTTTGGGGTTGGCGTGGATCCTGGCGCCGCCGCTGCTGTCGTGTGCCGTGGTGATTTACCTCGCCTCTAGGCGTGGCTATGGTCGCTGTCGTGGCGCTGTATGGGTCGCAGCGCCCCCCAGGGGTGCTCCCCGTGCCGCCGTGGTGTCGGCCACCTCTGCTTCCTCTTCTAGTCTCCAGCGAGGACCTTTGGTGAGTTCTTTTCCTCTCCCCTTGTGCTCTCTGTGCTATCTCATCCTATGCTAGATGTTGGTAGTGACCTTTCTGGTTACTGTCTTGTCCTGATTAAGATGATTTGTTACATTTAGGGTTCATGTCCTGTTGTTGATTATATACTGGATGAATTAGATCATGTGTTGATGGTCTCTAAGCATGCTAAATGATTGTTAGCTGAGGCTTGCTGCTTAAGATGCACTATGGTGGTATTAGTGGCTTATCAGATGATTTTATGCTTAAATTCCATATGATTCAGATGATACAGTTGCTCTGAAATAAATACTTGGTAAAGTTAGTGGTTTTGATAACTTACCACTGTCATTACTTGGTTAATGATAGTGAGTATGGTGTGTTGAAATCACTATATTAACACTTGTTGTCTTAAGAATTCAGATGTAGTTTGAGATCAAATGGTTTCAAATAGTGAAGATGTACATAGGAATTACTTAACTATGATTCCTGTGATGACAGGCGAATGATTGGTAGTTGATTGATTGAATCTGTGAAGATTGAATGCTTATTCTGATTCATGTAGAATTGTTCTTGTGACACCACCTTTGTATGGCACACAAGATTGATTCTAATCCATTGTCTGGGTTGGTTTAAGCTTAAGACAAGTTTGGCATTAAAAGATAAGTAGAAGTGTTCCTTCCTAAAATCCCTAAGACCAATGATGTTGGTATGAGGCTTAGGGATTAAGCTTTATCAAGTTGATTCATAATGATGTTTCTGGTAGTGGAACCAGCTACTGTTTCTTGAATCAAATCTTGGAAAAAAATGATAGTAGGCTTGATCATTTATATGGATCCAAAAGATTAACTTCTAAGGTGCTACTCTTATCTTAGAGATGTGCCTAGAAGTTTAATCTTAGCTATATTTGTTCTTGAATTGAAAGATAGCTTGATATCCAAATCAATGATGTTGTTCTAAGTTTTGGTTGGATCCTTGTACTTTGCTGTTTGCTTTTAAAGTTTAAAACCTCAGTGATGGATTCACCCCACCTGGGTGCTTTCTGAGAGTTTGACTGTGATACATATCATGTATGCTTGTCTAATCTTAGACAGATAGATTATGTGATGGTCTATGTACTCACCACTGTCACTTGATGTTGTGGTTCCTAGTGGTGGATCTTGTGGTTGATCTTGTGCTCCCCTGGTATATCTACCTCCTGACTTGTCCTTGATCTAGCCCATCATCTCCTGATCCTGATGGCTTGACCTTGGTCTTGCTATCCCCCTGATCTTCCCCCTCCTTATGTCACCATCTTGGTGATGTGCTCTTGGTTTTTGGTTGGTTTGATCTAGCTTGGCTTTGGCTTGGTGTAGCTGTTGGCTGCTGTGCTTGGTGTGTTAGATCAAAGGAATGATGTGGGGATTGGTTTCCCACGGCTGTGTTGGGAGTTTTGTTTGGTTGTGCTGCTGCTGTGGTGTTGACAACACACACCATGCAGTTTGGTGTGTGTGCTTCTTGTGTGCTTGCTGCACAGATGTGGATATGTTCAGAATTTTGAAAGTTACTTTGATCTGATTACTTTTACTTGGCTGGTGAAACTTGCCCCTCCTTGCTGTCATTTGACTTCTGGCTTAAAATTATGAAAGATACATTCTTTCATATTGGTGAAACTTGCCCCTTTTAGAAATGTACTCAATGATGAACCTTGATCAGTGCACTTCACTGACAAGTCTGAGAGTAAAACAATACTAATCCTAACTTTCCTTTTCCTATTCAGTCTCTGTTTATTTTTACAGGTACAGATTTGAAGTTGAAGATTTTAGTTTAGGTTTCTTTATAGAATAGTCCAATGTAATCTTCTTTATTCTTTTGTAATTTTAATTCTAATCTTTTGTAATCTTCATTTTATTATTTTGTAATAAAGATTATACTATTATCAATAAATCAGTATTATTCTTCATTTATTTACTATTGTAAATATTGTGGATGATTTTTTTAAGTTACATTTTTGTAACTTATTTATAGAATGAAAATACGAAATAGATATTCATATTCTTAATTGCTTTCTTTAGATAAAGTTTGAGTTATATTGGTTAACTCTTAATTAAATCAAGATTCAAACATTATTCAAAAATCCTTTTGAATTATAATTCAAACACTCAATGTTTTAAATTCAAATTTCATTTCCCAAAACACATAATTCCACAAACATCATATCAAAGTCTATAACAATCATCCTTTAAGACTAAACCTAATCTCAAAGTATGAAAGAAACCTTGATCACTTTAGGTTTTACTTGGCGCAAAATTTACCCACATTTTCAAAGATGAATGCATGAAACATTCCAAATTCCTAAATCTTCCCTTCGTTAGTTCCTAAATGCTGGGATGTTACAGACTTCCCCCCCTAAATTAAACTTTGTCTCGAAGTTTGTGGAGATGTACTTGAATAGTTCCGGTTAGGATTTCTTAAATCCTCTTCTTTCTCCCACGTGGCTTCCCTTTCGGGGTGATGTTCCCATTGTACTTTGCAATACTCGATTGCTCTGTTCCTCAACATTTTCCAGTTTTCTTCCAGAATCTTACAGGGCTTTTCAATATAGGTCAAGTCCGCTTGTAATTCTATCTCCTGATGTGTGTTTGCATCATCTCGATGGTAACTCTAAAGCATAAGCTATAGTTCTGTTCTGACTCAATATCTTGGATGGTCCGATGTATCTTGGACTAAATTTTCCTTTAACTCCGAACCTTTTCACCCATTTCATTGGACTTACTTTCAAGTATACCATATCTCCCACTTCTGGATGCCATGATCTTCGACTTTGACCAGCATAACTTTTCTGCCTACTCTGGGCTATTTTCAGTCTATCGCGGATCTTATCAATGATATCTTGTCTTTCCTTAATATAGTCTGGTGCAAATTCTTTGCTGCTTCCATGCTCATACCAACATATTGGTGATCTACACTTCCTTTTCATGGGCAATAGCCCACAATATTGAGCATCTGGGGCTATTTACGAGCCTTTTGAGACCAGGTAGATTTTTGGAATGCATGACCAAAAACTCGTCATTTTCTTGTTTTATGGTCGCTCTCATAGGTTATTGCCCACAATTTCGAGGTTTCAGGTCGATTTACAAGCTCCATGAGACTCCGTATAGTTTTTAAAGGGATGACCAAAAACTCGTTGTTTTCGCGTTTATGTATGTTTTCATGGGTTATTACCCACAATTTTGAAGATTCTGGGCAATTTATAAGGTTTGTGAAATCTCGTACATGTTTGAGAGGAATGACCAAAAATCGTTGTTTTCGCGTTTGATGTCCATTTTCATGGGTTATTACCAACAATTTTGATGATTCTAGGCGAATTAAAAGGTTCGTGAGACTTGGTACATGTTTTAGAGGAATGACCAAAACTCATCGTTTTCGCGTTTTATGTCTATTTTCATGGGTTATTATCCACAATTTTGAAGATTTTGGGCAGTTTATAAGGTTTGGGAAATCTCGTACAGGTTTGAGAGGAATGACCAAAAACTCGTCGATTTCGCGTTTTAGGTCCCTTTTCATGGGTTATTACCCACAATTTTGACGATTCTAGGCACATTACACGGTTCATGAGACTTAGTAAATATTTCAGAGGAATGACCAAAACTCATCGTTTTCTCATTTTATGTTCGTTTTCATGGGCCATTGCCCATAATTTTGTGGCTCTAGACGATTTAAGAGGTCTGTGAGACCTGGTACATGTTTGAGAGGTATAAACAATAATTGTCGTTTCTGTGCCTTTATATCTGTTTTCTTGGGCTGCGGACAATTTTTAGGTTTCGGGGGATATAAAAGTCTCGTGAGATCCAATGCATGCTTGAGGGAAATGACCTAAAAACATGTCATTTTCTTGTTTTATGTGCATTTTCATGGGGTATTGCCAATAGTTTTGCGTTCCCAGGCGATATACATGGTCCATCAGACGTGCTACATTTTTGAGAGGCATGACCAAAACTTCTCGTTTCCGCATTTTATGTCAGTTTTCATGGTTTGTTGCGCACAATTTTGATGACGAGGGGAGATTTACAAGGCCCATGATACTACATATATGTTTGAGAGGCACGATAAAAAACCCGTCATTTTCGCATTTTATGTCTGTTTTCATGGGTTATTTACCCACAATTTTGATGATTCTGGGCAATTTACAAGGTTTGTGAACCCTCGTACATGTTTGAGAGGAATGACCAAAAGCTCGTCGTTTTCATGTTTATGTCCATTTTCATGGGTTCTTTACCCACATTTTTTATGATTCTGGGCGATCTACAAGGTTTCCTGAGACTCATTACATGTTTGATAGTAATTATAAAAAAATCGTCGTTTTCGCGTTTTATGTCCATTTTCATGGGCAATAGCCCACAATTTTGAGCATCCGGGACGATTTACGAGCCTTTTGAGACCCGGTAGATTTTTGGGATGCATGACCCAAAACTCGTCGTTTTCTTGTTTTATGGTCGGTCTCATGGGTTATTGCCCACAATTTCGAGGTTTCAGGTCGATTTACAAGCTCCATGAGACCCGTACATTTTTTAAAGCGATGACCAAAAACTCGTTGTTTTCGCGTTTATGTATGTTTTCATGGGTTATTACCCACAATTTTGAAGATTGTGGGAAAATTATAAGGTTTGTGAAATCTCGTACAGGTCTGAGAGGAATGATCAAAAATCGTTGTTTTCGCGTTTGATGTCCATTTTCATGGGTTATTACCAACAATTTTAATGATTCTAGGCGAATTAAAAGGTTCGTGAGACTTGGTACATTTTTTACAGGAATGACCAAAACTCATCGTTTTCGCGTTTTATGTCTGTTTTCATGGGGTATTATCCACAATTTTGAAGATTCTGGACAATTTATAAGGTTTGTGAAATCTCTTACATGTTTGAGAGGAATGACCAAAAACTCGTCGTTTTCCCATTTTGGGAACCTTTTCATGAGTTATTACCCACAATTTTGACGATTCTAGGCACATTACATGGTTCATGAGACTTAGTAAATATTTTAGAGGAATGACCAAAACTCGTCATTTTCTCATTTTATGTCCGTTTTCATGGGATATTGCCCATAATTTTGTGGTTCTAGACGATTTAAGAGGTCTGTGAGACCTGGTACATGTTGAGAGGTATAAACAAAAATCGTCGTTTCTGTTTTCTTGGGCTGCGGACAATTTTTAGGTTTTGGGGGATATACAAGGCTCGTGAGATCCAATGCATGCTTGAGGGAAATGACCAAAAACATGTCATTTTCTTGTTTTATGTGCGTTTTCGTGGGGTATTGCCAATAGTTTTGCGATTCCGGGCGATTTACATGGTCCATCATACGTGCTACATTTTTTAGAGGCATGACCAAAACTTCTCGTTTCCGCATTTATGTCAGTTTTCATGGTTTGTTGCGCACAATTTTGATGACGAGGGGAGATTTACAAGGCCCATGAGACTCCGTACATGTTTGAGAGGCACGATCAAAAACTCGTCATTTTCGCATTTTATGTCTGTTTTCATGGGTTATTTACCCACAGTTTTGATGATTCTGGGCAATTTACAAGGTTTGTGAACCCTCGTACATGTTTGAGAGGAATGACCAAAAGCTCATCGTTTTCACGTTTATGTCCATTTTCATGGGTTCTTTACCCACATTTTTTTATGATTTTGGGCGATTTACAAGGTTTCCTGAGACTCATTACATGTTTGAGAGTAATTAGAAAAAACCCGTCATTTTCGCGTTTTATGTCCATTTTCATGGGCAATAGCCCACAATTTTGAGCATCTAGGGCGAGTTACGAGCCTTTTGAGACCCGGTAGATTTTTGGGATGCATGACCAAAAACTCGTCGTTTTCTTGTTTTATGGTCGCTCTCATGGGTTATTGCCCACAATTTCGAGGTTTCGGTTTGATTTACAAGCTCCATGAGACCCTGTACATTTTTTAAAGGGATGACCAAAAACTCGTTGTTTTCGCGTTGATGTATGTTTTCATGGGTTATTACCCACAATTTTGAAGATCGTGGGCAATTTATAAGGTTTGTGAAATCTCATACATGTCTAAGAGGAATGACCAAAAAATCGTTGTTTTCGCGTTTGATGTCCATTTTCATGGGTTATTACCAACAATTTTAATGATTCTAGGCGAATTAAAAGGTTCGTGAGACTTGGTAAATTTTTTACAGGAATGACCAAAACTCATCGTTTTCGCGTTTTATGTCTGTTTTCATGGGGTATTATCCATAATTTTGAAGATTCTGGACAATTTATAAGGTTTGTGAAATCTCGTACATGTTTGAGAGGAATGACCAAAAACTCGTCGTTGTCGCGTTTTGGGTCCCTTTTCATGAGTTATTACCCACAATTTTGACGATTCTAGGCGCATTACACGGTTCATGAGACTTAGTAAATATTTCAGAGGAATGACCAAAACTCGTCGTTTTCTCATTTTATGTCCGTTTTCATGGGATATTGCCCATAATTTTGTGGTTCTAGACGATTTAAGAGGTCTGTGAGACCTGGTACATGTTTGAGAGGTATAAACAAAAATCGTCGTTTCTGTGCTTTTGTATCTGTTTTCTTGGGCTGTGGACAATTTTTAGGTTTCGAGGGATATACAAGGCTCGTGAGATCCATTGCATGCTTGAGGTAAATGACCTAAAAACATGTCATTTTCTTATTTTATGTGCGTTTCATGGGGTATTTCCAATAGTTTTGCGATTCCGGGCGATTTACATAGTCCATCAGACGTGCTACATTTTTGAGAGGCATGACCAAAACTTCTCATTTCGGCATTTTATGTCAGTTTTCATGGTTTGTTACACGCAACTTTGATGACGAGGGGAGATTTACAAGGCCCATGAGACTCCGTACATGTTTGAGAGGCACGATCAAAAACTCGTCATTTTCGCATTTTATGTCTGTTTTCATGGGTTATTTACCCACAATTTTGATGATTCTGGGCAATTTACAAGGTTTGTGAACCCTCGTACATGTTTGAGAGGTATGACCAAAAGCTCGTCGTTTTCACGTTTATGTCCACTTTCATGGGTTCTTTACCCACATTTTTTATGATTCTAGGCGATTTACAAGGTTCCCTAGGACTAATTACATGTTTGAGAGTAATTAGAAAAAATTCGTCATTTTCGCGTTTTATGTCCATTTTCATGGGCAATAGCCCACAATTTTGAGCATCTAGGGCGAGTTACGAGCCTTTTGAGACCCGGTAGATTTTTTGGGATGCATGACCAAAAAGTCGTCGTTTTCTTGTTTTATGGTCGCTCTCATGGGTTATTACCCACAATTTCGAGGTTTCAGGTCGATTTACAAGCTCCATGAGACCTCGTACATTTTTTAAAGGGGTGAGCAAAAACTCGTTGTTTTCGCGTTTATGTATGTTTTCATGGGGTATTACCCACAATTTTGAAGATTGTGGGCAATTTATAAGGTTTGTGAAATCTCATACATGTTTGAGAGGAATGACCAAAAAATCGTTGTTTTCGCGTGTGATGTCCATTTTCATGGGTTATTACCAACAATTTTGATGATTCTAGGCGAATTAAAAGGTTCGTGAGACTTGGTACATTTTTTATAGGAATGACCAAAACTCATCATTTTCGCGTTTTATGTCTGTTTTCATGGGGTATTATCCGCAATTTTGAAAATTCTGGACAATTTATAAGGTTTGTGAAATCTCGTACATGTTTGAGAGGAATGACCAAAAACTCGTCGTTCCGCGTTTTGGGTCCCTTTTCATGAGTTATTACCCACAATTTTGACGATTCTAGGCGCATTACACGGTTCAGGAGACTTAGTAAATATTTAAGAGGAATGACCAAAACTCGTCATTTTCTCATTTTATGTCCGTTTTCATGGGATATTGCCCATAATTTTGTGGTTCTAGACGATTTAAGAGGTCTGTGAGAACTGGTACATGTTTGAGAGGTATAAACAAAAATCGTCGTTTCTGTTTTCTTGGGCTGCGGACAATTTTTAGGTTTCGGGGGATATACAAGGCTCGTGAGATCCAATGCATGCTTGAGGGAAATGACCTAAAAACATATCATTTTCTTATTTTATGTGCGTTTCGTGGGGTATTGCCAATAGTTTTGCGATTCCGGGCGATTTACATGGTCCATCAGACGTGCTACAATTTTGAGAGGCATGGCCAAAACTTCTCGTTTCCGCAGTTTACATCCGTTTTCATGGTTTATTGCGCACAATTTTGATGACGAGGGGATATTTATAAGGCTCATGAGACACCGTACATGTTTGAGAGGCACGATCAGAAACTCGTCATTTTCGCATTTTATGTCTGTTTTCATGGGTTATTTACCCACATTTTTTATGATTCTAGGCGATTTACAAGGTTCCTGAGACTCATTACATGTTTGAGAGTAATTAGAAAAAACTCGTCGTTTTCGCGTTTTATGTCCATTTTCCTGGGCAATATCCCACAATTTTGAGCATCTAGGGGAATTTACGAGCCTTTTGAGACCCGATAGATTTTTGGATGCATGACCAAAAACTCGTTGTTTTCTTGTTTTATGGTCGCTCTCATGGGTTATTGCCCGCAATTTCGAGGTTTCAGGTCGATTTACAAGCTCCATGAGACTCCATACATTTTTTAAAGGGATGACCAAATAATTGCCGTTTTCGCGTTTATGTATGTTTTCATGGGTTATTGCCCACAATTTTGAAGATTCTGGGCAATTTATAAGGTTTGTGAAATCTCATACATGTCTAAGAGGAATGACCAAAAAATCGTTGTTTTCGCGTTTGATGTCCATTTTCATGGGTTATTACCAACAATTTTGATGATTCTAGGCGAATTAAAAGGTTCGTGAGACTTGGTACATTTTTTAGAGGAATGACCAAAACTCATTGTTTTCGCGTTTTATGTCTATTTTCATGGGTTATTATCCACAATTTTGAAGATTCTGGACAATTTATAAGGTTTGTGAAATCTTGTACATGTTTGAGAGGAATGACAAAAAACTCGTCGTTTTCGCGTTTTAGGTCCCTTTTCATGAGTTATTACCCACAATTTTGACGATTCTAGGCGCATTACACGGTTCAGGAGACTTAGTAAATATTTAAGAGGAATGACCAAAACTTGTCGTTTTCTCATTTTATGTCCGTTTTCATGGGCTATTGCCCATTATTTTGTGGTTCTAGACGATTTAAGAGGTCAGTGAGACCTGATACATGTTTGAGAGGTATAAAAAAATCGTCGTTTCTGTGCTTTTGTATCTGTATTCTTGGGCTGCGGACAATTTTTAGGTTTTCGGGGATATACAAGGCTCGTGAGATCCAATGCATGCTTGAGGGAAATGACCTAAAAACATGTCATTTTCTTGTTTTATGTGCGTTTTCGTGGGGTATTGCCAATAGTTTTGCGATTCCGGGCGATTTACATGGTCCATCAGACGTGCTTCAATTTTGAGAGGCATGGCTAAAACTTCTCGTTTCCGCATTTTACATCCGTTTCCATGGTTTATTGCGCACAATTTTGATGACGAGGGGAGATTTACAAGGCTCATGAGACACCATACATGTTTGAGAGGCACGATCAAAAACTCGTCATTTTCGCATTTTACGTCTGTTTTCATGGGTTATTTACCCACATTTTTTATGATTCTAGGCGATTTACAAGGTTCCTGAGACTCATTACATGTTTGAGAGTAATTAGAAAAAACTCGTCGTTTTCGCGTTTTATGTCCATTTTCATGGGCAATAGCCCACAATTTTGAGCATCTAGGGCAATTTACGAGCCTTTTGAGACCCGGTATATTTTGGGATGCATGACCAAAAACTCGTTATTTTCTTGTTTTATGGTCGCTCTCATGGGTTATTGCCCACAATTTCGAGGTTTCAGGTCGATTTTCAAGCTCCATGAGACTCCATACATTTTTTAAAGGGATGACCAAAAAATTGTCGTTTTCGCGTTTATGTATGTTTTCATGGGTTATTGCCCACAAATTTTGAAGATTCTGGGTAATTTATAAGGTTTGTGAAATCTCGTACATGTTTGAGAGGAATGACCAAAAAATCATTGTTTTTGCGTTTGATGTCCATTTTCATGGGTTATTACCAACAATTTTGATGATTCTAGGCGAATTAAAAGGTTTGTGAGACTTGGTGCATTTTTTAGAGGAATGACCAGAACTCATCGTTTTCACGTTTTATGTCTGTTTTCATTGGTTATTATCCACAATTTTGAAGATTCTGGGCAATTTATAAGGTTTGTGAAATCTCGTACAGGTCTGAGAGGAATGACCAAAAAATCGTTGTTTTCGCGTTTGATGTCCATTTTCATGGGTTATTACCAACAATTTAAATGATTCTAGGCGAATTAAAAGGTTCGTGAGACTTGGTACATTTATTACCGGAATGAACAAAACTCATCGTTTTCGCGTTTTATGTCTGTTTTCATGGGGTATTATCCATAATTTTGAAGATTCTGGACAATTTATAAGGTTTGTGAAATCTCATACATGTTTGAGAGGAATGGCCAAAAACTCGTCGTTTTCGCGTTTTGGGTCCCTTTTCATGTGGCCAAAAACCCACAATTTTGACGATTCTAGGTGCATTACACGGTTCATGAGACTTAGTAAATATTTCAGAGAATGACCAAAACTCGTCATTTTCTCATTTTATGTCCGTTTTCATGGGATATTGCCCATAATTTTGTGGTTCTAGACGATTTAAGAGCTCTGTGAGACCTGGTACATGTTTGAGAGGTATAAACAAAAATCGTCGTTTCTGTTTTCTTGGGCTGCGGACAATTTTTAGGTTTCGGGGGATATACAAGGCTCGTGAGATCCAATGCATGCTTGAGGGAAATGACCTAAAAACATATCATTT
The DNA here is from genome assembly GCA_910589765.1 of Avena atlantica. NCBI lineage: Eukaryota > Viridiplantae > Streptophyta > Magnoliopsida > Poales > Poaceae > Avena > Avena atlantica. Next base: position 522,822,826 of record OU342735.1, on the reverse strand, counting down.
TCTTATTTTATGTGCGTTTCGTGGGGTATTGCCAATAGTTTTGCGATTCCTGGCGATTTACATGGTCCATCAGATGTGCTACATTTTTTAGAGGCATGACCAAAACTTCTTGTTTCCGCATTTTATGTCAGTTTTCATGGTTTGTTACGCACAACTTTGATGATGAGGGGAGATTTACACGGCCCATGAGACTCCGTACATGTTTGAGAGGCACGAACAAAAACTCATCATTTTCGCATTTTATGTCTGTTTTCATGGGTTATTTACCCACAATTTTGATGATTCTGGGCAATTTACAAGGTTTGTGAACCCTCGTACATGTTTGAGAGGAATGCCCAAAAGCTCGTCGTTTTCACGTTTATGTCCATTTTCGTGGGTTCTTTACCCACATTTTTTATGATTCTGGGCGATTTACAAGGTTTCCTGAGACTCATTACATGTTTGAGAGTAATTAGAAAAAACTCGTCATTTTCGCGTTTTATGTCCATTTTCATGGGCAATAGCCCACAATTTTGAGCATCTAGGGAGAGTTACGAGCCTTTTGAGACCCGGTAGATTTTTGGGATGCATGACCAAAAAGTCGTCGTTTTCTTGTTTTATGGTCGCTCTCATGGGTTATTGCCCACAATTTCGAGGTTTTAGTTCGATTTACAAGCTCCATGAGACCCCGTACATTTTTTAAAGGGATGACCAAAAACTCGTTGTTTTCGCGTTTATGTATGTTTTCATGGGTTATTACCCACAATTTTGAAGATTGTGGGCAATTTATAAGGTTTGTGAAATCTCGTACATGTCTGAGAGGAATGACCAAAAAATCATTGTTTTCGCGTTTGATCTCCATTTTCATGGGTTATTACCAACAATTTTGATGATTCTAGGCGAATTAAAAGGTTCGTGAGACTTGGTACATTTTTTAGAGGAATGACCAAAACTCATTGTTTTCGCGTTTTATGTCTATTTTCATGGGTTATTATCCATAATTTTGAAGATTCTGGACAATTTATAAGGTTTGTGAAATCTCGTACATGTTTGAGAGGAATGACAAAAAACTCGTCGTTTTCGCGTTTTAGGTCCCTTTTCATGAGTTATTACCCACAATTTTGACGATTCTAGGCGCATTACACGGTTCATGAGACTTAGTAAATATTTAAGAGGAATGACCAAAACTTGTCGTTTTCTCATTTTATGTCCGTTTTCATGGGCTATTGCCCATTATTTTGTGGTTCTAGACGATTTAAGAGGTCAGTGAGACCTGATACATGTTTGAGAGGTATAAACAAAAATCGTCGTTTCTGTGCTTTTGTATCTGTATTCTTGGGCTGCGGACAATTTTTAGGTTTTGGGGGATATACAAGGCTCGTGAGATCCAATGCATGCTTGAGGCAAATGACCTAAAAACATGTCATTTTCTTGTTTTATGTGCGTTTTCGTGGGGTATTGCCAATAGTTTTGCGATTCCGGGCGATTTACATGGTCCATCAGATGTGCTACAATTTTGAGAGGCATGGCCAAAACTTCTCGTTTCCGCATTTTACATCCGTTTTCATGGTTTATTGCGCACAATATTGATGACGAGGGGATATTTATAAGGCTCATGAGACACCGTACATGTTTGAGAGGCACGATCAAAAACTCGTCATTTTCGCATTTTATGTCTGTTTTCATGGGTTATTTACCCACATTTTTTATGATTCTAGGCGATTTACAAGGTTCCTGAGACTCATTACATGTTTGAGAGTAATTAGAAAAAACTCGTCGTTTTCGCGTTTTATGTCCATTTTCCTGGGCAATATCCCACAATTTTGAGCATCTAGGGGAATTTACGAGCCTTTTGAGACCCGGTAGATTTTGGGATGCATGACCAAAAACTCGTTGTTTTCTTGTTTTATGGTCGCTCTCATGGGTTATTGCCCGCAATTTCGAGGTTTCAAGTCGATTTACAAGCTCCATGAGACTCCATACATTTTTTAAAGGGATGATCAAAAAATTGTCGTTTTCGCGTTTATGTATGTTTTCATGGGTTATTGCCCACAAATTTTGAAGATTCTGGGTAATTTATAAGGTTTGTGAAATCTCGTACATGTTTGAGAGGAATGACCAAAAAATCATTGTTTTTGCGTTTGATGTCCATTTTCATGGGTTATTACCAACAATTTTGATGATTCTAGGCGAATTAAAAGGTTTGTGAGACTTGGTGCATTTTTTAGAGGAATGACCAGAACTCATCGTTTTCACGTTTTATGTCTGTTTTCATTGGTTATTATCCACAATTTTGAAGATTCTGGGCAATTTATAAGGTTTGTGAAATCTCGTACAGGTCTGAGAGGAATGACCAAAAAATCGTTGTTTTCGCGTTTTATGTCCATTTTCATGGGTTATTACCAACAATTTAAATGATTCTAGGCGAATTAAAAGGTTCGTGAGACTTGGTACATATTTTACCGGAATGAACAAAACTCATCGTTTTCGCGTTTTATGTCTGTTTTCATGGTGTATTATCCATAATTTTGAAGATTCTGGACAATTTATAAGGTTTGTGAAATCTCGTACATGTTTGAGAGGAATGGCCAAAAACTCGTCGTTTTCGCGTTTTGGGTCCCTTTTCATGAGTTATTACCCACAATTTTAACGATTCTAGGCGCATTACACGGTTCATGAGACTTAGTAGATATTTCAAAGAATGACCAAAACTCGTCATTTTCTCATTTTATGTCCGTTTTCATGGGCTATTGCCCATAATTTTGTGGTTCTAGACGATTTAAGAGCTCTGTGAGACCTGGTACATGTTTGAGAGGTATAAACAAAAATTGTCATTTCTGTTTTCTTAGGCTGCGGACAATTTTTAGGTTTCGGGGGATATACAAGGCTCGTGAGATCCAATGCATGCTTGAGGGAAATGACCTAAAAACATGTCATTTTTTTATTTTATGTGCGTTTCGTGGGGTACTGCCAATAGTTTTGCGATTCCGGGTGATTTACATGGTCCATCAGACGTGCTACATTTTTTAGAGGCATGACCAAAACTTCTCGTTTCCGCATTTTATGTCAGTTTTCATGGTTTGTTAGCACAACTTTGATGACGAGGGGATATTTACAAGGCCCATGAGACTCCGTACATGTTTGAGAGGCACGATCAAAAACTCGTCATTTTCGCATTTTATGTCTCTTTTCATGGGTTATTTACCCCCAATTTTGATGATTCTAGGCAATTTACAAGGTTTGTGAACCCTCGTACATGTTTGAGAGGAATGACCAAAAGCTCGTCGTTTTCACGTTTATGTCCATTTTCGTGGGTTCTTTACCCACATTTTTTATGATTCTGGGCGCTTTACAAGGTTTCCTGAGACTCATTACATGTTTGAGAGTAATTAGAAAAAACTCGTCATTTTCGCGTTTTATGTCCATTTTCATGGGCAATAGCCCACAATTTTGAGCATCTAGGGCGAGTTACGAGCCTTTTGAGACCCGGTAGATTTTTGGGATGCATGACCAAAAAGTCGTCGTTTTCTTGTTTTATGGTCGCTCTCATGGGTTATTACCAAAAATTTCGAGGTTTCAGGTCGATTTACAAGCTCCATGAGACCCCGTACATTTTTTAAAGAGATGACCAAAAACTCGTTGTTTTCGTGTTTATGTATGTTTTCATGGGTTATTACCCACAATTTTGAAGATTGTGGGCAATTTATAAGGTTTGTGAAATCTCGTACATGTCTGAGAGGAATGACCAAAAAATCGTTGTTTTCGCGTTTGATGTCCATTTTCATGGGTTATTACCAACAATTTTGATGATTCTAGGCGAATTAAAAGGTTCGTGAGACTTGGTACATTTTTTACAGGAATGACCAAAACTCATCGTTTTCGCGTTTTATGTCTGTTTTCATGGGGTATTATCCAATATTTTGAATATTCTGGACATTTTATAAGGTTTGTGAAATCTCGTACATGTTTGAGAGGAATGACCAAAAAATCGTCGTTTCGCGTTTTGGGTCCCTTTTCATGAGTTATTACCCACAATTTTGACGATGCTAGGCGCATTACACGGTTCATGAGACATAGTAAATATTTCAGAGGAATGACCAAAACTCGTCATTTTCTCATTTTATGTCCGTTTTCATGGGCTATTACCCATAATTTTGTGGTTCTAGACGATTTAAGAGCTCTGTGAGACCTGGTACATGTTTGAGAGGTATAAACAAAAAACGTCGTTTCTGTTTTCTTGGGCTGCGGACAATTTTTAGGTTTTGGGGGATATACAAGGCTCGTGAGATCCAATGCATGCTTGAGGGAAATGACCAAAAACATGTCATTTTCTTGTTTTATGTGCGTTTTCGTGGGGTATTGCCAATAGTTTTGCGATTCCGGGCGATTTACATGGTCCATCATACGTGCTACATTTTTTAGAGGCATGACCAAAACTTCTCGTTTCCGCATTTATGTCAGTTTTCATGGTTTGTTGCGCACAATTTTGATGACGAGGGGAGATTTACAAGGCCCATGAGACTCCGTACATGTTTGAGAGGCACGATCAAAAACTCGTCATTTTCGCATTTTATGTCTGTTTTCATGGGTTATTTACCCACAGTTTTGATGATTCTGGGCAATTTACAAGGTTTGTGAACCCTCGTACATGTTTGAGAGGAATGACCAAAAGCTCATCGTTTTCACGTTTATGTCCATTTTCATGGGTTCTTTACCCACATTTTTTATGATTTTGGGCGATTTACAAGGTTTCCTGAGACTCATTACATGTTTGAGAGTAATTAGAAAAAACCCGTCATTTTCGCGTTTTATGTCCATTTTCATGGGCAATAGCCCACAATTTTGAGCATCTAGGGCGAGTTACGAGCCTTTTGAGACCCGGTAGATTTTTGGGATGCATGACCAAAAACTCGTCGTTTTCTTGTTTTATGGTCGCTCTCATGGGTTATTGCCCACAATTTCGAGGTTTCGGTTTGATTTACAAGCTCCATGAGACCCTGTACATTTTTTAAAGGGATGACCAAAAACTCGTTGTTTTCGCGTTGATGTATGTTTTCATGGGTTATTACCCACAATTTTGAAGATCGTGGGCAATTTATAAGGTTTGTGAAATCTCATACATGTCTAAGAGGAATGACCAAAAAATCGTTGTTTTCGCGGTTTATGTCCATTTTCATGGGTTATTACCAACAATTTTAATGATTCTAGGCGAATTAAAAGGTTCGTGAGACTTGGTAACATTTTTTACAGGAATGACCAAAACTCATCGTTTTCGCGTTTTATGTCTGTTTTCATGGGGTATTATCCATAATTTTGAAGATTCTGGACAATTTATAAGGTTTGTGAAATCTCGTACATGTTTGAGAGGAATGACCAAAAACTCGTCGTTTCGCGTTTTGGGTCCCTTTTCATGAGTTATTACCCACAATTTTGACGATTCTAGGCGCATTACACGGTTCATGAGACTTAGTAAATATTTCAGAGGAATGACCAAAACTCGTCGTTTTCTCATTTTATGTCTGTTTTCATGGGATATTGCCCATAATTTTGTGGTTCTAGACGATTTAAGAGGTCTGTGAGACCTGGTACATGTTTGAGAGGTATAAACAAAAATCGTCGTTTCTGTGCTTTTGTATCTGTTTTCTTGGGCTGTGGACAATTTTTAGGTTTCGAGGGATATACAAGGCTCGTGAGATCCATTGCATGCTTGAGGTAAATGACCTAAAAACATGTCATTTTCTTATTTTATGTGCGTTTCGTGGGGTATTTCCAATAGTTTTGCGATTCCGGGCGATTTACATAGTCCATCAGACGTGCTACATTTTTGAGAGGCATGACCAAAAGTTCTCATTTCGGCATTTTATGTCAGTTTTCATGGTTTGTTACGCGCAACTTTGATGACGAGGGGAGATTTACAAGGCCCATGAGACTCCGTACATGTTTGAGAGGCACGATCAAAAACTCGTCATTTTCGCATTTTATGTCTGTTTTCATGGGTTATTTACCCACAATTTTGATGATTCTGGGCAATTTACAAGGTTTGTGAACCCTCGTACATGTTTGAGAGGTATGACCAAAAGCTCGTCGTTTTCACGTTTATGTCCATTTTCATGGGTTCTTTACCCACATTTTTTATGATTCTAGGCGATTTACAAGGTTTCCTAGGTCTAATTACATGTTTGAGAGTAATTAGAAAAAACTCGTCATTTTCGCGTTTTATGTCCATTTTCATGGGCAATAGCCCACAATTTTGAGCATCTAGGGCGAGTTACGAGCCTTTTGAGACCCGGTAGATTTTTGGGATGCATGACCAAAAAGTCGTCGTTTTCTTGTTTTATGGTCGCTCTCATGGGTTATTACCCACAATTTCGAGGTTTCAGGTCGATTTACAAGCTCCATGAGACCTCGTACATTTTTTAAAGGGGTGAGCAAAAACTCGTTGTTTTCGCGTTTATGTATGTTTTCATGGGGTATTACCCACAATTTTGAAGATTGTGGGCAATTTATAAGGTTTGTGAAATCTCATACATGTTTGAGAGGAATGACCAAAAAATCGTTGTTTTCGCGTGTGATGTCCATTTTCATGGGTTATTACCAACAATTTTGATGATTCTAGGCGAATTAAAAGGTTCGTGAGACTTGGTACATTTTTTATAGGAATGACCAAAACTCATCGTTTTCGCGTTTTATGTCTGTTTTCATGGGGTATTATCCCACAATTTTGAAGATTCTGGACAATTTATAAGGTTTGTGAAATCTCGTACATGTTTGAGAGGAATGACCAAAAACTCGTCGTTTCGCGTTTTGGGTCCCTTTTCATGAGTTATTACCTAGGCGCATTACACGGTTCATGAGACTTAGTAAATATTTAAGAGGAATGACCAAAACTCGTCATTTTCTCATTTTATGTCCGTTTTCATGGGCTATTGCCCATAATTTTGTGGTTCTAGACGATTTAAGAGGTCTGTGAGACCTGGTACATGTTTGAGAGGTATAAACAAAAATCGTCGTTTCTGTTTTTCTTGGGCTGCGGACAATTTTTAGGTTTCGGGGGATATACAAGGCTCGTGAGATCCAATGCATGCTTGAGGGAAATGACCTAAAAACATGTCATTTTCTTATTTTATGTGCGTTTCGTGGGGTATTGCCAATAGTTTTGCGATTCCGGGCGATTTACATGGTCCATCAGACGTGCTACAATTTTGAGAGGCATGACCAAAACTTCTCGTTTCCGCATTTTACATCGTTTTCATGGTTTATTGCGCACAATTTTGATGACGAGGGGAGATTTATAAGGCTCATGAGACACCGTACATGTTTGAGAGGCACGATCAAAAACTCGTCATTTTCGCATTTTATGTCTGTTTTCATGGGTTATTTACCCACATTTTTTATGATTCTAGGCGATTTACAAGGTTCCTGAGACTCATTACATGTTTGAGAGTAATTAGAAAAAACTCGTCGTTTTCGCGTTTTATGTCCATTTTCATGGGCAATAGCCCACAATTTTGAGCATCTAGGGGATTTACGAGCCTTTTGAGACCCGGTAGATTTTTGGATGCATGACCAAAAACTCGTTGTTTTCTTGTTTTATGGTCGCTCTCATGGGTTATTGCCCACAATTTCGAGGTTTCAGGTCGATTTACAAGCTCCATGAGACTCCATACATTTTTTAAAGGGATGACCAAAAATTGCCGTTTTCGCGTTTATGTATGTTTTCATGGGTTATTGCCCACAATTTTGAAGATTCTGGGCAATTTATAAGGTTTGTGAAATCTCATACATGTCTAAGAGGAATGACCAAAAAATCGTTGTTTTCGCGTTTGATGTCCATTTTCATGGGTTATTACCAACAATTTTGATGATTCTAGGCGAATTAAAAGGTTCGTGAGACTTGGTACATTTTTTAGAGGAATGACCAAAACTCATTGTTTTCGCGTTTTATGTCTATTTTCATGGGTTATTATCCACAATTTTGAAGATTCTGGACAATTTATAAGGTTTGTGAAATCTCGTACATGTTTGAGAGGAATGACAAAAAACTCGTCGTTTTCGCGTTTAGGTCCTTTTCATGAGTTATTACCCACAATTTTGACGATTCTAGGCGCATTACACGGTTCATGAGACTTAGTAAATATTTAAGAGGAATGACCAAAACTTGTCGTTTTTCTCATTTTTGTCCGTTTTCATGGGCATTGCCCATTATTTTGTGGTTCTAGACGATTTAAGAGGTCAGTGAGACCTGATACATGTTTGAGAGGTATAAAAAAATCGTCGTTTCTGTGCTTTTGTATCTGTATTCTTGGGCTGCGGACAATTTTTAGGTTTTGGGGGATATACAAGGCTCGTGAGATCCAATGCATGCTTGAGGGAAATGACCTAAAAACATGTCATTTTCTTGTTTTATGTGCGTTTTCGTGGGGTATTGCCAATAGTTTTGCGATTCCGGGCGATTTACATGGTCCATCAGACGTGCTTCAATTTTGAGAGGCATGGCCAAAACTTCTCGTTTCCGCATTTTACATCCGTTTCCATGGTTTATTGCGCACAATTTTGATGACGAGGGGGGATTTACAAGGCTCATGAGACACCATACATGTTTGAGAGGCACGATCAAAAACTCGTCATTTTCGCATTTTACGTCTGTTTTCATGGGTTATTTACCCACATTTTTTATGATTCTAGGCGATTTACAAGGTTCCTGAGACTCATTACATGTTTGAGAGTAATTAGATAAAACTCGTCGTTTTCGCGTTTTATGTCCATTTTCATGGGCAATAGCCCACAATTTTGAGCATCTAGGGCAATTTACGAGCCTTTTGAGACCCGGTAGATTTTGGGATGCATGACCAAAACTCGTTATTTTCTTGTTTTATGGTCGCTCTCATGGGTTATTGCCCACAATTTCGAGGTTTCAGGTCGATTTACAAGCTCCATGAGACTCCATACATTTTTTAAAGGGATGACCAAAAAATTGTCGTTTTCGCGTTTATGTATGTTTTCATGGGTTATTGCCCACAATTTTGAAGATTCTGGGTAATTTATAAGGTTGTGAAATCTCGTACATGTTTGAGAGGAATGACCAAAAAATCGTTTTTGCGTTTGATGTCCATTTTCATGGGTTATTACCAACAATTTTGATGATTCTAGGCGAATTAAAAGGTTTGTGAGACTTGGTGCATTTTTAGAGGAATGACCAGAACTCATCGTTTTCACGTTTTATGTCTGTTTTCATTGGTTATTATCCACAATTTTGAAGATTCTGGGCAATTTATAAGGTTTGTGAAATCTCGTACAGGTCTGAGAGGAATGACCAAAAAATCGTTGTTTTCGCGTTTGATGTCCATTTTCATGGGTTATTACCAACAATTTAAATGATTCTAGGCGAATTAAAAGGTTCGTGAGACTTGGTACATTTTTTACCGGAATGAACAAAACTCATCGTTTTCGCGTTTTATGTCTGTTTTCATGGGGTATTATCCATATTTTGAAGATTCTGGACAATTTATAAGGTTTGTGAAATCTCGTACATGTTTGAGAGGAATGCCAAAAACTCGTCGTTTTCGCGTTTGGGTCCCTTTTCATGAGTTATTACCCACAATTTTGACGATTCTAGGCGCATTACACGGTTCATGAGACTTAGTAAATATTTCAGAGAATGACCAAAACTCGTCATTTTCTCATTTTATGTCCGTTTTCATGGGCTATTGCCCATAATTTTGTGGTTCTAGACGATTTAAGAGCTCTGTGAGACCTGGTACATGTTTGAGAGGTATAAACAAAAATCGTCGTTTCTGTTTTCTTGGGCTGCGGACAATTTTTAGGTTTCGGGGGATATACAAGGCTCGTGAGATCCAATGCATGCTTGAGGGAAATGACCTAAAAACATGTCATTTTTCTTATTTTATGTGCGTTTCGTGGGGTATTGCCAATAGTTTTGCGATTCCGGGCGATTTACATGGTCCATCAGACGTGCTACATTTTTTAGAGGCATGACCAAAACTTCTCGTTTCCGCATTTTATGTCAGTTTTCATGGTTTGTTACGCACAACTTTGATGACGAGGGGAGATTTACAAGGCCCATGAGACTCCGTACATGTTTGAGAGGCACGATCAAAAACTCGTCATTTTCGCATTTTATGTCTGTTTTCATGGGTTATTTACCCACAATTTTGATGATTATGGGCAATTTACAAGGTTTGTGAACCCTCGTACATGTTTGAGAGGAATGACCAAAAGCTCGTCGTTTTCACGTTTATGTCCATTTTCGTGGGTTCTTTACCCACATTTTTTATGATTCTGGGCGATTTACAAGGTTTCCTGAGACTCATTACATGTTTGAGAGTAATTAGAAAAAACTCGTCATTTTCGCGTTTTATGTCCATTTTCATGGGCAATAGCCCACAATTTTGAGCATCTAGGGCGAGTTACGAGCCTTTTGAGACCCGGTAGATTTTTGGGATGCATGACCAAAAAGTCGTCGTTTTCTTGTTTTATGGTCGCTCTCATGGGTTATTGCCCACAATTTCGAGGTTTCAGTTCGATTTACAAGCTCCATGAGACCCCGTACATTTCTTAAAGGGATGACCAAAAACTCGTTTTTTTCGCGTTTATGTATGTTTTCATGGGTTATTACCCACAATTTTGAAGATTGTGGGCAATTTATAAGGTTTGTGAAATCTCGTACATGTCTGAGAGGAATGACCAAAAAATCGTTGTTTTCGCGTTTGATGTCCATTTTCATGGGTTATTACCAACAATTTTGATGATTCTAGGCGAATTAAAAGGTTCGTGAGACTTGGTACATTTTTTAGAGGAATGACCAAACTCATTGTTTTCGCGTTTTATGTCTATTTTCATGGTTATTATCCATAATTTTGAAGATTCTGGACAATTTATAAGGTTTGTGAAATCTCGTACATGTTTGAGAGGAATGACAAAAAACTCGTCGTTTTCGCGTTTTAGGTCCCTTTTCATGAGTTATTACCCACAATTTTGACGATTCTAGGCGCATTACACGGTTCATGAGACTTAGTAAATATTTAAGAGGAATGACCAAAACTTGTCGTTTTCTCATTTTATGTCCGTTTTCATGGGCTATTGCCCATTATTTTGTGGTTCTAGACGATTTAAGAGGTCAGTGAGACCTGATACATGTTTGAGAGGTATAAACAAAAATCGTCGTTTCTGTGCTTTTGTATCTGTATTCTTGGGCTGCGGACAATTTTTAGGTTTTGGGGGATATACAAGGCTCGTGAGATCCAATGCATGCTTGAGGGAAATGACCTAAAAACATGTCATTTTCTTGTTTTATGTGCGTTTTCGTGGGGTATTGCCAATAGTTTTGCGATTCCGGGCGATTTACATGGTCCATCAGACGTGCTACAATTTTGAGAGGCATGGCCAAAACTTCTCGTTTCCGCATTTTACATCCGTTTTCATGGTTTATTGCGCACAATTTTGATGACGAGGGGAGATTTACAAGGCTCATGAGACACCGTACATGTTTGAGAGGCACGATCAAAAACTCGTCATTTTCGCATTTTATGTCTGTTTTCATGGGTTATTTACCCACATTTTTTATGATTCTAGGCGATTTACAAGGTTCCTGAGACTCATTATATGTTTGAGAGTAATTAGAAAAAACTCGTCGTTTTCGCGTTTTATGTCCATTTTCCTGGGCAATATCCCACAATTTTGAGCATCTAGGGGAATTTACGAGCCTTTTGAGACCCGGTAGATTTTGGGATGCATGACCAAAAACTCGTTGTTTTCTTGTTTTATGGTCGCTCTCATGGGTTATTGCCCACAATTTCGAGGTTTCAAGTCGATTTACAAGCTCCATGAGACTCCATACATTTTTTAAAGGGATGACCAAAAAATTGTCGTTTTCGCGTTTAAGTATGTTTTCATGGGTTATTGCCCACAAATTTTGAAGATTCCGGGTAATTTATTAGGTTTGTGAAATCTCGTACATGTTTGAGAGGAATGACCAAAAAATCATTGTTTTTGCGTTTGATGTCCATTTTCATGGGTTATTACCAACAATTTTGATGATTCTAGGCGAATTAAAAGGTTTGTGAGACTTGGTGCATTTTTAGAGGAATGACCAGAACTCATCGTTTTCACGTTTTATGTCTGTTTTCATTGGTTATTATCCACAATTTTGAAGATTCTGGGCAATTTATAAGGTTTGTGAAATCTCGTACAGGTCTGAGAGGAATGACCAAAAAATCGTTGTTTTCGCGTTTGATGTCCATTTTCATGGGTATTACCAACAATTTAAATGATTCTAGGCGAATTAAAAGGTTCGTGAGACTTGGTACATTTTTTACAGGAATGAACAAAACTCATCGTTTTCGCGTTTTATGTCTGTTTTCATGGGGTATTATCCATAATTTTGAAGATTCTGGACAATTTATAAGGTTTGTGAAATCTCGTACATGTTTGAGAGGAATGGCCAAAAACTCGTCGTTTTCGCGTTTTGGGTCCCTTTTCATGAGTTATTACCCACAATTTTAACGATTCTAGGCGCATTACACGGTTCATGAGACTTAGTAAATATTTCAAAGAATGACCAAAACTCGTCATTTTCTCATTTTATGTCCGTTTTCATGGGCTATTGCCCATAATTTTGTGGTTCTAGACGATTTAAGAGCTCTGTGAGACCTGGTACATGTTTGAGAGGTATAAACAAAAATCGTCGTTTCTGTTTTCTTGGGCTGCGGACAATTTTTAGGTTTCGGGGGATATACAAGGCTCGTGAGATCCAATGCATGCTTGAGGGAAATGACCTAAAAACATGTCATTTTTTATTTTATGTGCGTTTCGTGGGGTATTGCCAATAGTTTTGCGATTCCGGGCGATTTACATGGTCCATCAGACGTGCTACATTTTTTAGAGGCATGACCAAAACTTCTCGTTTCCGCATTTTATGTCAGTTTTCATGGTTTGTTACGCACAACTTTGATGACGAGGGGAGATTTACAAGGCCCATGAGACTCCGTACATGTTTGAGAGGCACGATCAAAAACTCGTCATTTTCGCATTTTATGTCTCTTTTCATGGGTTATTTACCCCAATTTTGATGATTCTGGGCAATTTACAAGGTTTGTGAACCCTCGTACATGTTTGAGAGGAATGACCAAAAGCTCGTCGTTTTCACGTTTATGTCCATTTTCGTGGGTTCTTTACCCACATTTTTTATGATTCTGGGCGATTTACAAGGTTCCTGAGACTCATTACATGTTTGAGAGTAATTAGAAAAAACTCGTCATTTTCGCGTTTTATGTCCATTTTCATGGGCAATAGCCCACAATTTTTCAGCATCTAGGGCGAGTTACGAGCCTTTTGAGACCCGGTAGATTTTTGGGATGCATGACCGAAAAGTCGTCGTTTTCTTGTTTTATGGTCGCTCTCATGGGTTATTACCAAAAATTTCGAGGTTTCAGGTCGATTTACAAGCTCCATGAGACCCCGTACATTTTTTAAAGAGATGACCAAAAACTCGTTGTTTTCGTGTTTATGTATGTTTTCATGGGTTATTACCCACAATTTTGAAGATTGTGGGCAATTTATAAGGTTTGTGAAATCTCGTACATGTCTGAGAGGAATGACCAAAAAATCGTTGTTTTCGCGTTTGATGTCCATTTTCATGGGTTATTACCAACAATTTTGATGATTCTAGGCGAATTAAAAGGTTCGTGAGACTTGGTACATTTTTTACAGGAATGACCAAAACTCATCGTTTTCGCGTTTTATGTCTGTTTTCATGGGGTATTATCCAATATTTTGAAGATTCTGGACATTTATAAGGTTTGTGAAATCTCGTACATGTTTGAGAGGAATGACCAAAAAATCGTCGTTTCGCGTTTTGGGTCCCTTTTCATGAGTTATTACCCACAATTTTGACGATGCTAGGCGCATTACACGGTTCATGAGACATAGTAAATATTTCAGAGGAATGACCAAAACTCGTCATTTTCTCATTTTATGTCCGTTTTCATGGGCTATTGCCCATAATTTTGTGGTTCTAGACGATTTAAGAGCTCTGTGAGACCTAGTACATGTTTGAGAGGTATAAACAAAAAATCGTCGTTTCTGTTTTCTTGGGCTGCGGACAATTTTTAGGTTTCGGTGGATATACAAGGCTCGTGAGATCCAATGCAAGCTTGAGGGAAATGACCTAAAAACATGTCATTTTCTTGTTTTATGTGCGTTTTCGTGGGGTATTTCCAATAGTTTTGCGATTCCGGGCGATTTACATGGTCCATCATACGTGCTACATTTTTGAGAGGCATGACCAAAACTTCTCGTTTCCGCATTTTATGTCAGTTTTCATGGTTTGTTGCGCACAATTTTGATGACGTGGGGAGATTTACAAGGCCCATGAGACTCCGTACATGTTTGAGAGGCACGATCAAAAACTTGTCATTTTCGCATTTTATGTCTCTTTTCATGGGTTATTTACCCACAATTTTGATGATTCTGGGCAATTTACAAGGTTTGTGAACCCTCGTACATGTTTGAGAGGAATGACGAAAAGCTCGTCGTTTTCACGTTTATGTCCATTTTCGTGGGTTCTTACCCACATTTTTTATGATTCTGGGCGATTTACAAGGTTTCCTGAGACTCATTACATGTTTGAGAGTAATTAGAAAAAACTCGTCATTTTCGCGTTTTATGTCCATTTTCATGGGCAATAGCCCACAATTTTGAGCATCTAGGGCGAGTTACGAGCCATTTGAGACCCGGTAGATTTTTGGGATGCATGACCAAAAAGTCGTCGTTTTCTTGTTTTATGGTCGCTCTCATGGGTTATTGCCCACAATTTCGAGGTTTCAGGTCGATTTACAAGCTCCATGAGACCCCGTACATTTTTTAAAGGGATGACCAAAAACTCGTTGTTTTCGGTTTTATGTATGTTTTCATGGGTTATTACCCACAATTTTGAAGATTGTGGGCAATTTATAAGGTTTGTGAAATCTCGTACATGTCTGAGAGGAATGACCAAAAACTCGTTGTTTTCGCGTTTGATGTCCATTTTCATGGGTTATTACCAACAATTTTGATGATTCTAGGCGAATTAAAAGGTTCGTGAGACTTGGTACATTTTTTACAGGAATGACCAAAACTCATCGTTTTCGCGTTTTATGTCTGTTTTCATGGGGTATTATCCAATATTTTGAATATTCTGGACATTTTATAAGGTTTGTGAAATCTCGTACATGTTTGAGAGGAATGACCAAAAAATCGTCGTTTCGCGTTTTGGGTCCCTTTTCATGAGTTATTACCCACAATTTTGACGATGCTAGGCGCATTACACGGTTCATGAGACATAGTAAATATTTCAGAGGAATGACCAAAACTCGTCATTTTCTCATTTTATGTCCGTTTTCATGGGCTATTGCCCATAATTTTGTGGTTCTAGACGATTTAAGAGCTCTGTGAGACCTGGTACATGTTTGAGAGGTATAAACAAAAATCGTCGTTTCTGTTTTCTTGGGCTGCGGACAATTTTTAGGTTTCGGTGGATATACAAGGCTCGTGAGATCCAATGCAGCTTGAGGGAAATGACCTAAAAACATGTCATTTTCTTGTTTTATGTGCGTTTTCGTGGGTATTTCCAATAGTTTTGCGATTCCGGGCGATTTACATGGTCCATCATACGTGCTACATTTTTGAGAGGCATGACCAAAACTTCTCGTTTCCGCATTTTATGTCAGTTTTCATGGTTTGTTGCGCACAATTTTGATGACGTGGGGAGATTTACAAGGCCATGAGACTCCGTACATGTTTGAGAGGCACGATCAAAAACTTGTCATTTTCGCATTTTATGTCTCTTTTCATGGGTTATTTACCCACAATTTTGATGATTCTGGGCAATTTACAAGGTTTGTGAACCCTCGTACATGTTTGAGAGGAATGACGAAAAGCTCGTCGTTTTCACGTTTATGTCCATTTTCGTGGGTTCTTACCCACATTTTTTATGATTCTGGGCGATTTACAAGGTTTCCTGAGACTCATTACATGTTTGAGAGTAATTAGAAAAAACTCGTCATTTTCGCGTTTTATGTCCATTTTCATGGGCAATAGCCCACAATTTTGAGCATCTAGGGCGAGTTACGAGCCATTTGAGACCCGGTAGATTTTTGGGATGCATGACCAAAAAGTCGTCGTTTTCTTGTTTTATGGTCGCTCTCATGGGTTATTGCCCACAATTTCGAGGTTTCAGGTCGATTTACAAGCTCCATGAGACCCGTACATTTTTTAAAGGGATGACCAAAAACTCGTTGTTTTCGCGTTTATGTATGTTTTCATGGGTTATTACCCACAATTTTGAAGATTGTTGGCAATTTATAAGGTTTGTGAAATCTCGTACATGTCTGAGAGGAATGACCAAAAAATCGTTGTTTTCGCGTTTGATGTCCATTTTCATGGGTTATTACCAACAATTTTGATGATTCTAGGCGAATTAAAAGTTTCGTGAGACTTGGTACATTTTTTACAGGAATGACCAAAACTCATCGTTTTCGCGTTTTATGTCGGTTTTCATGGGTATTATCCAAATTTTGAAGATTCTGGACAATTTATAAGTTTTGTGAAATCTCGTACATGTTTGAGAGGAATGACCAAAAACTCGTCGTTTCGCGTTTTGGTCCCTTTTCATGAGTTATTACCACAATTTTGACGATTCTAGGCGCATTACACGGTTCATGAGACTTAGTAAATATTTTAAGAGGAATGACCAAAACTTGTCGTTTTCTCATTTTATGTCCGTTTTCATGGGCTATTGCCCATAATTTTGTGGTTCTAGACGATTTAAGAGCTCTGTGGACCTGGTACATGTTTGAGAGGTATAAACAAAAATCGTCATCTGTTTTCTGGGCTGCGGACAATTTTTAGGTTTCGGTGGGGATATACAAGGCTCGTGAGATCCAATGCAAGCTTGAGGGAAATGACCTAAAAACATGTCATTTTTTTGTTTTATGTGCGTTTTCGTGGGTTATTGCAATAGTTTTGCGATTCCGGGCGATTTACATGGTCCTCAGACGTGCTACATTTTTGAGAGGCATGACCAAAAACTTCTCGTTTCCGCATTTTTATGTCAGTTTTCATGGTTTGTTGCGCACAATTTGATGACGAGGGAGATTTACAAGGCCCATGAGACTCCGTACATGTTTGAGAGGCACGATCAAAAACTCGTCATTTTCGCATTTTATGTCTCTTTTCATGGGTTATTACCCACAATTTGATGATTCTGGGCAATTTACAAGGTTTGTGACCCTCGTACATGTTTGAGAGGAATGACCAAAAAGCTCGTCGTTTTCACGTTTAGTCCATTTTCGTGGGTCTTTACCCACTTTTTTATGATTCTGGGCGATTTACAAGGTTTCCTGAGACTATTACATGTTTGAGAGTAATTAGAAAAAATCTCATTTTCGCGTTTTATGTCCATTTTCATGGGCAATAGCCCACAATTTTGAGCA